>OZ030391.1:33136170-33736170 GCA_964023965.1 Melinopterus prodromus | reverse complement strand
AAGCAACACAAAAAACGTTGATGTCACTCCTGCCGAAAACTACATAGCGCTCACATACTCGCTCACATGCAACGGCGACGCTCCGCATCACCGCTCGTCGGCTATTCCGTATTTTCGGCACTTGGGACTTGGGACATAATATAATAATAAAACTATTATTCTAATGACAGAAGGTAGTGTCAAATGCTGATGCCTTGATAATACGTACTGTCAATAGTATCAAAATATCTGTCAAATCCTGGCTAACTAGTTTAATTTTAATGCAGACACGATTTATTTCAATCAATTAGATTCTCATGCAGCTAAACTATTAATTTTATATATTGTATGATAAAGTAATGTGCCTGGCCACATCACATTTTTTGTTACTACCAAAATGTGTTTATTTACAGGTGTCTCACGGAACTGGTACATTAGAAGTTTCTTATGTTCTACTATTTCTGGAAACTTGATATTTTTGAACTAGAATTTACTGGATCTGAGCTCTTCAGCTAAACTATTCTCAAGTTAATTGTCACGTCCGGTCACCGGAAAACGGTATCAACTTTGTTATTTTAAATGGAATGATATAATTTTAATTTTATTTTTGGTTTCTACGTATCAAAGCACATCATTTTTGATAATGTTTCCGTATACCTAAATAACACAATTTTTGAGTTTTTTTTTAATTTACTAACTTCTTGATGATTTTCGGGCTTACGTTTAAAATTGAATATCTCGGTTATTATTGGATCTAGAAGTGTCATGATTGGTGGTCCAAAACTAGAAACATAACCAAATAAGACGATGTTTAGCTCATCATGATATCTTATACAGGAGATATTGTCAGTACAAAACGATTTATTCTTCATTTATAGGAATGTCACAACTTTGGAACAGCAGGAAAACAGAAAAATATTGAAAATGATTGTTAAAACTAAAATAATATATTTGGGATATCTAAATGCAATTAAAACTTTAAAAATTATGTTGTTCGAAATGCTACCCGTTCTGCTCCAAACATTTTAAAACTCTTCGCTGTACTTCTGTCATTGTCGCGTCGATCTTCGGATTTCTTCTCGCTGAAGTACATTAATGGCGGCTACTACTCTGTTAGTCAATTCTTCTCGAGTTATGCCTGGTGTGGAATAGACCCGACACCAGAAATAAAAGTCTAATGGTGTTAAATCTGGTGAGCTTGGCCACCGCCAGGGTCCCCTATTTCCGAACCAACTATCGTAAAAAATTTGATTAAGTTGAATGGATAACAAATGCGAAGAATGACGGTGCACCGTCCACTTGATAAAAGCAGTCGCGTAAAATATTGGAGGGAAGAGTTTCGCAAAAATTGTTCACACATCCACGCAAAATTTCTAAATATCTATCTGGCTATGCGTCTTCTCCTCCTGAGGTAATAATACAGCACTAGAGTTTCTTCCGACATTGCACGATCGCAATCCATGATGATCAGGGTTGTTATCATTTTTTTTATTTTATACAAAACAAGCACGCTTTTTTTATTAAACATTTTTTAACGAAACAATGTTTTTAAACACTTCGCAAAAAACATGTTTTAAACATGAAAAAAACTTGGTCTGAATCTCCAAAAAAAAAAAACATGTTTTAAATAAGGATTAAAAATTGTTTTAAACATGATTTAAATCACGCAATTGTTTTATTTGATAACATTTTGATCTGCGTCTTTTTATACCTCAGTCCTCGGTGGAGTTACATCTGTTGTGTGAACGACTTTTTCTTGTCTTGTCTTCACACTTGTTGAGAATGTTGAGGCACGGACCATCAGCCATATACATATGTACTATAGGAGAAACATCGGTTTGTTGTTACCGCTACTTCGGTTTATGTTATTCTACGAGTTAATATTTGTTTTAAAACATGTTTAAAACAATGTGTTAAAACAAAGTATTTTTAACATTTAAAACAAACTGTTTTAGACATTTAAAACAAAATATTTGTTTGAAACATGTTTAAAACAATGTTTTAAAATAAATGTTTTAAAACATAACAACCCTGATAACGACACTGAACGAACTAGCGATTTCGGTTGCTGGTGAGTTGCGTCGTGTGTAGAGTCAAGTCACCATTCAGTCTGTAACTGGTCAGAAACCCAAGTTACTAACTGGTGCTAACTGGTTTAGTTCATTTCCAGTATCCCCGTGTGCAAAGGGGCATGCCTGCCAAAAATATGTCGTACAGCTAATTTTTACATAATGTAATACTGGCTTGTTTTTAATTGTCAACTTGACAGTTGATGCATGTTTCGTAGTTAATTTTAAAGTCAGAGTGACAGTCTATAGGTTATAATATAACCATTTAGAAAGTTAAAAAATATGTTCAGTATATTTGGTTGCATATGTAGTGTATGACTTTTGTTTGGCGCGCATAGTACATACCGGCAGCACTACATACGTAAAATAAAGGAGGTCGTCCATATGCATCGTTTGTCGCCGTAGAGTGGAATATTTACCATTAAATCGTTTACATCCACTTAACTTAACGTAACGTACGAGAACTTAAGAATTACTGAAAGTTGAGCTTCATTGAATTATGTGTTTGTGTTTACATTCACTTAATGTACAAAAACTTAACGTAACGTACGGATTTGTTCACTCAACTTCAACTTAACAGAATCCGTGCGCTAAGTGCACCAATCACAGGCCGTTGATTTGACAATTCGGGTGATGGTGACAGTAACATAACCTATAAAATATGTCGTGCGACCTAAACTTTGTTGACTTTGTGTTGTTTTGCAATATTTTTAGATCAATTTACAGATTTTTATCATGGATGATGCAACCTTTATAAAACACGTGTGTACATAAACATATATGTATGATAAAAGCGATAGAATTCATTTGATGTCATGTCTAACGTTATGTGAAATGTCATAACAATCACCCCAAACGTAAGGGAATGTAAATGGAACCGTTCTATATTTCGTACGTTAAGTATAATTTTTCGTACGCTAAGTTAAGTTACGTGGATGTAAACGATACTTTACATGGGATTACTCCCTACACTACGGGCACGTCACCTGTATGGGCGACGTCCCTAACGCGTTCCATCTTTTTTTTAAATGACAGTTGCCATACACAACACTCAATGTGATATACAAAAAGACAAAAATATAATAATAAATAAATGCTCACTCTAACTTCCCGAAATCCGGTATCCAGTCAGTCTAACCATCTACCCGGCTCACACTTCTCAGTAAATAAGAGGTACCTGAATTTAACCCTAAAAGCAATTTGCAAAACAATTAAAACAGAGTTTGTTTGTATTCACCAATTCACGCCTTTGATTAGTGTGAAGAAAGAAATTACAAGTCGATAATCAGTGAGGGCCTCTACAGCAAGGGCATTTGGCTGGGTTCTCAGCGGACTAAAAGGAACGCTTTGGGGGAGAGACAACTAACTACCTTTGAAGCTTTGGCTTGAAGAATTGGCGATCCGATGCATGTAACTATAACATTCCCGGAGCTGACATTTCTCTCAAAGAGATGTAAAAAAATCATTGATGTTGGAAATTTTTTTGTTAACAAATGTTAATTCAAATTTCGTCGGTGCTAGAAAATCGCCACGTCTAAGGGTGGATCTATCAATGCAAGGTTAAAACAGTAAGTACGGGTTTAGTTTAGGTTAATTCTTAACTTTGAGTTTACGGGTTCATCAATGGTCGGGTTAACCCTAACTACCACTTAAATCGTGGTTAATTTTAACCGCCAGAATTTTTGATAGTTAAAGCGCTAACTCCTAGTTTACGGTGGCGCGCGCATACAGTGATGCGCGTAGAATCGCGCAGTGGATATTCTAACCTAACGTTCCATATGTTGTGAGATTTTATTTATTTACTATAGTGATGAATCTTTTGGATGATCGTTGTCGACTCGATGATGAACTCGAAATCAGCGATTTCGACTATCAAAAGAAACTTTGCTTGGTTTTATCTCGATGGGAGTATACAATCTCCATCGTATATTATGAAAGTACAGTTTTTATTTGGATGTTTTTGTGTTACATAGTGTTTCTTTTTTACAAATCATGCTGTGTCCCCTATTAAAAACTTCTGCTAACTCTCCGAGTCTACACTACAGTGAGTTTTAAGTAGCAGTTCCTCGTCTAAAAGGGACAATAGACCGTACAAACATAGGTATGCAATCTCCAGGTATATGCAATACGAACAAGTAAATAATTTTTACTTTTATTAAACTACCTTTATTGTAGGAACTTCAGCTAGATAAATGTCCCGACTGTGCGTTCGCCAACTTACTTCCCAACAAAATTATTACGAAACTTGACTTTGCGTTGTAGTATTGTCTTACGGGGTCCTAAAACACATATTTCCTGTTTTGTATTGAGCTTACGGCTGATACTACAATTTTGGTAGTAACTCTTGCAACATCGGTTGGGTATTGCCTCCGACCAAATGAAGAAGTTTTCCGCAAGATCTGTACGGTACCGTTATACCACATGAAGCGGACCGGACTGGCATAGTACCTATAATTATTTTGTATAGGTACTATGCCAGTACCTATAAATAAATAATTGTTGTAATGCTAGGCCATAGATATTGGCCAAATATTTTCCCATACTATACAATAAACAAATTTTCAGTTATAAATAAATAAATCTTGTGGTGTTTTACTACCTTTTTCACTACCTTTTTTTAAGTGTAGAAAATAAGTGATAAAAAACTAGAAAACCTTTTTCGGTAAGTATTTGGTACTCAATGTGCTCTTATCTGCCACTTAATTGATATCCAACAGTATTGAACACGGAGGAGTAACGTTTAGTATTAATTGCAAATACAGAAGACTTTTGATAATCCGGACTTACCTGTACTCTAACTAATCAAATACTGAAAACATAAATGACCGATTTTGCTCAATTTTATTCTTCAAAGATCTCTTACCAATTTTTATTGCGGGTTGCCACGTTAGGTTAGATCAATATAAACAAGGTTAGGTATATTATTATAATAATAAATTATATATTAATATATTAATATATAATTATAAGTATATTAATATAATAATAAACATAATATAATATATTATAACTGAGATATAATACAATCGCATGTGCGTAATAGTCTATACAAAATATAAATCTACAGAAAACAACATAATTCAAACAGAAATGCGGTAACATAGCGATAACCGATTCACAGCTGACAGTGAACGCTATATATCACTAGAAAATTACTAAGATTTTATTTTTCTATGATTGGCGACATTGCTTTTCCATTGCCAACCTCTCCTTAACCTAACTAGAACTTTAGACTGCATTGAAAGACCCGAAATTTTTGTAACTATGAGTTAACGTAAACTACCAGTTTGTTAACTAGAAGATTTAACCTTGCATTGATAGATCCACCCTAAGCAAGAGAGACAACAAAATGAAGTCTGATAGGTCAGCAATGAATCGAGTGCTTAATGCAAAAACATTATCATGGGCTGTGCTACAAAAAATCTGCTGACTTTCATACGAACCGTCCATAAGCGCTTTAAACTCAAAAGGGACTCCAAATAACGGAGAGTCAAAATCGCGCGTTTCATTGTACCTACTTAAAAGGGATTGGTATTATTATTACTCCAATAAAGTGGTGCTATAATGTACAGCAGCGACAGCGAGGGAGCTTGTCAATGTCCGATAGCGTGGGGATGTTATGGATGAGAGATGAAAAGGTGTCAAAGAAGTACTTTTTTGGGGAATAAGGATGAAAAATTATAAATAGTTTGTTATTATTTGTGTTACTGTCTATGGCTTCTAATGATCTAATTAGAATTTGAGTGCTCACGGAATTATTTTGGGCTGTGTAATTTCTATATCGCTTTTTGTGTATAATAGCTAGAACATCGACAAAGAAAATAATAGGCAAGCATCAAAATAACTGCAAAACTAATAGAATTAATTTATCATGCTTAAACACGCAAAGTGGGACCTCTGCGGTAGCGGAGTTTGCTGTATATTTGTTTTATTGCTATAATTCTTGCCTTTTATTGTGTTATTTTGTTTTACGAGTCCTACGACACGTTGTTTCAAGTTGAAGGGATTTAATTCACTGCTCGGTCTTATTCATTTGCGCCCGCTTTGTATCTTAAAATAGAAGGGCTGTTGGAAAAGTGCAAATTATTTTGCAACAACCAACGTAAATTCGTCGATGTCGTGCAAAACTGCTGTCTGAATTCCACCATCAGCCATTTATTTCCATGAGGAGCACGAATGACACTTTAACATGTCCGTTAGGTAGATGATTTAGGGTAGTGACATTGAGCTAGCACCGAGCCAGTACTCTATTACATACTACATACTAATTATTGTGCCTCAGTTGTAGTTACGTGCGTGTTTAGAACCCAGACATTATTACTGGATAGGAATGCTGATATAACATTGTAATCACTTGAGGGATTATTTGAAATCCGGAAATACTCAGGAAAGCAAAGAAAAATATCTACTCACGTCTCAAAAATAAATAGATTGCTTATTTTAATATTGCTTTAATTTATTGTGTGTTGGCAGTCTGAAGTACACGAAAGGTCATTAAAATTTGAGGTTTACTACAAACTATACAACACAGAAGATACCGTTGGCACTTGTCAAAAAGACCTAAAATTAATACAAAAAGAATAAATAATAATATGAAAACAATAACAAAAAATATCAATAACAGTAAAACAAGCATACAAGAAATTATTATTATTATGATCGAATATTTTCAATGGTAAGCCGTATACTAATATTTACCAATGTTGACATGTTTTCAGGGAGACAACTGATAGCTATAACCTTCCGGTTTAATGCTGGTCTAGTACATACATTCTTTTGCACTGTTCGTACTGTTTGTGTAAAGTCCGGTTAAACGTTGGTCAAGATGCATTTCAGCGCATGTTCAAATAAAAATCTCGCGTTGAGACCTGCTATACACATATTTTAAACATGAGAATAACAATGCTTTCAATCACAAAATTGTTTTATTAGCAAGAATTGTATTTGTGGCAATATATGTGCTTTCTATTGCTAAGCGGAACAACAGTTCTGATAAAAAAAACAATGTTTAAACATAAAATAGTTTAAAACAATTTGTTTTAAATGCATTTTGAACGTTTGAAATAAGTTTAAAATATGCTTGAAACAACTTTAAATTACGTTTTAAACTTTTAAAATACGTTTTAAACGTTAAACAAATACTTTTTAAAACAAGTTTTAAACGTTAAAACTATATATTTTCAATTACGTTTTAAACGTTAAAACATTTTGTATAGAGTGTTGACTGCCACTCGGTCTAACGGATATACACTTTGTTATTTTAAATGAAATCATATAACTTTTTTTATTTTTTATTTCCACGTACTAAAGTCCATTCACTTGTGTCAGCTTTTTCTTTACCTAGATGCCAAAGTGTTTACTTATTTTTTTAGTTAGTTGTTGATTTTTCCGGTATCGTTTCAAATTGAATATCTTAGTTGTTATTGAAGCTAACAGTTTAATATTTTGTGATAAATTATGGAAAAACAAAACAATGTTTAGTACATCATTATACAAGGTGTCCAAAATTTGCTACTTATACACATATTCTTAAATTAAAAAAAAACATGCACAGTGGTGCATTTGGTCTAAAAAGTTTGACAAAATATTTTTTCTGGGGTACTAAAGGTGCTATGTATAACATTTAATTGTGTACCTATACTAATTATTTTAAGGTTACTAACTTAAGGTTCCCGTATCCCACATTCAAACGTTGAGTTGCCGCTCTTTTCTTCAAAGCTTCCTAGCGAAGTTTTACTAGATGTAGATGGCGACACTACTACCAAATCTCTAATTATTCCGCATATTTTTATTTGCAGCAAGAATCAACCCCGCCACAAATATCTAACCGTATACGATTTCTTGTTGCCATGAGAACCACGCGAAATACCAAGAAGGCGTTATATTCATTATTGTAAGCAGATTCTTTGCGAGAGCGATTTATTTATATGAGAGTCTTTCTCAGAATCAATATTGATCAATTATTTGTTTATTACGAATTTATTGATAGGTACCTACGTACACAAATTCCTGGCTCCATATTTTCTAATTAATTGTTGAAGGTGCTCAATTTCCATATGAAACAGTAAGTTACCATCCAAGGACACAAGCTCTGTATACTTTAGTCTGAATACACAGTATGTCATTAGCTGCTGACTTAAATTAGTTAAATATCCTTAAAGGTAGGATTAGACGCTAATTCAAATTGTTTTGTATTACACAACCTAGTTAGCTTTGCTCTCCGTAAAATGACTTGTCTAATCGTACCTTCAACGCAGCAGCCCAATCCGAGATTGTGTTTTTGTTGCTCGATGCAACTGGAAGATTTCATTATATTATTACGGAGTCTGGAGGGTGAATTTATTTTTTAAATGATTCTGACACCTTTTCGTATAGAAGAGAGAATTTGTTGTGCAATTTAAATGTAATAACATCTGCCATCTTGATGTAGAACGGTATATGTTTCATAAATATCTACTTAAATATAGAAATTAATAAAAACTTTGCGTTGTTTACTATTTTTTGCAAATTCAGCAGCAAAAAAAGGTAAGATAAAAAAATAATAGTACAATGCTGATGGGTTTTGTTTTAACGTATGATTATTTGTTTATCGTATGGCCTGTACTCTACATTGACATAACTAAGTGTGTCTCCCGGGACGTTAGATTGTATGGGTACTTTTGTTATTATTAGAGATAGAAAGTCAGGTAAATGGACAAAGTAGTGCATATTTATGTACTCTTTTATAATCTGCTCAGAAAACAGTTGAATTCCAAATGGTTCCAAAGCTATTTTGAAAAAAAAAACAAAAATTGTCATTTTTTATTATGATGATAACTTATTTATTTGTGATCCCATAAAAGAACTTTTGACTAATGTCTAAATAATTAATAATTAAAGGAATTTTTTTATCTACATTTTCTTTATGTCAGTTTAAAAAAATTTTCGCCAATGGATTAGCCAGAAACTATTGATACTTTTGTTTTTCTTATGGACGCCATATTGGTTTTCTACATGTTTGCATTCATCATTTCTTTTTGAGTGATTTGGTATGCCACATGCCATTTTTTGATTACAATAAGCTAATAGAATTGATTGAAAGTTGTACACTTCGAGAATTGGTGAAAATCGCATGGTGCCATGGAAGACGTTTTGTGAAGCAATGTGATATCTACCCATCTGTACCCATCCGTTGAAAGAAATTGCTGAAAACCCAGAATTTATAAAAAAATATTATGGTTCGATGAAATATTTTTCTAACTGCCGTGTTTTTAGCTAAACGAAGACGCACAAAAATCCGCAAAAATCAGCACCTTTTTGTACCGCGCCATAGTCAGGTGGCACCCATAAGAAAAACAAAAGTTTCGATTGTTTCTGGCGAGGCCATTGGCGAAAAAAATTTTAAACTGACAATCAAATTGTAGACCAAAAGGTGCCTCTATAATGTCAAAACACTATTTTTATGAAATCACAAATAAAGAAGTTATGGTCATACTTAAAAATGACAATTTTTGGTTTTTTCAAAATAGCATGGGAGCCATTTTGAATTCAACTGTTTTCTGAACAGATTATGAAAGAGCACATAAATATGCACTACTTTGCCCATTTATGTGAGACTGTCTATCTCTATTAATAACAAAAGTACCCATACAATCCAACGTCCCGTGAGACACACTGTATAGTATTAGCCTTGCTATGAAGAAAGGAGCCTTATGACTAAATTATCAACGCGGTGTTTGTTTTGAACACTTTTCGATCGGAAACTTTATTTAGTAGTTTATCTGTGATTTTTAAAGAGAAAAAGAAAGTCGTTTCATTAATGATTTTTTTGTGACATTTTGCACTGATTACAGTAACAGATGGTCTGAGATAGTCGAACGGTTATTCCTAAAGCTTATATTTGAAACAAAGAAATAAATTTAAACGACCTTAAATGCAAATACAACGACAGCTATATTTTTTTAACAGAAACGCAAAAACTCCAAAGTTGTTCTATATGTTAAGTATTGTTTTCAGTATTTCCGATTTTTAATGTACTTTCGAGCGTGTGTAAATTATTTACGTATTTACATTTTCAATTTGAAACACGCCATCTATCCACAGACCGTTGAATTATTCTGCAATGCCAACAGACTAAAATTCCTCCAGAACGTTATTCTAGTTACGTTCACTAAAAAATGACCCCATCGTTCTACGTAATATTTAATGTGCTTTTATAACGTATTACAGTACACAATAATCATACCCCAGTAAGACCAAAAAGTATTTCTATATTTGTAGTTTACTTTTTAACACCAACATTGCAGGTTTAATTTCCTTAAATATTGAAATTATTTGTGGTCGCAGTAGTGTAACGACCTATTCAATCGTATAGTTCTATACTTTTACAATTTAAACAATAATTATTGAGTGGTGTATTGGCGTGTTTTGGTGGTAGGATACGGGAGCCTTAGTTAAAATAATAGCATAGTACAAAATGGTAGACTATAGACTATTTATTATATTATTATAGTAGATCTTAGTGTTACATAAAAATACAGATTAAGCCGTAAATATATGTATTTCCAAAATATATTATATACTTCTGGTTCTTGTTTTACTTAGTATATTCTTCTGGGCACAAAGGAATTAGAACGCAAATACCTCCATATGAAAATTTTTACTCTTACATTTGCTTTAAAAAATATGCTGTAAATTGAGACATCCTGTATACAAAACTTATTTAACTATTTTTTTTTAAATTATAGGTAACATTTATTTTTCTTTATGTTTTTTATGTAATAATTAATATTGGGTTGTTAATCTTTAATTATTAACGGGAGGCATTTTGTCACATAATTTGACATCACATATACATTTATCATAGTGATATTTTGAGTTAGAGTGAGCTCTTGCTCTAGAAGGGATGCATTTTGTCTCATTTGCATTTTGTATTCATATTGTAGTTTGATCACGTTTCCAAAGTGTATTGACGTTGAATGTGTTATAAGGAGTGTTGTAATAAGAGACGCGTGAGACAGGTCGATAGGAGTTTGTTTATAACTATCCGTATATTGAGTAAAATTGTCAGTAGAAAAAATGTTACAAATTCAACAACTCTGAAAAGAATAGTCGAGAAATTTAAAAGTACTGGTTCAGAAAAGTGTCACTATCTTGTGCACAACGTACCATGTTAGAAGGCATGAGAACACACAGTGGTCATTCCGAAACAATTTACTCATCTTCTACCACAGCTTGAACAACAAAGTGGACCATTGAACAACAAAGAGTGTGGACCTTCAGCGACGAGGCTCATTTTCACAAAAGCGGTGGCGTGCATTTGCTGGATGTGTAGTTTCTATCATATACAGTATGTTCATTTCAAAAGTATCCACCCTTAATAACTCTTGACCTGATACGATTATTGCTTTGAGTGGAAACACGTCGATTTAGATATCGAGGGGGAAGTTCAAAAATAATACCTAGAGAATTTTAGGTTTCATCCCTTCACCCCCCAGCCACCACACGTTGAAATTTCAAATGGTACCCCCTACCTTGTGGTACATCATTTGAAAGAGCACAAAATTCTCTACTCAACCATGATAAAAAAATTAAATTTTTCAATTAGTTCTTAAGATAGACTACACAGAAGATGGAAGGATGAAATCAATTGTTATTAGCGTAACATTGCGGATTTGATACACTGTTGAATTAAATTACAGTCATAAAGAATCAAATAAATAACAAAATAAGAAACAAGAATTTTTTTGACATGTTCATTATGACCATCATTATTTGCTAGACAAAAATACATTCAGTTCTCGATCTATTCGCGAACTTTGACGATGTTGCATACGTCGTTTCATGGAAAAAACACAGTCTCGGGCCATTGGATTCGGTTTTGTCATTTTCCAAGACAGCCATGAAACAACAAATGCGACAAGTTCTTTCAAACATCAGTACGGTTTGTCGTATTAATATTTGTTGCGGAATATACTTTAGAAAAAAGAAGAAGAACGTTTCTGAGAATGGTGTAGTCTTTAGAAGAAAGAATTGAAATAATTTTCGCTTACGGAGCTCAAAACGGTTGTGCTCGAGGAAATGCTCGAGTTTTCAACGCAAGACATCCAGACAAAAATGTGACGCATTGCTATGTGATGAAACTAGTCCGAAAATTTAAAGAAACAAGCTAGGTTTGCAAGAAAAAGAATACTCGGCCAGGGATTCTGGATGAAGCGACACAAGTTGAAGTTCTCGGTCACTTAGCCGCTGATTCTACAAGTTCTATCAGAAAAGTCTCCAACGTCACTAATATTTCCATTTGTTCCGTGCATATAATGTGGAGAAAAAACAAGTTTCACACAAGAATTTAATTTTGCGAACAAGTGTCCGAAGTAACCATTGAAAATCCTAGTTTTATCTTTAATGTATGTTTCAGCGACGAATGTACTTTTTCCTTAACGGGCTTGTTAATAGGCATAGCTGTAGGTACTGGGATAATGAAAACCCGGACCTGTTCCGCGGCGAGCATGCCCTGTTCCCACAAAAAAATAATGTATGGGCTGGTATTCTTGGGAACGAAATATATTGGTATATTGGTATATGGGTATATTCATTGAAGAAAACTTGAATGGAGAATTGTACCTTGATCTATTGGAAAATGTAATAGATCCATTAATAACCGAATCTTTGAAAAACCAAGTGGATGAAGCTGGAAACAAGCTACTGAGTGAAGAAAACTTACATTTCCAACAAGATGGAGCTCCTCCACATTACGTTGTACCTGTTCGAAATTGGCTGAACCAAATTTTGCTGGGATTTGCTGGGAAATGGATAGGCAGGAGGGGTGCTAGGGACTGGCCTCCAAGATCCCCAGATTTAACGCCCCTCTACTTTTGTCTCTGGGGTCGCCAGTATCGAAGAGCTCAAACACATAATTACGCAAGAATGTAGACAAAGCACCCGTGAAACATTCGTCAAAGTTCGCGAAGAGTTCGAAAAAGAATGTATTTTTGTTTAGCAAATAATGGTGGGTGGCTATTTCTAACATGTCATAAAATAATTTCCTATTTTATTATTTGTTTTAATTTTTTATTTCGTATGACTGTAATTTAATTCAACAGTGTATCCAATTCGCAATGTTTCGCTACTAGGGGTGGATCTATCAATGCAAGGTTAAAACAGTAACTACGGGTTTAATTTAGGTTAACTCTTAACTTTGAGTTTACGGGTTCATCAATGGGCGGGTTAACCCTAAGTACCACTTAAATTGTGGTTAATTTTAACCGCCACAATATTTGATAGTTAAAGCGCTAACTCCTAGTGTACGGTGGCGCGTGCATACAATGATGCGCGTAGAATCGCGCAGTGGATATTCTAACCTAACGTTCCATATGTTGTGAGATTTTATTCATTTACTATACTGATGAATCTTTTGGATGATCCTTGTCGACTCGATGATGGTGCAGAAATGACCGATTTCGACTATCAAAAGAAACTGCTTGGTTTTATCTCAATGGGAGTATACAATGTCCATCATATATTACGTAAGTTCAGGTTGTATTTGTATGTTTTTGTGTTAAATGGTGTTTATTTTTAGAAATCATGCTGTGTCCCCTATCAAAAACTTCTGCTAACTCTCCGAGTCTACACTACAGTGAGTTTTAAGTAGCAGCTCCTCTAGACCAGGCAACAGAGATTCTTGTGTGACAAAAATACTAGCAGGAAGCCGACGGTCCCAACTCACGTGGAACAGTCCGTAGATGTATTGTGATATGTTTCCTACTCACAAATATCATTTTTCTACTCCTATTGAGAAATGCATCCATTATCATGGCAATTTATGATGAGTAATACTAACCATTCCCCACACACATGGCAAATATTTCATTCCTGGCTCCTCATACTCCGCGAGTAGTGAGAAATATTTCATTCCTCACGGCTTTATAACCAATCATAGCTCTGGATTTTTCATTTCCATATTGTTTGGATACACTGCTTAGCGACATTGTCAAGGCATTGACAACGTCGCTAAGTGACAAGCGCACCAAACAATTTTTATCTGTCAAAATCCTGTAAACCGTCATAGTGACATACAGCCGTCCCTATATGCTCAAAAATTAATTTATAAAATTTCGTTGCAAGGTCGTAGAAAAAGTATAGTATTCCATTCGCAAGTAATGGCAATTTCTCACTCGAACGATTTGCAGCACTCGCCTACGGCTCGCCTACGGCTCGTGCTGCAAACTTCGTTCTCGTGAGAAATTGCTTACATTACTTGCTCATAGAATAATATACTATTCTTAATTTGCAATAAACAAAAAACCTCAAAAAAAGTGTTTTCTTTCGTTTTTCGCTTGTAAAACTGAACCGATGGAGGAATTTTGTTGCTGTCAACAGGCCAATTGTAGAGAATGAAAAGACGAAAAAAATAATCTTTACACGGACTTGATCGCAGTCGGCCGCCTACCCCACTACTTGACCGTTTTGGAGCGCGGTGCAGTTTTCGGTCTTATTTGAAAGCGTTTTTCGCCTATTTTGCAACTTTTTTACGCAAAATCAGAATAGACGTTTTTTAGCGCAATACCTATACTTTCGAAAAAAGTTAAAAACATTTAAATCGGACTACGACAGACGCATCCAGGCTCGCCGAACCATATTGCATAAAAATATTTAAATCGCAATTGTGCAAAAACTAATCATCGCACAACGCCTGGGTTGTCCACACTCAAAGTACCTATCAATCGCTACTTTCACGCGAAAAGCCTCCGCTACAGCTTTGAAAATGGCGTAGTTATGAATTTTTTTTTAAACGCAGATTTTTCCGGTTTTTCCGAATTTCCTCCGTTAATAATATTTCAATCGAGTCCGTGCAGGGTTTATTTTTTTCGTCTTTTCATTCTCTACAATTCGTCTGTTGAAAGCATGAAGATTGTTTCATCGGTTCAGTTTTTACAAGCGAAAAACGAAAAACAACACTTTTTTGACGTTTTTTGTTTATAACAAATTAAGAAATGATATTTGTGAGTAGGAAACATATCACAATACATCTACGGACTGTTTCACGTGGCCTGGGACCGTCGGCTTCCTGCTAGTATTTTTGTCACGATCATAGTCATTTTCTGCTCTATTGCCTGGTCTACTCGTCTAAAAAGGCAATGGACCGTACAAACATAGGTACGCAATCTCCAGGTATATGCAATACAAACAAGTAAATAATTTGTACTTTTATTAAACTACGTTTATTGTAGGAACTGACGAAGCTGATTTTTAGAAACAGTAAGGGATTCATCTCGATAAACCTCCTGACTGTACGTTCGGGTAACCTACTTCCGAACAAAATTATTACGAAACTTGACTTTGCGTTGTAGTATTGACTTACGGGGTCTTAAAACACATATTTCCTGTTACGCCTGATACGACAATGTTGGTAGTAACTCTTGGCAACATCGGTTGGGTATTGCCTCCGACCAATTGAGGAAGTTTTTCCGCAAGATCTGTACGTTACCGTTATACCACATAAAGCGGAGTGGACTGGCATAGTACCTATACAAAATAATTATTGTAATGCTAGGGCACAAATATTGGCCAAATATTTTCCCATACTATACAATAAGCAAATTTTCTGTTGTAAATAAATTAATTGTGTGCTGTTTTATTTTTTTTAATGTAGAAAATAAGTAGTAACTTACTACAAAATTTCTTCGGTAAGTATTTGGTACACAATCTGCTCTTATCTGCCACTTAATTGATATCCAACAGTATTGAACACGGAGGAGTAACGGTGAGTAATTAATTGCAAATATAGAAGACTTTTGACAATCCGGACTAACCTGTACTCTAACTTATCAAATAATGTGAACACATAAATGATTGATTTTGTTAAATTTTATTCTTCAAAGATCTTTTACCAATTTTTATTGCGGTTTGCCACGTAAGGTTAGACAATATAAACACAAAGTTAAGTATATAGGTATATTATTATAATAAACATAATGTAATTATAATATAACTTATCAAATGAGATATAATACAATCGCATGTGCGTAAAAGTCTACAGACAAAAAAATCTACAGAAAGCAACATAGTATGTAAACTCGTAAACAAAGAAAATGTCGAGGCTTTGAAATTCAAAGAGAAATGCGGTAACATGGCGATAACGGAGCACAGCTGACAGTGAAGCGCTATATAGTATATATGTTACAGTAAAAGCATCAACTCAGTAGATGTATACACTTACTAGTCTGTGTATACACATACTGATTTGTATGGTAAAAGTATTCATAACTCTAGAAATGGATACGTCTACTAGCTAATGCATACATTTTCTAAGCGGTTATAGTAGAAGTGTGCACAAAATAAAACGCGACGAATCTAAATGAACACTTCTACTAGTAGAACTGTTCACAACAAGGTTATGTGGAATTCGCCGCGCACTCGGCGATGCGATTAGCTGTGGAAATGTCACATTTGGTAAATTTTATGAAATATGTGAAGCATCCATTAGCTCCTTAATGACAATGATGTCATTGCTGCCTAGAAATGAAAATTGGAAACAGTAGAAATGAAGCTAAAGAAAATTTCGAAGAAGAATTCTTAAGATGGGCTTCGAAATGAGTAGGCAACCACATATACTTCATAAATTTCTTTTCAATATTTCACCAAAATGATTAGGTATTTCCACTCAAATTATACGTTAAACTGAACTTGAAACCTTGGCCGATAATACAAAAAATATTCTACTCAATTCTGTCAAGTGTAGCTGACGAATTGTGTGAATATCGGCGTTTTTGTCTTGACATCCGTCACATAGACTCTACAGAATTGAGTCGGATATTTTTTGTATTATCGGCAAAGGTTGCAAGTTCAGTTTACCGTATAATTTGAATGGAAATACCTAATCATTTTTGTGAAATACCACGAAATACAGATCAAAAAATTATGAGGTATATTTGGTTGCCTACTCATTTCGAAGCCCACCTTAAGGGTTTATACTGTAGATCTCAATCCCAATTGACAATATTCCATTTAAAAAATTCCCCTCAGATCAGTAGCAAATAAACAATCTACAGGAACAGGTCAAGGTTTTTCAAAATGACAGTGCAAAACAAAGTGCAATACAAAAAAATGCATGTGTCTCAAAAATAAAGTGCCACCATAGCTTATCTTGTTGTGACAAATAGAATAGTAAAATTATTGTGTATGTTTTTGGTCTTTTAAATTCACTACTGTTACGTATTTTTAACAATGCATTCATCACTTTTAGTTTAAATTATTAGGTATTTGTGACTTTGCAAGAGAAAATCGCCCTAACTGCCATGTCTCGTTTCGATAGTATTGACTCCTGTGTTTAAAGGCTCATAATTCGAAAACTACCGAACAGAAAGTATTGAACTAAAGTGTGTCATACTCCTGAATCATTTCTACATAAGTTGTATGACTATCAATATTTTTTGCCTCTCGGTGTAAATACGATTTTAGATCAGGCAATAGAGCAGAAAATGACTGAGTTCGTGACAAAAATACTAGCAGGAAGCCGACGGTCCCAGGTCACGTGAAACAGTCCGTAGATGTATTGTGATATGTTTCCTACTCACAAATATCATTTCTTAATTTGCTATAAACAGAAAACCTCGAAAAAAAGCACGTTTTTCGTTTGCAAAAACTGAACCGATGGAGCAATCTTGATGTTTTCAACAAACGAATTGTAGAGCATGAAAAGACGAAAAAATGAACCCTGCACGGACTCGATTGAATTATTATTAACGGAGGAAATTCGGAAAAACCGGAAAAATCTGCGTTTTTTCAAAAATTCATAACTCCGACATTTTCAAAGCTGTAGCTGTAGAATTATTATTAACGGCGGAAATTCGGAAAGCGGAGGCTTTTCGCGTGAAAGTAGCGATTGATAGGTACTTTGAGAGTGGACTACCCAGGCGTTGTCCAATGATTAGTTTTTGCACAATTGCGATTTAAATATTTTTATGCAATATGGTTCGCGAGCCTGGATGCGTCGGAGGTGGTCCGATTTTAATTTTTTTTACCTATTTCGGAAGTAGAAGTATTGTGCTACAAAACGTCTATTCTGATTCTGCGTTAAAATGTTGCAAAATAGGCGAAAAATGCTTGCAAACATGACCGAAAAGTGCTGCGCGCTCCAAAACGGTCGAGTAGTGGGGTAGCCGGCCGACTCGGGGAAGCGCGCAACGCGCTGGGATTACTATAGATACGCGTTTCTCTGCCGCCTACCCCCACACGACCGTTTTGGAGCACGGTGCAGTTTTCGGTCTTATTTGAATGCATTTTTAGCCTATTTTGCAACATTTAACGCAAAATCAGAATAGACGTTTTGTAGTACAATGCTTCTACTTTCGAAATACCTAAAAAAAATTAAATAGGACCACCTCCGACGCATCCAGGCTCGCCGAACCATATTGCATAACAAATATTCAAATCGCAATTGTGCACAAACTAATCATCGCACAACGCCTGGGTTGTGCACACTCAAAGTAACCAGCAATCGCTACTTTGTCGCGAAAATCCTCCGCTACTATTTTAAAAATCGCGGAGTTCTGAAATTTTGAAAATAACGCAGATTTTTCCAGTTTTTCCAAATTTCCTCCATAGTTTAATGCGATCGAGTCCGTGTAAGGTTTCTTTTTTTCGTCTTTTCGTTCTCTACAATTGGTCTGTTTGAAAGCAACAAGATTGCTCCATCGCTTCAGTTTTTACAAGCAAAAAACGAAAAATTGTTTTAGGTTTTTAGGTTTTAGGTTTTTTGTTTATAACAAATTAAGAATTGATATTTGTGGGTAGGAAACATATCACAATACATCTACGGACTGTTCAACGTGACTTGGGACCGTCGGCTTCCTGCTAGTATTTTTGTCACACAAGAATCGCTATTGCCTGGTCTATTTTTGCACCTTTAAATTTACGCTCGTCTTTCGGATTGTTTTTCTCCTAAACTGCTTATCTCCTTTTTCTAGATTGAATTTTTTTGTTCAATTTTTATGTATTAATGGGTGTAAACAATTTTATTTATTATATACCCATAAAAATGTTATTAATTGGTCTTATTGTTTCTTTTCTAAGGATTGTTTGATTAATATTCATATGCGAACAGAACTATTTAACTGCTTTAGTTGCATTTTGGAAATTTATAATGTATGGGAAATATAGCTTTTAGCAAATATTAATATAAAAGACAGAATATATAATATTAGCTTCTATAAAAAGAGTTGACACATTAAATTCAAATTCAAATAATCGTGGTATATGATCGGTCACCTATACTCTTATTATTTATTAAAATCCATTTTTATATTTTCTTGGTACTTTTACTACTCAGTGGTAGCAGATGTATACATCTACTAGGAATAGTATTCATTTTTCTAATGAGTTGATACTTCTACTAAAATCGTCAGTAAATGTATACACGGACTAGTAAGTGTATACACTTACTACAGTTTACGCTTTTACTGTAACATATATATCACTAGAAATTTACTAAGATCTTATTTTTCTATGATTGGCGACATTGCTTTTCCATTGCATTGAAAGACCCGACATTTTCGTAACTAGGAGTTAACGTAAACTACCAGTTTGTTAACTAGAAGATTTAACCTTGCATTGATAGATCCACCCTCAGTAATGAAATTTCGAAGTGGTGTGGCTACGGGGGGCGAAGGGATGAAACCTAAAATTTTCTAGGTACCATTTTTGAACTTCCCCCACGATATCTAAATCGAGGTGTTTCCACTCAAAGCAATAATCGCATCAGGCCAAGAGTTATTAAGGGTAGATAATTTTGAAATGAACACACTATATAATTCCCGGATACAGTATAAAGCAATATAGTATGTTATAATACAAGTTTTATATGACAAAAATTTGCGCACGACTTGTTTTGGGCACGGTGAGCGTAGCGAGGACAAAAAGCGAGAATAAATTTTGGAGAAAAAATTGTAAAATCTCAGTTGACCAACAAAAGTTGACATATCCATGCCAAATATGATGGTTATGAGGATTCTACTTCCACCAGTTTATACTATGATATTATAAGCAATTACATTTAGTTTTTGGTTCACATCAATCGGACGATTGATGCTTATTTCGCTTTTCTGGATAGAGCCTGATTTCAGAACTGGTATTGGTGTTACAAAATACAATACAACATAGATGAAACGTCTTCGGTTTATTTATAAACATGAAAGAGCCAAACAAAATAAAAACGAAGGCTTTTTTAACAAATTTTTAGAACAATGACTGAAATTTTTTATGATGATAGCTAATAAATGACATACAAAACATACATATTATCTTAAATAAAATTTTGTTATTTAAAATGCGTTAAAAAGTTTGGACGCACCTAAATAGCATAGTAACTGTTTCTGTTCGATTATAATTATTAATTAAACGCTTTCATTATTCCGGTCCTTCTTAAAAGCTTTTTGATTTTCAAGTCTGCTTACCACCTTAGTTGGACAGTCAGTGTACGAGGTGCTGGTAGACAACTCGACAATGCAACAAACTTTACAATCCGTCCGCATGCAGATCTATTATGTAGGTATCGTAACTCACAGTACCTGAAAAACACCCTCGCGTGCTTCCATGTTTTCAAATTCACTTTTCGTTATTCTTTTTTGTAAATGGATTGGAGATGGCATTCGTAACGAAGACAAACATGCACTGAAAGCGTTTACGAACTTTTCAACTTTGTTATGGAGGTAAGGTGTCACGACACCCAATTGAATTTACTAACGGAACACGTTCAAGTAACCCTTAATTAAGTATTGCTTAGGCAAAGGTGAACCACCTTACTAATTATTATTAGACTATTCCCACGAAGGTCAATTTTGTGTTTACGACAGATACTTTATTCAGCACATCGTATTAGACTGAACCGAAGTACGGATGATATATGACAAGATAGCACGTCTACATCCCGTGCTGTGGCAGTTTCATGTAAATTACTCTAAGCTTATCTCTGCTGGGTAGAATTAACTAACTAAAAACAGTCATTAGTAGTACGAAATAAATTAAATAGACTGGTAAACGAAAGTAGGCTATTTGCAATGGCGATAACTGTAATTGTATTTATTTTACAACGACTAAAGCTTTAACTAGTAAAACTAGATTGGAACATGATTATTGTTTTCAGGAGGCATTGTGTGATAAGCAAACAGTTCAAAATCTTAAAGTAAAGGTATTTCTTATTTTACTTAATATGTACGTACAGTAAGTACAGGACTATTGGTCTTGTGGACATTCTGCAACCCGATAGACATAAAGTTGCAAGTACATATTTGTGCGTTCTCTAGTATACAACAATATATACTTAGTTTACATATAGTGGTTACATAGTGGTTATACATTGGTGGCCAGCTGTGAAAAAAAAAATGTGACAATGAAAATTTTTACAACAAATAACTTGATTTGATACGTCAAGTTATAGATAATGAATTGTTGGCGTCACATTTTCTACTTGGCTAACAATCCCAAAATGATAATAATGTTTATCGACCGCCAAAGACACACATTGCGGTTAGTCGCAATAGAAAATTATTTATAACTGTTGCAAAAATTGTTGACTTTCTTTAGATATGTCAAAATCTAGACAGTCCCACTTCGTGCTCATAGCAAACCCCTAAACCGCAATAACTTGCTACGATTATTTACGTTTTGAGAAATATTACTAGGATTAGCTACAAAAAATGTATTTGATATAATCTTTACGAAAAATATAGTGTCTTTACTTCATATGTCAAACTGTAGGTAATAACGACTAATTTCTTGTGTGGTATTTAAAGTAACAAAGAGTTTTTTATTAATATTTTAAAATAAACTTCTTTATTTTCACACATTTTGAATAGCGAAAGGTATATTGACTTTAGTTTACTTTACTTCTGTTTTTTTTTTAACTGAAAAGAAAAACTTTATGGAATTAATGAAGACAATTGCACTTGTATTGAACTTGCAGTACATATAGACAGCTGATTGGTTCTATCTTAAATCTGTATCTTAAATTATATAATTCTTTATTGTATAGTAAAGGTTTTAGTTCAACTAAATTCGAATAACACGACAAATCCTAGTGGCGCTGTAGCCAGACAAGTTTTTAAGGAGTTTTAAGAAAAATTAGAATTTTTATAATTAACAATCGACGTGTTCGAAGATTTTTTGAATAAGAAACCAGCGCTGCTATTTTCCCATCTTTCCATACTTTTCGGGGCCACCTCTTTAACCAGGAGACCCTCCAAGAGAATTTTATTTAATTTATTTCATACGTTTGCGCTAACATCTTTCATACCTCAGTAACTCTATACTAGGAACTGCCAGCCAAACTAACGAGTCCCCATCAGATTTACAACAGGTAACAACAGGTATATGAGAGTAAACGAAAACATATAGGGTGTTACAAAATACCGTAGATCTGTCGGCCAGTGGCTCTTAACCATAACCATAACCCATAACCAACAGAAAACAAAAATTTAAAATGTTTGTACATAGTATTTTTTAGCAGAAGTTAATAGCGTAGAATTTTTGTACTTGGCTGTCCATGCTCCAATTACCTTTCGCATAAAATAATTGTGTAGAAAAACGAAATAAAATTGTTAAGCAAAGTTAATAAAAACATTTAGTAAATTAAGGGAATAATTCAAATAGGTGTGTCAAATAATTGGAAGAAGAAATTGTAAAATACTTCCCCATTAAAAATACAAACAAACCTATTTAGGTTTGGTACTTACCTAAAAATAACGATTGTAAGATAGCAAATGATAATACAATACGTAAACAAATCGTAAAACGTAAAGGTAAAAAGTAAATAGTAGCAAATGGTAAAAACTGCTTGTCCGAAATACGTGAAATATATGTACAGCCGTGGAAAATTCAATGGTAACAGGCTTGCCGCTAGTGTACACCAAGCGTAGCTCGGAGATTGTCGGTCGTCGGATACCTACTACCTGCTAAAGTCATAAAACCAAAGGGTTACTTTTGTTTCGATTCGTTTTATTTTTCTGTATCTATGGAATGAAATCGAATTTCGTCTATTTGTATGTTTCCGATATCCGAAACTGACAAAAGTGCACTGTAATATTTAATGTATTTTTTGCATGTAGTTGTAAATCGTATTTGCCCCGGTTTCTTCTTTGCTGTAGATATGCCCTTTAGAACGATACTACAGTGTTGTTCGGCATTTTAGCTTAATTATAAAAATGTTGTTATTTTTATGTTTATTAAAATTATATATTTACGTTCTATAATAACATCCACACACAATTTTCTTTTATGTGTGATATGTAAGGGCAGGATTTACGATCCAATATGAATGATATCACATCAGAACAATATGCAAATAACTTTGAAAAAATTTATAACAAAATCATTGAAATTTCAATCTATATTTATGTTACTCAATCGTTTTCGCCGTATTGCAAAAGTTTCAAGTCCACTAGTTCCTTGTATAATATTTTGTATTGCGGCCGACCTACCGGACGATCAAGCACAAAGGTAGGTATTTTTATTACACTATGGGTCGCGTTTTGTTCCTTAATTTATTTTTTTGGTGGCCTTTCCGCAAATTAGGCAAATATTGAAAATATGTCACATAACGTTGTGACTTCGTGCGATCGACACACAATTTCGAAGAGTTACAATGCCCTTTAAAAATCGTAAATTTGTTAGACAACCACAATTCAATCGATTTTGGCTGATCAACAACAAAGGATTTTGCTTGATTTGTTAGTGCAACAAATTGACGATACATATGTTCCGTTTAGATCGTCATAAATGTATCATTTCCTAAAACATCAGGTCATACCAACCTCAACAACATATGAGATAAAAGCACTCCTGCAAATTTATATCAACCTCCAACCTAACAGAACACTTTTCTTATTTAATACATGCTTATGTTATTCCTATATTATTAAATGTTTGTTTTTATGTTATTACATATATTTATGTAATGTTATTACAAATATCATTTTTTACTGTTATACATCTATCTATTATTTTTATCTATACTATACTGATGTTATATTTATATTATTTTTGTTGAATATATAATTATATGCAATTTTCATTACTTACCATAACATAAATTAAATAAATATAAAACATTTTGTGATAAAAGTATATTATTTCGGTCTGGGACTAAGTAGAAACCGAGAAAAATGAGTTTTTTTCACTTACAGGAACTTCCTACCTGGAATTACCTCCTTTAAAAACTATTGACAGCGGATATCGAATGTAGTAATCGGTTTGCCTTGATGCATACACCGACGTAGCCATGATGATGAAGTATTTCAATATGTGCCTATTAAAATTTTTACAATTATAACTAACGTTACTATGTATTTTAGTATAAATGAAATAATACTGCAATTGCATATCGAAACAAAAATATTAACGAATAACAATCTTTAGCTACGAGCGGCAGTTTCGCTCCGAATATCGAAAATATATTATATAAATACGAAACTCATATTCATACCATCTATATACAGAAACCTTAAAATGAAACGAAACAGAAGTGACTCTTCGGTTTTATGACTACCAGGTAGGTATACGACGACCGACATTCTCCGACCTACGTTTGGTGTACACTAGCGGCAAGCCTGTTACCATTGAATTTTCCACGGCTGTACATACAGACGACGAGATTCCTGAGCAAAACTACACTTATATATAGATAATATTGAAAAAAAGTTTTAAATATACTCAATCTATTATTCTAAAATTTGATCTAATTTAATAATAATAATAATAATAATAATTAATAATAATATATTCGTAGCTAGATTTTTAAATGCAAGAAAACACAAGCAAGCAGGCAGTAAACATCGAAACTAAAAAATAATAATAAGGATCGTTTCGGGTACCTTGACGACTTCACATTGTTTGTCGTGAACAAAACAACACCACCGACAACATCATGCAACATCTCGCCTAAAGCGATTACTTGTCACTCACTACAGGCAGTTGGGGTAGTAGAATTTTAACGTTTGTGTACTCCGTCGGTATGGCAACACACTTATAATAACACATGTACCTATACGCTGCTACGCCCATACCAATCGCTCACTCAGTGCTAGGTATAGATGGCATAGATATATGTATGTTATCTAAAGAAAGTATACTAGAATTAGGCAAATTTTACTATAGAGTATCTTTTTAAGTACATCAATATATCAGCGTTGGACGTAACGTAATGTGGTGTTCATAATCGAAGGACGTCATCAAGACGAGGTGGCCGAGTGGTTAAGGCGTTGGACTGCTAATCCAATGGGCTCTGCCCGCGTGGGTTCGAATCCCATCCTCGTCGGTGAATTTTTTGCTTAGCATTGTTTTGGTGACTATTATTACTTTTTTTCACAAAAGAAAGTAAATAATGATAATTGACAGCAAAATTGTATGTAAAAATCGCTGTTATTTACAAAAGACTTATTTACATCCTTTTCTTTTTCAGTTAGAGAAAAATACTAAAATAAAATAAATATTTTAAAATTATTGAATATTTCTATAGATTTACCTGTCCCAAATCACGTCTTTTTTATTTGTTTTAAAGCCCCCGCATTACATTCACAAAATTCGAAATCACTATAAAAAGTAGAAGATTATTGATAAAAAAATTCTGTCCATAACGTCATAAATAAAGAAGAATGAAAGCTGGATATTGATTCGATATACTGGGTGTGACATTGTTATGCTAACATTTGATTACTTTGAAATGTCCGCCACGTGCACAAAAAATATTATACAAAACTTTTCTTGTAAAAGCGATAATTTTTAACTTGAGATAATTACTCAAAATGAATCTGTCATTTTGCTCCCTAAAATGGAGCGACATCATAGATAATTTGGTGGTATTGTTTAAAATACAAAAATAACTCTGGCAGAAAAAATCAGCTTGTTTCTAAATAATGTTGGCAATTTTTATCTAATTTTGCTACTTACTTAAGTTTTCTTGGATTATTTGCATTTGTCCAGCCTTTTTCTAAACGCAATGTATTTATTTGTTTTATTCCACGTGCAAAGTGCGTCGACTTGCATCAGGTTTTCCAATACGGATAAATATCACAAGGTCTGAGCAGATTTTACTACTGCTTTGATTTTACTACTTTATTGTTATTGAAACAAACAGTTTCTTCCCGCTAAACGATAAAAAAACTCCGCAAGATTATTAATGTACAGGATGGAAATTAAGTAACGGAAAATTCAATAATTTTGTTAATAACTAAAATATAGAAAAAATCTAAAAGTGGTATAGCGATTAAAAATAATAAATATAGCGTTTTGTTGGATCTTGAGGAAAATCCACATTCAAGCAGCCGGACATTGGCCTAAGACCATGACATCAGTCATATATCCGCTTTAAATTTACTAAAAGTAGAAAAATTTCACCCCTACAAAATTCAGCTTATTCGTCAGGTTGCCGAAACCGACACTGACCACAGACTGGAATTTTGTGAAAGCATTATGAACATTTGCACCTAAGATCCAATGTTCGCCAATCGGATAGTGTTTTCGGACGAAGCAACATTCTCGTTTGAATCGACATAATTGTCGATATTGGGCTAGAGAAATCCGCATTGGACGGTCGAAGGGTATACACAATATCCCAAAAAAATAAATGGGTGGGCAGGAGTTGTTGGCACTCAAATTTTTGGACCATTCTTTTTTAATTACAATTTAACTGGCGATCGATATTTTTCAAAATGAAGTCATGCCTGCGTTACGGAGACTGTTTCCAAATAACAACAATCTAGAACAGGCAAATGAATTAAACTGGTTCCAGCAAGATGGTGCCCCACCGCGCTATGCCGCTAATGTGCTTAATTATTTGGACGCTACATTTCCTGGGAGGTGGACTGGGAAAAGGGGAGCAATGGAGTGGCCAGCTAGATCACCAGATCTTACACCGCTTGATTATTTTCTGTGGGGTTATTTAAAAAATAAAGTTTATGAAGATCGTCCCAACAATTTGGAACACCTTCAACAGAAAATACAACACGAGTGTCAACAAATAACTGCCGAACAGCTTCAAACTGTCATGGATGCGTTTTATAAACGCCTTGGAAGTTGACAATTTGAACACTTGTGATCCAGCATATTGTAATTCTGTAAATAAAATTTAAATAAGTTCTTGCTGTCATTTTTAAATTTTTACTTTTTGTATTCGGAATAATTGGATAAACAATTAATGTAATGAAACGTACAAGCCAAAGTTTTTCTTGTTCATTTTTTAATAAAAAATACCAATTCATCAACACAGAATTGAATTTCAATTCTATGACCGTCAATTTATGGGGATTTTGTTCATAACAAGTAACTAAGCTGACTAACGCCTACAGCTAAACAACAAGATTACGTCAATGATTATAACCAGTATAAAAAAGTTTTTAATGATAATTTTTCGTGAAAATTTTCTGATGTAACATAATAAAATTTCTATACCGTTGAAAAGAGATTAAAAAGTACTATCAAAATAAAAAAATAAAAAATGTTAGTTACCATTTAAAAAAAATATCGATGACGTCAAAACTCTTACAAATATTGATGAAAATCCATGAAAATAGCTTGTCCGTATTAGCTATAATTTTAATCGCTATACCCTTTTAAATTTTTTCGATATTTTAGTTATTAACAGAATTATTCAATTATTCCGTTACTTAATTTCCATCCTGTATAGCTATCTACACTACAGTTCTGTAACTTTGTAACATTGCTTTTATGTATTATGTAAAATAACGCATTTATGTAGCTAAACTGTTGTTATTAAAATATTGTATTGAGAATGTTACACAAACAATGCAATAACGTAACACATTTGCACAAGTTACATTCTCACAATATTATAGAAAGGTGTCGCAATATAGCATGTTTAGCGGGATGTTTAATGGGTGCATACCTTAAATTTGACCATGAATATAAAGAAAAACTTGCTCTCTATCAACCCATACTGAGGGTCCCTATTGACTATAGGACTCTATCAGCATTTCTCTCTCTATGTTTCAGTAGATTCTGAGATTAATATTTATTTTATTTTTTACTGTGTGAATATTACCGCCTATTTGCTTAATAAGTAAGAATGATTTCTGTTTGAACGATCACAGTACAGTATTCAAAAGGAGAACAAGGAATACATTCTGTAAGACAGGAGGACGTTAGAAGTGCAATAATAAAAAGGACAACCATCTAAAAGGGAGGACAGTTAGTCACCTTGTTTAAGTTAAAATCTCGGTTTCCACAAAATTCGACATTTTGGCCATATTCGTCCATTTTAACCGATTAATTGCCAAGTCAAGGTCAGCAAACCAAAACGTGCTTGTTTGTTGTAGGCACCTATTGAAGATAAAATTGACGATGGATGTGTTGAGGATCATGATGAAATATCTGGTGCATACCTATACGGTATGTCCACTGATCAAGTTACAAAGAGGTAGCAATTATTTATTAGGTAATGATTTTTCTAACATATCTCCATTTAAGTAATGCGTCGGATACAAAATTGAACATAGAAAAATTGTTCAAGTTCAAGGATACTATAAAATCTAGGTTGTGTGGTAACTACGAGAAGAGGAAACGAACGCAGGAATACGTCACTTGGTATGCCCTTCCATATTTATATGAATTCATAGATATTAAAAGAAGGCTGGCTGACGCGCTACGAGACATTTTATGGCTAATCTCCAATAAATCTTTCAGAAAACAAGGTAACTAAAATTATTATTAATTTGTATACGCTCACGTTAAAAGTGGAATTCCATATCAACCAAGTTTATGTGGCAAACCGAGTGACGTTTGTCCATAGTTACCAGACAACCTGTCTATTTTTAGCAACCTTAGTTCAAGTTCACAGTTAGATATGAAGCCATAGAAACCGAAAATATTTGCTAGAAAGAAAGTTTTGCAGAAGTTGATGAATATACCTAATAATAAAGCAACCCTGGTTTCTCCAGTGAGTTTCTTTATTGAAAACCAAGTTTTATGCATGAAATATGTAGTACACTAATCATAAAAGTCACATCTTATGCCACGTTTATGTGACGTTTATTGTCATGGACCTATTAGAACAATTTATGAATTTGTTTACAGATTTTTTTCTGATTTTTTTTGGGGACGATTGGAACTAATTGTTTACAGTGAACCATTACAAGACGATGCAGAAATTAAAAGTAAAAGTAATGAATGCGATAGAATCTCTACGATTTGAAATTCACAATTTTTATACAGAATTTAGAACTCGTCATTCAATGTGTGCTGAATTAGGAGGAGATTTTTTTGAAAAGTTGATTTGTTCACTTACAAATAAATGATTATGTATTACTTACAGTGTGTGTTAAAACATACATTTACATTTAATACAATTCGATACTGAATATCAAAAGACGTAATTTCTATGGTTCTTGGTTTGAACTTTTAAATAATTTTTTTCGAATTTCGAATTTTTTTCTGGAATTAACTTTCATAGTCAGGGTATAAATGTCGCGTAGTTTAGGAGTTGAACATACTGTATAATAGGACAGTCATACTAACCTCAATAATATCCCAAACACTTTTTGGTCCGTGCTCTCGGTCGTCCAAGAGCGTCTGGGTGAACCCTTCGCCCTCAAATTTCAATCATACTGTTGTATATTAGCTTCCATTCAGTCGTCTCAACCATAATAGCTATTTATTTCGTTGTTACATCATCTACTAACACAAGCCGATAGCTTGTCACGCAAACAAAGAAAATTAATATTATAATTTAAAAACAATCACGGCCGCAAAATGACCTATTTCGTTACCAGATACGTAATAGCCGTATCTTCGACATTATAAATAGGCGTCAACGAATTTAAATTTTTGTAATATCGCCCGATAACCCGATTTGATGAAAATTTACCGCATCGCTATAACGGGTTATTTTATTATTCAATTATAATTATATGTATAACGGGCTTACACATATAAAGTGTTGTATCACGATAATGCCACAATTATGTATACAAAAATAGGTTCACACAAAAATGTCCAAAGGAACTGGATGTTTACTGTAATCATTTTTCAAATGAGTCGCCATTTGTGTTATTTCGTCAAAATAGTTAAATAATAAAATAAAGTAGACGAAATTCTGAATAATTTAGGTCTATGACTTTTTTTAGTAAAATTAATAGTTTAGCTGCATGAGCAAATTCTATTTGATCGAGAAAGGTCGTGTCTGCATTAATATAGAGCAACTTGCTTTATATTAATGCAGACACGACCGATCTCGATCAAATTTCATGCAGCTAAATTATTATTTTTATATGTATGATAAAGTCATGTGCCTGGCCACATGATTGGCACGAAATCGAAACATTTCTACCTTATCATAAAAAAGTTTAAGTCTATTATGGCCCTCATGCTTGTAATGCAGAATTGACATGACTGAATATCATTACAAAAGATGTGTTCTAACCAAGGCTGTGACCAGAAAAAAAGAATCTACAAATTTATTAAATATACTTTTGTAGGAAATTTAGTCTGAAAAAAAAATGGTTAATATTAGTAGATAGCACACACTGTTTTACGAACCATTTCAAGAGATTCCCAAAAAAATACTTATCTGATACTAGTAAACATATGTCTTGTACCGTATGAAATTACTGAAATTACTAAATGCCCAAATGTGGAAAAACATATCGCCCTTAAGAAGAAAAAAGTTTTATTTGTTGCCGTGACTTCGTGGGTAAAAAAATAAACTTACATAATCTGATTGTAAATAAAAAAAGTGTCATTTAAAATCTCTTGTTCATATTTCCGATTTTTAATTAATCGTCTTTGCTTCAGTTTGGAAAGTTCTATTTGCTCTAAGTAGGCATCAAAGTGAGAATTTGTAATTGTAGAAGATGATACTACGCGCCAAGCAGCTCTCAATAATCGTTAGCTAATTATTATCATTCACCACTGAACTGTGTATTTTGTGGTTTGATTATATTATTTATATTTATTTATATTTAGCACGTTGTAAAAGAACCAATAATATGTCTAGTTTTGTTTATTTACTACCTACTGAGGCAAAGGCCATCTCTGTTTTTTTTTCTTTCAATATTTAACAATGAGTCGGAACCAGTAGATTTTTCCGACTACGACTCTTCTGAAATTTGTATGAACTCCGACTCTACAACACAGACTCCGACTCACTAGTGATGGTTCTAACTTCCTAAACTACTGTTCCAAATATCAACAGTCAGTTTAAAGAAGCATTTGCGGTAGCAAAAAAATAGTCTATGAACAGTGAAGCTGTATAGCAAGGTACTGAAAAGAATTTGCGTATCCATTAATGCAAACAGCTTGCGTTTAAAAAACAACTCACATGGACGTACATGGTAAAATATTTAATAAATATTTATCAACATATTAATTTTTTTTAGAATTGTGAAATATGTTAATTTTTCTAAAAATTATGCGATTTTAAATAAACTCCAAATCCAAATCTTACGATACGTTAATTTCACACCTTATTGTGAAACTTTTTCTATTTTAGAAAAAGGAAATACGTTTAGTTAAGAATTAATAAACTGTTTAATTTATGTATTACTTTTTTTCTATGATGTTAATACATAACGAGTAACATCCACACTTTTTTTACACCGGTATGTCTGTTGTATAGGCAACCATATGAACTCAGCATGTCGATAAAACAGTACTCGGGTCAATGCCTCGCAGCGCGACGCGACGTGAGCGTCTGTACTTTTACAAAAACATTTGAAAATGTAAACAATGCTCGGTGGCCGCAGTTAACTAAAACAATTAAGTCATTTACATTGTTAATGGAGGTCGGTTGCATCACACTGCTTCCTTTTTTGCAAAGCCGTCAGCCATGAAACACTTCCCACAGACAGCTTCGCGGCCGATCAATAGTATGTGACCATCACCATACAATTTCGCGGCATTCAAAACATGCGTTTTAACAGATGTTTGTTGACATAAGAGTTATGTATTTAGTGTAAGCTTGGTTAGTTATTAAGGTGTGATGATGGCAAACGCCGTTGAACAGAAAGATCAGCAACAGAATGGTGGACAGTCGACAAGCTACGTTACTGTCATCCCCGTGGAGTACTCTTCTACGAGGGTTTATAACGGACAAGCCCCAGAGTACATAGTCGAACAATACAGGTATATAATGTGTTCTTTTGTATAAAATATACGCAGTTTATATACAAGATGCACAAAAAAGTGTCCGCTAGGCGGTATGAAAAATGTAATACCCCCAATAAGCCCTGTCCCTTACAGGATGGCTCATGCAGCATGATGTATGTACATGGGGCTCTCGGAAACTGTAAAGAAGACTAGAGGACTAACGTTGCGTAAATGTGTACCCTTCAAAATAGTTTTTAGTTTTTTTATTTGTACAAATTTTTGCATGAACTCAAATCTAACTAGATAAAACGGAAATAGAAAAAAACTGAAAGTTTCTATTTTCTTGAATAACTTCTTTTTGGATAAATATCGAAGTTCTGTATTCTTAGTTATGTAAGAATGCAAAGTTTTGACTTTCGACAGAGCTTATTCTGAAGCCATTTTTATGTTAAAAAATGTTAGTCAGTCAGCTTCAGCTGGGCAATATTAAACTTTTTTTTCTTATGGACGTCATATTGAATATATACAGATTAAAAAAAAAAACTATGTATAACACGTGTAAAAAATTATCTCAAAATACATTAAAGCTCCCATTAGGTGGTTTGCCAGGTCACCCGACTTAACCCCCAGAATCGAGTTTTTCTACGACCAAAATTATGATTTTTTGAGACAGGTAATTCCTTATAAAGAATTTCATATTATGTCGAAAAACGTCATAGCCAAACTCGGAAGGTTAATAATCAGAACATTCATGGTTAAATTTAATGTACCTAATGCTCAGAGAGCAAATGAGAATGTTGGATCATATTTTTTTATTTATACAATAATTTACAAAGCATTTAAAGAATAATTACGCTATCACACAATTGCTCCACCTGTTGTCTTCCCACTTCTACACACTTTTCTAATCTTCTAAATACCGCATAAACTAACCCATTATAAGCAGTATTCTGATTTATTTCTGCTATTGCTTACCTATTTATAATTTTAGAATTTATACATTGTTATTAAATTCATTTGCGTGCACATTTTGCTTCAAGTATTCTAAAGATACCGTCTACTACACCCTACTGAAATGAAACTCGTGTACAAAATCTGCATCAGATTTCATTCAACACAAGATTCGCCACAAACCTAACCTCTACAACATAACCTAAAATATTGGTAGAGACCCCGTTAAATTTGTATCCGTAATACTGATAATTGATTACTCTTGGTGTGGAGAGTATTACCCAAGCAAACACAATAAAACGCAGCTTATAAATCAGTGTTGCCAGATAGATTTTACGGTTTCCCCCAGTTAACAGTGAACATTCCCCCAAAACCAACCGTTTCGACAAGATATGCGTTTTAATTTTTCTATTAGTGGTCAAACGTAAAAAATCCCCCCAAAAAAATGATTAACGTTAAAAATCCCTCAAATCCCCAGCTTAGCGTGGAGCAGCTGTTGGTGGGTGTTAGTTATCAATAAAATATAAAAATAAATTGATAATAAAGACCTCAAAAAATCCCCCAATATAAAAGTTTACCCCTAGAAAATTCTCCAGACATTGTATACCCCCAAAATCTCCCCAATGCGCCTAAAAATCCCCCACTTTTTGGGGAAAGTCCCCCAATCTGGCAACACTGTCACTGCTACTGGCCGGCGCAATCTGGCGAGAGACCGCTACCTTTGCAACGGACGTTTGTCTATTTCCGTTTTCGGTTAGAAACCGATATCACACATGTCCAGTAAAACGTTTCACTTCAAAAAGACAAGCACCGTCAGGAGCAGAGATAACTCCATACAAAACAAAATACCAAAACAAAACTAAAATGAAAAGCATAAAATCTTTCTTAAAGGGTTACCTAATATGGCTCTTATTCTATAAAAAACACTTTTTGTTATTGGTACAAGTAATGACATTTTCCAATTCAGTGTCGTCGGACTATTACTTCGTCAGGTATCTCAAACTATAAGAATTGATTTTCCACGAGTATTGCATCGATAATTACAGTTTTTCAAGCATCATATCGCGAGTTTGTCGCACAACTTAGTCAAAAATGGGTAAATTTTACAGTAGAAACCGTTCACCGCATTTACATATATGACATAATATATGTTAGAATCTGTTTCCATACCAAAATTTGTAATATATGGTTAATGTTCTAGAGTTTAGTCTGTATTAATCAATAAGAAAACAAAGTACCTCACTATTTTTCACGGCACTAAGCCCCATCTACAATAATACCAGTAACGCGTGCCCTGCATACAAGAAAAGTATCGGATTATTGGATACTGGATGAAGTTAACAATGATACGAAAAATATAGCAGTAACGTAAAAAATAAGTAAAATAACTACAGCCTGTTATTTTAAGCTTCTTCTATCCTCCTCATAATACCCTAAGGTTTTAGTTTATTCATAGCCAAATCTTACCCACACCTTTCTGTTCCGCGCAAGTTTCATTCCGTCATTTCGTTCAGTCCTCCGTTTTTCAAACTTTCTACCACCACGTCGTTCCACTTTCTTCCTCTTTTCATCTTCCTTTGTGATCATGCCAACCATATCCTTTTCTCTTGTCTCTCCTCCCCCATCCGTGCTACGTGTCCAAACCAATCCAAACGCTCTCTCCAAACGTCAATTATTGGCTTCACTTCCAGTTCCTCTCATACAATCTCATTTCATATCCTATCCCTTCTAGTAACACTTTACTGCTCGCAGATATCTCATTTCCAACGCTTGTACTCTGCTCTTTAGTTGGTTTGTTAAGGTCCAGCTTTCACTTCCATACATTAATTTGGCTTGAAAAGGGTAGTATATATAGTAATTGTTCTGATTTTATGCTATTATTTTTAAATAACGTTAACAGTCGCAGCTGTTATTTAAATATAACAGATTTGCCCATCCCTATCAGTTGAATCGTCGTGTTCGAAAATACTACAAGTCCACAGTAAATCCTATGGACATACTGTTTTCGAACTCGGCGATTCAATTATATATTTAGTTTCGATTGATATAAAAAAATCGTCTTCAGGTTCTAAAGTGTTCTGTCATTTGCTGGTTACCGTTGCGACAGGTAAGCAACAAATGGATTATAATCATGATGATCATATCCTGCGAACATCATCAACTTAACTGGATCAGTGATGCCCCTACTGAAGAGGTCGAAGAAAGGTCCTACCTTTAGTATATACCCTGACAAAACGACGGTCTTCCACGCAGTGTAGTTTGCCTCCATCTGTGGGACAGTAGGTGACCTATAGTATCATCATAACGTAATGCTGATAAGTTGGTAGGCAGTTTACTTCTGATTACGATAAAATATTGGTTGAATATATTCGCTACTGAAGTATAAACACGGCAAAGAAAAAAAACTTATTTTTGGATATTTTCCTCCTTCTTTATTTCAACCTGGTAGACTTAATTTCCTGGAAAGAACCACTTTTAGTCTATTATTAGCTTATGCATTGGACCCGCTCCGACGAAACGGACCTTGTGACGGTTTGTCACGCTTGTCAAAAAGAAGAAAAGAACATCCACAGAGTATCCCGAGTTGAAAACAGAACTCTTGAAGCTCGAAATTTACCACCGCAGGCAGACAAATTAGAACGCGAACTAAATCTTGATGTGTTAGAATATTCACATTACACAGCCTTTATTTACTTAGATAATGCCGTTTATTTTTGTTATAAAATAAAATAACAAAAATGTCTGATAAGCGTTTAATATAATTAAGGAAATAATAACAAATCAAATAGTCTTTCTACTCTTTGAACGTCTTAAGGCTTTTCTTCAAATTCTCAATATATGGTATTTTACAAACCTAAAATGTTCTTTTCTGATTTTGGCTCAATAAATGTTTTCATGATATCATCGTAGTAGAGGAAAATAAAATTTAACTTCTCTGAAGCAAATCCTATTCTCTGCGATTTCTAATAATAAATAATACTGTTGTATTTATATTTTTTGTTCATCGCCATTTAAATCTTTGTCAGAAGTCTATGAAATTTGGGTAACTGCAATAAAATATGCTTTGCTATTTCTATAAATATGTGGAACAATAACTTACTTAAACTATTTTATTCAAACAATAAACAGTGGCTTTATAAGCGAGTTCAACTGAACAGTTTGGCACTTCTAAAAGCAGCAAATATCTTCTTTTGTCACTTTTAGTTTTTGTTTTATAGTCTCTTAAAAGTGAAAAAAGTGAAAAAACACTATTTTTTCTTCTTAGATAAAAAGCAATTAAACGTAAATCTTAAATAGTGGATGGTCGCCTCTTTTGCTGATCAAACTAATGTCCACATAACAAAAAATAGGATTTTGAATTTTCGTTATTAGTTTTGTGCATACATGAATATTGTTGAATGTACGTTTGTCTACAAATGTATCCAAAGTCGCCAGTTCCCAAAAATGGGTTTTACATATTATTTTATTTTCTTTACGCAAGTTTTGAGAATTATTTTCATTTACATCATGTGAATTCTCCAAAATATATAAAAGCCTGCTGTTTGTCACATTAAAAATAAAGCGTTTGGTACATTGCCGTGCGGTTTTGAGAATACCTACTCGACAAAGAAAAACAGATCATTACGATATTTTTTTTTAGATTTTAACCAAAAGTCTCAAAAATTCTATCAAATATCAGCAACCTTGTTTTTTGGCACTGCATACTTTAGGTAGGCCGAAATGTAATCTTGAATCTTGAATTATAATCTTGAATCTTGAACTTCAATGCATGTGCAAGTGTTATTTCATTACTGTTAAATAAGTGGACAAAAATGCTCCGTGTCGAATTAAAAAAATTGGCATGCATAAAGTAACGGAATTCTATCGGGTGCAATTATTTTTTTAAGGGAAGCTATGCTAAATTTATTAGTTTATTATATTTAACTTAAATTTCTCAAAAATGTGATGTTACGGCTCGTCTACAAAAGGCATTGGAAAAATAATCCACGAAAAAAAAAACTACCGAAATCGTGGATAGAGGGCCGCCGACTTCTGGACCTATTTCTGAACACTGCCCCGAAGTATCGACATGGGCGATATGCAATTGAATTTGAGTTGTAATAAATTGGAATATTGGTATAAAGTATTTTTGTTAAATAATTTTCTAAAATTATATATAACTTCGAATTTCTAATTCTAAGTCGATTTATTTATTATACATTAGTGGTCCCTAGCCCCTACTTTATTTAGGTCGAATGGGGCCCCCCCTTTCGCCGGGCCCTAGGCACATGCCTATTTTTCCTACTGGTAAACGCGGCCCATGTGGATGACAGTCATTTGACAGTTCGCGTCGCCATCACTGACAAATACATTTAAAATATTTTGCAAAAATGGAATTTATGAGTCGTAGATAAAACGTAATATTTGACTCGCACATAACGGATATAAATAGCTCGCATGATTACACGCTCGCCTACGGCTCGCGTGCAAACTTCATGCTCGCGATTTATATCCTCAATTATGTGCTCGTCAAATAATATTCTATTAAATGATATTTATTTAAATGCAAATTTGCATAAGTGATGATAAATTGCACTACAAACAAAAAATAGAAGTATTATATATAATTTCTTCAAAACTTTTCTGTCTGTTCAAGATGTCCACGTGGCAAGATTTCGAAAGGTGGCACCCTAGTAGTACGTATGTTATATTTGGACTGACCGATTCAATTACATACGTACAACGTTAGCGAATCCTTTTCTATTTAAAATTTTATTACTACGTTGTTTGTGTGTAAAAATTTGCATGGAATATGCAAGGCCTTGAGTATGCTATTATTTTACGATCCTCATGCGACATTAGCATCGTTTTGTAACGCAGCATTATGAAAACTGTCCACACGAAGCTACACGAAGCGGGCGGTATTTATTAAGGAAGGTCAGCCGCGAAGAGCTACGGGAAGTCCATTGATGGTCCATAAATATTGACTTTGGACATTATCAAGCAATGCTAACCTTGTACTTGCCCATTGTCATGAATAATATAGTTCACGTATGTATCTAATTTCCGGATACTCCGCGGCACCAAGATTATCGTGGATACTATTAGGTACTGATACAACACAAATTATTTAGTAGGTAGTTTACTTGAGAAAGTTGAATCAATAAATCAAAAAATCACCAAATATTTAAAACCTAATTGTAGTAGGTCCGCGTTGACTGTTTAAAGCAGCGTTTCTCAACCATTTTACACTTGCGGAACCCTTTAAATAGGGTTTGAACCTGACGGAACCCAAGAAAAATATATACAATGTCCTTTCCAAAGCATTTCAAGTATTTTTTATGCTGTACAAAAAAAGTGTGACGTATTTCAATTAACCATACACAACACTGTAAATAAACGCAGTTCAATGAATGAATATGACTTGCTACTGTGAAATTAACATATTTTCCTGTAAAATTTAAAAAATGCCGTGCGAAATTAAGGAATAATTTGTGGAATATGTGAATTCTGTAAAAACACTACAGAAATTTAGCTGGTATCCAATTACCAGCGATGTTACAGTTAATTCTTACAGCTTTTCTACGGCTTCTTTTTTGTAGTTTATGACATTTGTTTCCTGTAACATTGCAGATAGTTCTCGATCTTCTCTTATTTGTTCTTTTTAGTTCCTTCAATTCTTGATGATGAAAATTAGAAACCAAACAATGCGAAAACGAAGAATACAAAAAACTACCTTTTACAAATAATTAAATAAATAAACTCATTAAAATTAAAATCATTAGTCTAAATACAAAAGTTAAACACATTTATTCTGAGTAAAAAGTTTCATATGGACCTATTGATAACAAGTTAATATTCCCTAAGAAGTTAGAGCCATTTAAAATACTGTATTATTAATACTTTGTTGTTTTTTAAGGTATTGAAAAAATAAATAAGTCCGTTATCATTTAAATAAGCATTTTAGTCAGACAAATAATTATGTTCTGAGAAAAAGTGTGGGAATAAACACCCAAGTAGAAGATATTTGTACACACTAATTTTATCTATAACTGATGATCTCTATATTTTCCCTTAAAGTTTGTTAAATAAGAAAAAGCATGCTCATACATACACAATGTTGAGAACTTAACAAATACAAGGTAATTTATAACTCGAGGAAAAATTAAATGCAAAACATACCAAATTATAAATAAAATTACGTGAAGCATTTTTAAATTTGTTTCATTGTCATAGCTAGTACTTCAATTTAAATTAATTATTTTTTGTTTAATTAAATGCAGTCACGAAATTTGAAATTACGCTTTAGTTTTCTGTCAGCATAAAGTTTTGTCTATAATTGCAAATCACTGTATATCTATTAATTTTCTATGAATAGGGCTGACATAATTTTCGTCATAGAAGCTCAGAACTTGTCTGGCAATAGATTAATAATCTTGTCTGGAATGTAAGATCATACTGAAAGCCACTACCTACAACTCTGTTCTTCTCCTAAAGTACCGTTAGGAGTAGCAGTATCAAATTATAGGTTTATTTTCATACATTTGGAAAGGCTTAAATGCTGAAAACAAATAATGTTAGAGTTTGACCAATACCTTTGCGAGATTGTTGCTTTCTAGAGGTTATTTTGTTTTTATAGATAATTAATTGTAAGTTTGTTTTTACAGCTAATTGTAAGTTATATTGTACATTGAACTTAATGAATAGTCTAGAATGTTGTTCGTTGGATGTATTATCGAAATAACAGTGGTGTATTGGGTTAGAAGGGCTCCAAATAAAAATTATTCATGGATTGAATTTTTTATTATTCCAATATTTCAAATAATAATCACATGCTAAAATGATACATAAAAATGCCACTGAATAATGTGCCCAAGAACCGGCGACAGCCACCGCTATTTGTTACTATTTTTCCGCGGAACCCCAGGGTTAGGGTTCCGCGGAACCCCGGTTGGGAAACGCTGGTTTAGAGTGTTATAATACTACATTATTTGAAATTAGAAGCATTCCGGCCGGGCCACTGTGGTTGATAATACAATCTAGCACGAAATAATTACAAAATCTCAGAGTTTAACACATATTGACACAAATGAAAGATAACATATACAGGGATACATATACATATGCAACTCAGCTCCTGTATTCTGTACCTCAGTTACTAATTAAGCTGAGTTTTACATTTTGCAGGCTTACCCTGTACTGCAAGGACATTCAAGACATTATTTTTGATTATACAGGCTGTCCCAAAAATATGCAACGCCATGGTAATATATTTTTTTTAAATTGCATGCTATATATTTTTTTACACATTTCGAAGCCTTTTATGGTTGCCTACATACCACAAAAATTTTATTGAAATCGGTTGAGCGAATGCAGAGCAAAAAAATAAAAACCAATAAAAAATGATTTTGCATCGTTGGCTTTAAAAATCAATAAAAACTCCTCGATCACGGGATTTAACGAAACTGCATTTCTTCCTGTTGGGCTATGTTAAGGATATCGTTTATGCTGAACCTCTAACAACACCAGAAAACAGGCAAGAATGACATCAAACTATTATGCCTAACCTATTAAGAGCAGAGGCAATACCATCTCATATAAGGTCTTTGCTTGTGCCTCGAAGAGCACGTAAGACATTTCGAACAACTACTTAATTAAGTACACTCAATCTAAAATACTTCTCTGCGTCTTATTTTTTGTAATAAATTCTTTTTCAACGCCACGTACGATATTTATTACCTAAAATTGCCGTTGGAAACGTTGAAAAATTACTTTTTGGCGAATAACTTTTAAAATATTGGGAATTGTGATCGGGTTGTATCTAGAAACAATATTTATTTTTTAATTCTGCATCGTTTCACATAAAAAAAAATATGGGTTCCAATTTAAAATAAGAACAATAACACGCTTTGAAGTTTGGCAAGTTTGACACTAGATTTTGGTCACCCTGTATAATTTGGATTAATGACACTTGGTTAACGAGACTACTAGATCTATCTTAATAAGTAAGTCGCAAAATTTTATTAACGAGGTGCAATTTGCAGTTTTTATTGATTTTTAAAGCCAACGATGCAAAATCATTCCTTTTTTGTTTTTATTTTTTTGCACTGTAATCACTGAACCGATCTCAACAAAATTTTTGTGGTATGTAGGCAACCATAAAAGACTTCGAAATGTGCAAATATATAAAGCATGCAATTTAATAAAATATATTACCATGGTGTTGCACATTTTTGGGACAGCCTGTATAATCAAAAATAATTTCTTGAAATGTACCTTGAAGTACAGGGTAAGCCTGCAAAATGTCATACTCTTAGCTTAATTAGTAACTGAGCTACAGAAGACGGGAGCTGAGTTGCAGGACCCTGTATATGTGACCGCAACCACTTCAAAAATGAGATCGGGATAAGCCATTGCTTAGTATTCTGAGTACACCAAAGTTTAAAAAGAATGTTAAATGTTAAATTTTAAAAAGGTTTGTTCTACTTCTTAAATATTTTCATTTTAAGGTAGATCTTGATTTACTCTTTATGAAATTAATTCACAAATATTACCATGAATTTCCCATTTTTTTAAATTAAAATCATCAATTCATGAAGTGATATGCAAAATAGAGACGAGAGTAGGACTTCGCACACGATGGGGAATCATACGGAATAGAGGAATATGGATTCAACAGGGCTTGCTGTTATATGTTATACAGACCCCCGTATTGCGGCGCTTGTTTCGAAAACAACTGTATTTAAGGAAAAGTGGAATATACCTTTTTTGTGCAGACTTTTATAAGTATTAATTTTGTATAGAAGCGAAGCTAAAATTGTGAAATACTGCAAACCGTTTTGCGGTTACAATGCGAAAAACCGCGAACACGCACGTTAGGGGTGGCTTTTGGGGGTTCCAGGCTCCAATAAATTTTGGGGATGCCATAGAATTTTGTAACCCAACACTTTGCGCGTAGCATCTCAAAAGACATCTGTGACAGACTCCACTCGAACCCCTATAGCGGGGCCGTTTTTGTATCTCATTTCTGGGCGCAAGGTCTTCGACTTATTTTGGTCTCTGTTACACGCTTCCAAAATGTTTTTATTTGTTTTTATCACCCTGTATAATGTAGTTTGGTTAATTATACGAAACATCTGATCTTGTTTTGCTTTGATATGCATATTTACATTGTTCAAAATGTTGTCAAAATGTCAAATGTTTTCATCATATCTTTTCTTATGGAATACATATACATTGTATTGAATTGCTGCGCGCAACTGACCATATTGTGACGTAGATATGACAAGGCCATGTAAAATACGCCCTTGTATGTAGGTGGTAGAGGCTGGGGAGTCTCAAAGCACCGAGGCCCCACTGGGCCCTTTGTGCAAACCACTTGTGCGCACTCTGGGCTCGTAAACCAACCCAGGTCTGGGGAAAAGCTACGAGGCACGATAAAGGACCATTAAGGATTCTGTCCATGGTAGGCCAGGGGTCCCCAAGAGCACTACCCTATGGTCTTCTAGGGGCATTCGCACAGGAAGTGTCTTACCGTCTCCTCGTCCTGCGAACAAGCTCGGCAGGTGGACGTGTCGGTTAGTCGCATGTTGAACATAATATGCTTCCGTACTTTACAATCACCAGTGAGTAGTCCAGTAATGAACCGGAGCTTACCTCTGGGAAGTTCAGAAAATTTCCTGGCTGGCATTGTGGATGGATACCTAAGTGTCTCCTTGGCCAACGAGCCAAGTGGTGTCCCACCTGTGAGTGAAACTGCTGTGGGTAACGTCGTTCAACATGTTCCTTAGGGCAGTGTTTGAAGGAAGAATAACGGGTTCAGGTGCAACGGCTGTGCGACCAGCAGCTCTGCGTGCTACTCTACCAGCGCACCGATTGCCTCCATTGTTTTTTGAGTGCACTTTAATCAAGTTGATGGTGATGTTTTTTTCCTGGCTGCCTCCACTAGGGAGTTGTGAGAATCCAGTACGAGCCCCGATGTAAAACGACATCGTTCAAGAGCCAGAATGGATTGTCTACTGTTGCTGAATATCACTATGTTTTTGCCTGACTTGTTGGATTGATTTAATGCTGTCTGAGGCTGGTTTAATGGCGATAAGTTCCGCTTGTGTTACAGAAGGGAATTTACCAAGCAGGATCGACCTGGAAGTCGTGCGAAAAGATGACAGCACCTGTACCGTTCGGTCTCTTGGAGCCATCCGTGTAGATCTTCAGGCTCTTGCTGACATCAGCCTCTAGGGCTGTGAAGTGGGTCAGATATGGTTTCCTGCAAACATAGTGGGGAGGGGTGTAACCTGTAGGACACTCCAGAAAGAAAAAATACGCTCTTATTCTTGACATTCACATACGACTCGGTGTCCCGAAAAATGCGGAAGATTCTAGTTACCATAACAACAGTGCCTACATAAAATACTAAATGTAAATAATAAAATCGCGCTTACTCGAAGCACCATAATGTCATGTTAGGAAAACGGGTATATTACATTATTGTGTTACTTCGTTGTATATGTGAGAAATTTGATATATTTTAATTTAGTGTATTTGTTGCTTGTGTAGGTACATACATTTTGACACGTGTTCCAATATGTTTATTATTATTATTGTTATCATTAATACCCGGTTCTTCTTTCAGCGAATATCAAAAAAGACCGCACGATGACTACATCCAAACCGATGATGTTGCTGGAAATCAAAGTGGATTATACTCGGTTTCACAAAGAATGCAAACATCGAATGCAAATTATACAAACGTTTGCCCACCGGAACCATTTACTAATGAGCAAAGCCAAGGTGTCTCAATGAAGTCTGACTGGAACCGCGAACGAACAATGGAAATGGCTGACAAAGAAATTGACTGTGATTCGGCAAACGAAAAGCAAAGCGGTAAGTTTCAAAATACCTATACGCGAAATGGTAAAACATACTTGAACAGATGGGAAAGATACCGTTATATAAATATAAATAAAGTTTTGTTGTAACACAATTATTTTATTACGAATATCTCTTCAGAACATGAAGATAGAAACGATAGAAGCCATGGCCGTTTCTTTACTTTACTCTCCAATAATAAAGAATAATATTTGTTTCAATTTTGACAACGCCGCATTGCTTGATAAAAATCTACATAGTCTTTGAAAGCAATTTTCAAAACTAAAAATGTTCTACAGACTTGAAAATACGCTTTATTGCTATTCAGAAAATAATAAAATAATTTTGAATATTGTTATATTTCATGTATTTGCCCGCATTTTTTTTTTATATTTATAGGGTGATGTTTCTGGCTACATCTCATACACTAATGACAATATTTAATTTTGCTTTGGTTGAGAGATTGAGCTTATCCCTTTACAATGATGTACGTACCTGAAGACAGGCAGTGCGCTATTTGAAGTTACAAAGTTGGGATGGTTGGGGCTGGAGGGGAAGTAGATACATAAAGTTCTAACAGCATTAGTTATGAAATTCTTTATCAAAAGGAAAATCTACATGTGTTTTTTATTATGATGACATCGTATCAAAACTCATTCAGGTATGTCATAATTCAATAACTTCATAAAATAAATACAAAAATATCCATCGTTAGATCAAGTCAACGATCAGATTCCTCTGTTGAAGTACCATTTGTTTGTGCCAAACTTCAAACTATAAATTGTATTTGTTTTCAACTTTCCATCATGAACATATATAAATATGTCTGCTAATGACTTAATTTAGTTCACTATGTAGCACAAATATACCTGCTGTTGATGTAAAACTCAAAGAATACACCAGTATACCGGGTGACCCACGGCATAGGTACTCCCGTTTATTTTTGTTGTTTATGAAGCTGGACGAATGAAGTTTGGGAATGTGTTACTAGATAAAAAAGGCATTCTTTGGAATACTCTTGAGGTTAATATGACTTCCGATTTATCCGGAAATGACGTCATCTTTGAAATTTTAATTGGTACCCTATATTCTTTATGTGATATTTTCAATCAGGTTGACATTCGGAACACAAAAACATATCGATCGTCAATTTTTATCACCAAGGCAAGTCAAGTCATCATCAAGTCAAGACTGCATTAGCTTTTTTTCTTTTTCTTTTAACCTTTAAACATTATTTTTATCAAAAAAAGTTGAATTAAATTGAAAATGAGGGAAAAAATATACATATATACAAATATATCTGAACCAGCAGAAATGAGTGACATAATAACAACCCCGGATTACTGGCCAGAAGGTGTAGCAATTAATCCTTTTTTAGAACGACTGGTGCGGTACACCAAGACAATATAGCTATAAAGCAAGAACAAAACATCGTATTCTCACAAAATAAAACAGAAACAATACAATTTCTAAACTTTAATGTACAGTCAATGAAAAATAAAATTGATGTAGTTAAATATTTTATGGATTCGGAAAATATTGATGTTGCATGTGTCACTGAACATTGGCTAGACACTGCAACAATGGGTATATTGAGAATCAATGGATACAACATTCCATCATCCTTCTCTAGACAACATTATAAGCATGTAATATATGCATGTAATATAATATATATAATATATATATATATATATATATATATATATATATATATATATATATATATATATATATATATATATATATATATATATATATATATATATATATAATATATATATATATATATATAATATATATATATATAATATATATATATGTATATATATATATGTATATATATATATGTATATATATATATATATATATATATATATATATATATATATATATATATATACATATGGTTGCTACGGTGTGGGCTCCAACGCGTATGACAGAGTGTACGTTATCACCTCATATATAACGTTGATGGCTCCAAAATAGGAGGTGACAACGTATCGCCTTGTTTTCAACGGAAATGTGGTCTAGGTGGCTTAGGGAGCTCAAATCCAAAAATTGCGTCGGAGCCGATAACGTCCATTGTATATGTACGGACAAGTCATGTTAGTTCAAGCGTAGATCACGAGCGCTAGTGTCGCCCATACTAGATACGACCGCTACGAAGTCACCTCCGCATATATGGCCCCGTGTTTTGTATCGTACAACGTACGCTGTGACATCCGAAAAACGCTGGCAACGTTGCGGAGGTGACAGCGCAAGAAACATATATTATATGAGTGTTTTCATATTTATTTCTGCTCTCGGACGCAGTTGAGTTGTGCATGGTATGCGAGATACAAAGGTTTTTGGTTCAAATCCAGGCCGTGGTTGAACTTTTTTATTTTAAAATTACATCCCGCTTGTTTTTATCGTTTGTTATTTATTTTGAATGGCATAGGCTGCTTTATGACAACTATTCTAGTGTACGCACATTGCAAATATTATTTGAAATAAAACTAAATAAATTATTTGCGGTGCTATTACATCAATAAATTCTATCAATTGCACATACCTTTTCTCGTGTTCACCACAAATCCTATTGAATCAAGTACTCAAGTAGACATATTAAAAAGCTGCGGGAATTTTTAGTTAATACGACTAAATATTAGATACAGTTTTTTTTTTATTTGAGACATGAAAAGACCGACATAGACTTGAAAATGTTTACTCTTCGCAGTTATGTATTATACAAAAATGTGTAGCAGTAGCCAAAGCTTCTCCGGGTGCCTGGGTTTTTAGCTTATTTATTGTTTTTTATAATCTCCAATAAATACCCTATTGTCACAGCAAACTGTAGTGGTAGGCCTGAATAGTACAGCACCTAGTTTAGTTTATTGATCATCATTGTAGATATCAATTAAGGTAACAAGCTACAATCGCGGAAGGATGTATGTTCGACTCCCATTTTTCTTAGGGCGAAATACTTCAAAACCTACACAACAAATTGTGAATATGTACACTATACAGGGTGTCTCAACAGTGCGATCTCGGAAGATTATGCCTCTGTTAATGAAGATCTTTTAAAACTGTTTTCACTCATATATACACAAAGACGAGGCGCACATTGTAAAAATATTAGCGTGTATACAGACTGTTCCATAACATAGTACCAACCTAAACTTATGGTTTGTTAAATGGAACAACCTATATTTCAGCACAATTTTTAATTCCTCGCAAAATTTTACGGCAATGAAAAATAACATAACATACTGTAAACTTTACACTTTTTGATTTATTGGAATTTTTAAGGAAAAACAGCAGTCTAAGAAAGATTGTATATATCAATACCGGTTCTTAATTTTATTGCTCTGGCTTAGATTATGATTACGTAAGAAGCGTTCAATAAGCGTGTTTACCTGCCATAACCAAATTGTGCACCGGTTGGTCATAATCTGCAACAAAATATAGCAAGCAGGTTTTCCTAAGAAGGATATTTTTTTTAAATGGAACACCCTGTATTGAATTACTTTTTTGAATTCTATGCATCGTTCTGCACAAAAGGTACTAGCACACACCAGTGCTAAAATAAACAATTGTATTGTTATCGTATACGCAGACAGACGGACAGACCGATCGATAATTTTGCGTCAAACTGAGAGTTGGGCATCACTCAACTAACCCGAGATGAGTGACACTCATGATTATCGATATCACTCGTCACTCATTACTCGTCAATCATAAATCTAAGAATTACTTATCACTCATTAATCGTAGAAATTTATTTTGACTGCCGGTAGCGACTGCATGATATTGTTTTAAAAATATGAAAAAGAAAATACAATTTAATAGATTTTATTTGCAAAGTAAACCCACCTTACGGTAAATGTAATGTGTGTATACTTTGTTTTAATTTATCCAACTTTATCTTATGCATAAATAAATATGCATTTTTATAGAGAATAAATACCTACCTTACTAAACGATTTATATTTTTGCTTCAACTAAAGTGAATTGAACTCATGTCCTAAATGAGTCTAAATGCATTAATAATAACTGCTTTGAATTATATCGGATTCTATGGTGATCCACTTATTAAGGGTACATTCTGGTGCACCATTTTCAAAAATGACTTATTATTTTATTGCTTATTTTGATTGCACAACATTTAAAAAATACATTGCCTATAAAACTGTCAGAAAATAATTCGAAAAATTAACGATTCCACAGCCAAAAGTCGAGCGGCTCGTCCAAGCCGATTATATTACGATTATCGGCAACTTTTTTTAACCATCTGTGTACCCTCTTTTGTCTCCTCTTTAAAATGACGTACCATTGGTTAATAGTTAATTTTTCGAATTTCTTTGTGACGTTATTTTACAGTGTATTCTTTAAATGTTGTGCAATCTAAATACGCGATAAGAAATCATTAGTTTTTGAAAATGGTACACCAATGTACCGTAAATGTAATTTAGAATGTACGTTGAACGTGTACGTATCTGACGTGTCATACAATTCTTGATATAATTAAAAAGAAAACTGAAGAAAGCATTCTATAGTGTAATTAGGGGGATTATTCAACTGCGAAATCAGTTATGTCTGTCTTTCTTTACACTTCAAAATTTGGAAATCAAAGAAGTGTTTTGTTTATATTTATATAATTGTTTATTTTCTTTTTTGTCATTTCACGGTATTATGTCTGGTGAAAACAACAGTGCAATTATTTCTAATTAACCTGAAAACATAGATGCGGTTGTAATTGACAATTCAGAATAAATCAAGCCAGATCTCCAAATCAAATAACATAAATGTCGGACAAATTTTTATAACACATATCTATAAAAAAGGTAAGTATTGGTTTAAAGATTTAGATTTTGTGGGTTTGTATAAAAATTGTATCCGCGCCTCTAGTTTACTTTCATCAGTGTGAAAGTATATCGAGTTTCTATTATGTTTGAAAACAGTGTAATTTCTATTGAACAGTCATCACTCATTACGCGTTAATCCCGAGTAATCAGTGATGAATATTCAATCGTGTAAAATCGTGTTCAATCAGTTATGAGTGGTGAGTACTGAAATCATCACTCATTCTGATGAGTGACCAATCGTTACTCATCACAACGAGTGATGATTAATTTAACTGATTAAAATAATTTTATCATCACTTGTTACTCAATCACTCGATTACCAAATGCCCAACTCTGGTCAAACCCAATAGACCATACCACAGTAAATGGGGGGGGGGTATAAAAATGAGTATGTATTTGGAAAATAAAACTTGGCGTGCCCGAGAATTTTTTCAGTAATAGTTTCTATTTATTCTAATCAATTTATTCCATGATTTTAGCGTCAATGCACGTATTTACACCACAAGTTCTGCATAAAACTGTTTTTTTTACAACAGCGAATGTTCTCGGCCCAGCTATAAACAAAATTGTGCGTAAATTTTAATAAAAATAATGTCGAATGAAAGTTCATACTTGGTTCCAAAGAATGTATAAAAAAGGTCACATTTTTCCTTAAAACACAAAATTGCAACCGTTTTCAAGAGCGTCAACTTATGTGCATCTATGTTCAGCCATACTAAAATCTAACTTTTGGTTGACAACAACACGTGGCGGAGGGCCCAGGTGAAAAAATATTGCCGCCTTTTAATACACCGGTCCTTCACCTATCCCAGAAACTGGTTTACTTTTTGGAGTTTAACTATTTAGAAATTTGATTTATGGCCAGCTTTTTGGGTCAAATACCCCAAATGTGCTACGTTGTGAAGGCCGACGTAAAATATATAAATAAAAAAATAATCAAAAAATAAAATAATAATTAGTTGGGTAGTTTGACTTACATCGCGACAAAGCATATAAATAGGGTACCTAATTAGTTTTTGCACGGTAACCATATTACACTTAGAACTTAGTTATCCGAGTTAAAAACATGTTATTACCCTTAGAAAAACCCCCATACAAACCACCAATCATGTTTTGTTAGGAACTATAACCAAGTCCCATGAATATTGCCGTGTAATGCTTAATCATCCTCGGTAATATATATTATTCATATTAGTGCTAAATACTTAATAAATGACTTTTAATACTATTACTAAAAGTGACTGTTTATTTTGTGAGAACCGAGTTTACGGCCTATCATATACATGCTATATAATAATGGCCTATTGTGACCTCCGTAGGTTTGGCAACACCGCTGGAGTTATCAGCGACACATCAGTTTCCGTTCATATATAAATTGCGGAGGTCACTTCGTACCCTTTGTGTACCTTATATATGACATACTAAAAAATCAAAAATCGTTTCCCCTCTTTTGATGCTCGCGTAGCGAAAGTTCCCCTCATTAAAAATATGCAATCAGATCAATAATATATTATCTGGAACACCCGGAGCCTAGGTAGCCTTCTCTATATCCCGGAGGTGACAACTTAACACGTATACATATATATATATATATATATATATATATATATATATATATATATATATATATATATATATATATATATATATATACATATGGTTGCTACGGTGTGGGCTCCAACGCGTATGACAGAGTGTACGTTGTCACCTCATATATAACGATGATGGCTCCAAAATCGGAGGTGACAACGTATCGCCTTGTTTTCAACGGAAATGTGGTCTAGGTGGCTCAGGGAGCTCAAATCCAAAAATTGCGTCGGAGCCGATAACGTCCATTATATATGTACTGACAAGTCATGTTAGTTCAAGCGTAGATCACAAGCGCTAGTGTCGCCCATACTAGATACGGCCGCTACGAAGTCACCTCCGCATATATGACTCCGTGTTTTGTATCGTACAACGTACGCTGTGACATCCGAAAAACGCTGGCAACGTTGCGGAGGTGATAGCGCAAGAAACATATATTGTATGAGTATTTTCGTATTTACTTCTGCTCTCGGACGCAGTTGGGTTGTGCATGGTATGCGAGATACAAAGGTTTTTGGTTCAAATCCAGGCCGTGTCGGATTTTTTTATTTCAAAATTACATCCCGCATGTTTTTGTCGTTTGTTATTTATTTTGAATGGCATAGGCTGCTTTATGTCAACTATTCTAGTGTACCTACGCATATTGCAAATATTATTTGAAATAAAACTAAATAAATTATTTGCGGTGCTATTACATCAATAAATTCTATAAATTCCACATACCTTTTCTTGTATTCACCACAAATCCTATTGAATCAAGTACTCAAGTAGAAATATTAAAAAGGTGATGCTGGAATTTTTAGTTAATACGACTAAATAGTACATACAGTTTTTTGAAAATTTGAGACATGAAAAGGCCGACATAGACATGAAAATGTTTACTCTTCGCTGTTATGTATTATACAAAAATGTGTCGCAGTAGCCAGTTTCTCCGGGTGCCTGGGTTTTTAGTTTATTTCTTGTTTTTTATAATTTTCAATAAAACCCTATTGTCACAGTAAACTGTAGTGGTAGGCTTGAATAGTACAGTACTTAGTTTAGTTTATTGATCATCATTGTAGATATCAATTAAGGTAACAAGCTACAGCCGCGGAAAGATGTATGTTCGACTCCCATTTTTCTTGGGGCGAAATGCTTCAAAACCTACACAACGAATTCTGAATATATACAGGGTGTCTCACCAGTGCGATCTCGGAAGATTATGCCTCTGTTAATGAAGATATGTTAAAACTGATTTCACTCACATATACACACGCCGAGGCGCACATTGTAAAACTATTAGCGTACAGGCTGTTCCATAACAAAGTACCTACGTAAACTTGTTAAATGGACGTGTTTTGTTAAATGGAACAACCTATATTTAGCACAATTTTCAATTCCTCGCAAAATTTCACGAGAATAAAAAATAACATAACATACCGCAAACTTTATACTTTTTGATTTATTGGCATTTTTAAGGAAAAACAGCAGTCTAAGCAAGATTGTATACACGGTTGTATATATCAATACCGGTTATGTTATTGCGCTGGCTTAGACTATGATTAATTGACAAGCGTTCTATAAGCGTGATTACCTGCCATATCCAAATTGTGCAGCGGTTGGTCATAATCTGCCACAAAATATAGCAAACAGGTTTTCCTAAGAAAGATAATATTTTTAAATGGAACACCCTGTATTGAATTAATTTTTTGAATTCTATGCATAGTGCAGCAAAAAAAATACTAGCACACACCAGTGCTAAATAGGGTGGTTCAAAAAAGCATTGCAACAGTTTTTGTGACGATAGAAACCAACGACCCCCCCAAACCGTTCCAGATCCAAAAAAAGTGGACACGTATTTTGTTTTCTTCGAAATTTTGATTTTTAATGGTGCCTATCGATGCATCAAATTTACATAAGAAAATGCATGGGAAAGAGACATTTTTTGGTATTTTTCTGATAATTGTTCGGGGTTTGAGAAAACTCAAGATTAAAGTTATACGACTTGTAGAGGACCTTTCAAGAAAGAATTTCACCTATTATATGTATGGATTGGATGATCAACACGCCCCCACAGTGCCATTAAAACTACCCTAAAATTAAAAAAAAACATTCTTCAGGAAATTGGCCGTTCTAATCATTTCATTCTGTTTTTGCTCATAGAAATAATTCGTATAAGTCTAGTGGAATGGTTATAAACATTTTTCAGTTAATTAACATTTGTTTAAACAAATTCTATTTGTTTAAATTGTTCGTTTGTCTAGAAAATCCGTCTGAATTCTATTTTCTGAGGTCGAAATGGCAGTTTATTATCTTAGAGTGACATTATTCATTAAAAAAGTTCTTCCTGTTGTTTAAACAATTAATTATTATTCATTTTAACTTTTTCTAATTGTGATCGAAAAGTCAGGTTTTTTGCGAAATTTAACTTATAAATTTCATGTTCGAGATATCTTGCCTATATTATCTAATAAACCAACATTTGCTTAAACAAATGCCATTTGTTTAAAAATTTTTTTTGCAATTCCCCTTAATATATTTATTTTTTAAGCCAACTGTTATTCTCAAGTGAGAACTTTTATATTGGTGATGGTTTTCAATATTTCATCAAATTAGAGTACAGGGTACAGTTTCCAGACAGCAACAAATTAATATTATCTTGACATACAGTGGTAGGAAATAAGAATAATAAATTTAGAAAGAAATGTGATTAATAAAATTGGCTGACTTTAGGAGAATTAACATTTAAAAAAATTAACTCTCCAATTTCCCGAAAAAGGAATTTGAATCAATCAACTTTTTTTGAATAAATGGTATTGAAACCGAATAATGTTTTATTATTTAAACAATGGAAATCATCCCAAAATATAAATGATATCACTTGGGATATCTTGAACATAAAATTTAGTTCTTTTAACAAAAATGTTGACTATTCTACCAGATTTAGAAAAAAGTTGAAAAAGAATAATAATTTATTGTTTAAACAATAGGAGTTTTTTATGAATAATGTCACTCTAAGATAATAAACTGCTATTTCGAACTCAGCAAACAGAATTCAGACGGATTTTTGAGAAATACGAATAATTTAAACAAATAAAATTTGTTTAAACATATGAAAATTAACTGTCAAATGTTTATAAACATCCCACTAGACCAATAATAATGATTTCTATGAGAGAGAACGAAATAATTAGGGTGAATTTTTGAAGAATCTAAATTTTTTCATTTAAGAGCAATTTTCAGGGCACTGTGGGTTGGGGGCATCAAATCCATATGTATAATAGGTCAAATTCTTCCTTGGAAAGTCCTATAACTTTAGTCTTAAATTTTTCCAAACCCCGAACAATTATTTGAAAAATACCAAAAAATTGTTTTGTAAATTCGAGGCGTCGACAGGCACCATTAAAAATAAAAATTTCGATGTCCGCTTTTTTTTGGATTTGGAAACGATTTGGACGGATCGTTGCTTTCTAAATAAAAATAGCCAATTTGAACCACCCTAGACTGCCAAAATAAACAATTGCATTGTTATCGTATACACAGACAGACGGACAGACCAATCGATAATATTGCGTCAAACTCAGAGTTGGGCATCACTCAACTAACCCGAGATGAGTAACAGTCATGATTATTGAAATCACTCGTCACTCTTTACTCGTCAATCATAAATCTAAGAATCACTTATCACTCATTAATCGTAGAAACAAGTGTTTCTATTTTGATTGCCGGAAGCGAATGCTTAATATTGTTTTAAAAATATGAAAAAGAAAATACATCTTAATAGATTTTATTAGCAAAGTAAACCCCCATTACGGTAAATATAATGTGTGTATACTTTGCTTTAATTTATTTAACTTTATCTTATAATAAATAAAATAAATAATAAATAAATTTTATAGAGAATAAATACTTACCTTAATAAACGTTTTATATTTTTATTTTGACTAAAGTGAATTGAACTCATGTCCTAAATGAATCTAAATGCATTAATAATAACTATTTTGAATTATATACGATTCTATGGTGATCCACTTATTAGGGGTACATTCTGCTGTACCATTTTCAAAAATGACTTATTATTTTATTGCTTATTTTGATTGCACAACATTTAAAAAACACATTGACTGTAACTGACAGAAAATAATTCGAAAAATTAACGATTCCACAGCCAAATGTCGAGCGGCTCATCGAAGCCGATTATATCACGATTATCGGACACTTTTTTCAACCGCTCCGATTCGTACATCTTTCACACTTTCCTACATCTTTCAATATTATTCACAAATTATTTTCTATAGTGACATTTCTCCTCTTTAAAATGACGTACCATTGGTTAACAATTAATTTTTCGAATTTCTTTGTGACGTTATTTTACAGTGTATACATTAAATGTTGTGCAATCTAAATACGCGATAAGATATCATTAATTTTTGAAAATGTTATACCAATGTACCACTAAATGTGATTTGGAATGTACGTTGAACGTGTACGTATCTAACGTGTCATAAAATGTTTGATATAATTAAAGAGAAATCTGAAGTAAGCATTCTATACTGTAATTAGGGGGATTATTCAACTGCGACATAAGTTATACCTGTCTTTCTTTACACTTCAAAATTTGGAAATCAAAGAAGTGTTTTTTCTATATTTATATAATTGTTTTATTTTTTTTCTCTTTCACGGTATTATGTCTGGGGAAAACAACAGTGCAATTATCTCTAATTAACCTGAAAAACTAGATGCGGCTGTAATTGTTCTTAGTAATTTTTATTCAGAACAAATCAAGCCAGATCTCCAAATCAAATAACATAAATGACGGACAAATTTTTATAACACATATCTATAAAAAGGGGTAAGTTTTGATTTAAAGATTTATATTTTGTGGGGGTTGTATAAAATATTGTATCCGCGCGTTAATCGCGAGTATTCAGTGATGGATATTCAATCGTGTACGGTAGTTATGAGTGGTGAGTAAAGAAATCATCACTCAATCTGGTAAGTGACCAATCGTAACTCATCACAACGAGTGATGATTAATTTAACTAATTAAACTAATTTTATCATCACTTGTTACTCAATCACTCGATTACCAAATCCCAACTCTGGTCAAACTCAATAGACCATACCACAATAAATAGGAGGGGGGGGGCGTATAAAAATGTGTACGTATTTGGTAAATAAAACTTGGCGTCCCCGAGAATTTTTTCAGTAACAGTTTCTATTTATTCAAATCAATTTATTCCATGGTTTTAGCGTCAGTGCACGTATTTAGACAAAGCGCAACAACGGGCTGTACAATTTTAAACGGCTATAGAGAGCTTGTAAAGAATAGGTTAACTATAAAGTGCTGGCCACGCATGAAGGTTGACAGCGCGGCGGTGTCAGCTCTTTTTCTATTTTTTGTCAAATAGCCCTAACTGGGAAAAGAAATAAGTATAAAATTATAAGTTTAGTGTCGATATAACTCAAAAACTACATAATAATTGTAAATTGGACTTTCATAAATAAATCCATTGTATTTGTTGTCTGTCCTCAGCGTTGTACATTGATTGACCTACGTTGCGAAGGCCGACGTAAAATAAATAAATAAAAAAATAATATAATAAATATAAAATATAAATATAAATAATATAATATAAAAAAATAAAATAACGACTACTTGGGTAGTTTGACTTACATCGCGACAAAACATATAAATAGGGTAATTAGTTGTTGCACGGTAACCATATTACACTTAGGACTTAGTTATCCGAGTTAGAAACATTTTAATACCCTTAGAAAAGCTCTCATAAAACCAATTATGTTTTGTTAGAAACTATAACCAAGTCCCATGAATATTGCCGCTCTGTAATATATATTATTCATATTAGTGCTAAATACTTAATAAATGATTTTTAATACTACGTATTACTAAAAGGGAGTGTTTATTTTGTGAGAAGCGAGTTTACGGCCTATCATATACATGCTATATAATAATAGCATATTGTGACCTCCGTATGTTTGGCAACACCGCTGGAGTTATCAGCGATACATCAGTTTCCGTTCATATATAAATTGCGGAGGTCACTTCGTACCCCTTGTGTACCTTATATATGACCTATTAAAAAATCAAAAATCGTTTCCCCTCTTTTGACGCTCGCGTAGCGAAAGTTCCCCTCATTAAAAATATGCAATCAGATCAAAAATATATTATCTGGAACACCCGGATCCTAGGTAGCCTGCTATATATATACCAGCTATATATATATATATATATATATATATATATATATATATATATATATATATATATATATATATATATATATATATATATATATATATATATATACGTGTTAAGTTGTCACCTCCGGCATATAGAGAAGGCTACCTAGGCTCCGGGTGTTCCAGATAATATATTATTGATCTGATTGCATATTTTTAATGAGGGGAACTTTCGCTACGCGAGCATCAAAAGAGGGGAAACGATTTTTGATTTTTTAGTAGGTCATATATAAGGTACGTAAAGGGTACGAAGTGACCTCCGCAATTTATATATGAACGGAAACTGATGTGTCGCTGATAACTCCAGCGGTGTTGCCAAACCTACGGAGGTCACAATAGGCCATTATTATATAGCATGTATATGATAGGCCGTAAACTCGGTTCTCACAAAATAAACAGTCACTTTTAGTAATAGTATTAAAAGTCAGTTATTAAGTATTTAGCACTAATATGAATAATATATATTACCGAGGATGATTAAGCATTACACCGCAATATTCATGGGACTTGGTTATAGTTCGTAACAAAACATGATTGTTTTTATGAGGGCTTTTCTAAGGATAATAAAATGATTTTAACTCGGATAACTAAGTTCTAAGTGTAATATGCTTACCGTGCAAAAACTAATTAGGTACCCTATTTATATGCTTTGTCGCGATGTAAGTCAAACTACCCAACTAGTTATTATTTTATTTTTTGATGATTTTTTATTTATATATTTTACGTCGGCCTTCGCAACGTAGCACATTGGGGTATTTGACCCAAAAAGCTGACAATAAATCAAATTTCTAAATTGTTAAACTCCAAAAAGTAAACCAGTTTCTGGGATAGGTGAAGGACCGGTGTATTAAAAGGCGGCAATATTTTTTCACCTGGGCCCTCCGCCACGTGTTGTTGTCAGCCAAAAGTTAGATTTTAGTATGGCTGAACATAGATGCACATAAGTTGACGCTCTTGAAAACGGTTGCAATTTTGTGTTTTAAGGAAAAATGTGACCTTTTTTTATACATTCTTTGGAACCAAGTATGAACTTTCATTCGACATTATTTTTATTAAAATTTACGCACAATTTTGTTTATAGCTGGGCCGAGAACATTCGCTGTTGTAAAAACACAGTTTTATGCAGAAGTTGAGTGTTTTAGTTTAGTGTTTAGCTTAATTAAGCTTTGGAAAGTGGTTCAAATAATAGTATACATATTTGACATTAAAACTACTGGAAAATCTGCTGCGGATAGGTACGGATGCGGTTTTTGTGATTTTATTTCTAATACGTTGTAAAGGAAAATCCAAAACTTGATGTACCGGCTTATATGTAATTTCATGCAATTTTTTTTATACCGTGATAGTAGAGGTAATTTAGAACATATTTAACCATATTTAGTTATATACAAATGGTTACGGTTATCGAGATATTGACAATTCTATGTTCAATGCATTTTTCCGTATTGGATCACGTATAGCAAACAACCCCGATAATCTAGACTCTTAAAAAACATCCGAAAAAAAAACTTAAACTTTGTACTTGTATATGAATTTCTTGGAAATTAGTTGCTTGAAGCCAATCGGATTCATATTCAAGGCAAGAAAATACATCGAAAGTACCTACTCGCATACACAGTTCACTGGTTTAATGGATTCCTGTTGAAGAGAGACAATAGTAAGTTTGTGAATAGAAACTGGTTAGGCGTTTTCGACAAATGTGTTTACGCGGAATGCGAATCCGGGTCCAACACATGCGTATTAGGGTTATACCACTAAAAAACGACCGTTTCAGCTTGAAGTACGATCAAATTTCGAAAGTTTTCATGGAAGCAATAAGCATAAATATTAGACAATTTTAAAATAATACTAGAAATAATAGATTTTATAGTGATAAATATGGTAACATAGGTTCTTAATTGCCTCTATTATCACGTCTTAAAAGGAATGCATCGAACGGAAAATAGCATGAATAGCGTAAGTTTCAATACACAATATCGACTGGTGTAAACTTGCATTTTCTTCCTCTACCACTGGTCTAAAAATATAAAACGTTTTTCAAGATTTTTTTACAACATAACAGACCCAAAAATATTATTTCATTCATTGCTTTTTTCCTGTTTTGTACTGTTTTATTGTGTTTATTAAGTTATTAACCTTCAAATTCTTAGTATGAAGGTTAAAATGTTATACATAAATAAAACAACGCATCTAGAGCCCTTTAAGGTGAAAAATAATTTTGGCCAGGTTTTCGGGTCAAATACCCCCTTGTGCGTAGGTCAATGTACCACGCTGAGGACAGACTACAAATACAATGAATTTATGTGTGAAACTCCAATTTAAATTTATTAAGTAGTTTCTGAGTTATATCGATACCAAACTTATAATTTTATACTTATTTCTTTTCCCAGTTAAGGCTTTCTGACAAAAAGTAGACAAAGAGCTGTCACTGCCGCGCCGTCAACCTTCATGCGTGGTCAGCGCTTTATTGTTAACCAATTCTTTACAAGCTTTCTATTGTCGTTTAAAATTGTACAAAGTCCGTTGTTGTGTTTGGTGTAAATACGTGCATTGACGCTAAAATCATGGAATACATTGATTAGAATAAATAGAAACTATTACTGAAAAAATTCTCGGGCACGCCAAGTTTTATTTTCCAAATACATACTCATTTTTATACCCCCCCCCCCCCCATTTACTGTGGTATGGTCTATTGAGTTTGACCAGAGTTGGGCATTTGGCAATCGAGAGATTGAGTACCAAGTGATGATAATTTTTTTTTAATTAGTTAAATTAATCATCACTCGTTGTGATGAGTAACGATTGGTCACTCATCAGAATGAGTGATGATTTCAGTACTCACCACTCATAACTGCCGTACACGATTGAATATTTATCACTGATTACTCGGGATTAACGCGTAATGAGTGATGACTGTTCAATAGAAATTACTCTGTTTTAAAACATAATAGAAACTCGATATACTTTCACACTGATCAAAGTAAACTAGAGGCGCGGATACAATTTTTATACAAACCCACAAAATCTAAATCTTTAAACCAATACTTACCTTTTTTATAGATATGTGTTATAAAAATTTGTCCGACATTTATGTTATTTGATTTGGTGATCTGGCTTGATTTGTTCTGAATTGTCAATTACAGCCGCATCTATGTTTTTAGGTTAATTAGAAATAATTGCACCGTTGTTTTCGCCAGACATAATACCGTAAAAAGCGACAAAAAAGAAAAAAGAAAATAAACAATTATATAAATATAAACAAAACACTTCTTTGATTTAGAAATTTTGAAGTGTAAAGAAGGACAGACATAACTGATTTCGCAGTTGAATAATCCCCCTAATTACAATATAGAATGCTTTCTTCAGTTTTGTTTTTAATTATATCAAGAATTGTATGACACGTCAGATACGTACACGTTCAACGTACATTCTAAATTACATTTACGGTACATTGGTGTACCATTTTCAAAAACTAATGATTTCTTATCGCGTTTTTAGATTGCACAACATTTAAAGAATACACTGTAAAATAACGTCATAAAGATATTCGAAAAATTAACTATTATCCAATGGTAAGTCATTTTAAAGAGGAGAAATGTGGGTACACTATAGAAAATAATTTGTGCATAATATTGGTAGATGTACGTATCGCAGATGGTTAAAAAAAGTTGCCGATAATCGTAATATAATCGGCTTCGACGAGCCGTTCGACTTTCGGCTGTCGAATCGTTAATTTTTCGAATTATTTTCTGACAGTTTTATAGGCAATCTATTTTTTAAATGTTGTGCAATCAAAATAAGCAATAAAATAATAAGTCATTTTTGAAAATGGTACACCAGAATGTACCCTTAATAAGTGGATCACCATAGAATCGGATATATTTCAAAACAGTTATTATTAATGCATTTAGATTCATTTAGGACATGAGTTCAATTCACTTTAGTTAAAGCAAAAATATAAATCATGTATTAAGGTAAGTATTTATTCTCTATAAAAATGCATATTTATCATAAGATAAAGTTAGATAAATTAAAACAAAGTATACACACATTACATTTACCGTAATGTGGGTTTACTTTGCAAATAAAATCTATTAAATTGTTTTTATATTATATATATATATATATATATATATATATATTGACAAAAGATTCAATCCGGTCACTACCGGTACCCACTACAGATAATTACTGCCAGGAAAAGGAAATAGAAATTACAGCTGTAACCCTGAAAAAATATAACATTATTGTCATTTGTCTATATCGATCACCGCTAGGTGACTTCAAAATCTTCAAAGAACAACTTAAATGGTACTTAGTACTCATAGCAGAAACCTATCCCAACCATAGTGCTAATTTCCGGAGATTTTAACATAAATTTTATGCATAACACCCAGGATTCCATGGCAATTTGTAATATGTTCAATATGTTTGGAATGAAAGGGGTCTTTTCAAGTCCCTCTAGAGTATCACCAGGATCCGCAATATGCATAGATAATATATTTACAGATTTAATAAACATCGAGGGAAAAACTACAAATCCACACTTATCTGATCATCTTGCGCAGATTGCTATACTAACAACAAAAAAAATCGCTAAAAGCACTAATATGAAAACGATAAGATCCATCACAACGGAGAAAATACGTGAATACTCCTTGTTCCATACTGCATTCACAAATTCATTTAATCACATATTTCCTGAAAAAGAAGTACCCGATATCAAGAAAAGACGTTGTCATGTGAATCTTCCTCCAGAACTGCAAAACAAAAAGAAAATATTAGATATATTACACACTATGGCAATGGTTGTGAACTTACCTGAACCCATTGAAATTTATAAGCTTTACAAATTAGAATACAAGCAAGCTATTCAACAACAAAAAGCTATAACTCTTTCTAACTTTATACAGAACAGCGACAATCGATCTAAGGCCATTTGGACGGTAATTAAGAACGAATTTTACCAAAAGAACACCAGTTGCGACTATGATGGCCCAACTCCGGATGACTTCAATAACTATTTTTGTGAGATAGGCAACCAGATGCACTCTGGACCTGGCCCTCTCCTGTGCCCGGAGATCTTCTTGAAGCGAACCAAGTCAGTCGAGAGTTCCATTTTCCTCACACTAGTAGATCTGATAGAAGTAAGAAGTGTCATACAGAACCTAAAATAAAAAAAAAAACATTGGATTTGTATGGAATATCATCAGCTTTATTAAAGACTATAAGAGATGAGATAGCAAAACCGTTGACAGACGCTATCAATCAATGCATGTTAGATGGAATATATCCAGCTGAGTTTAAAATTTCAAAGGTAGTGCCACTTTTCAAAAGTGGTGACAAAGCAAATTGCGCTAATTACAGGCCCATAGCAATACAAGCAACACTTTCCAAGGTCTTTGAACGAATCATAAAGAAGCGATTGATTGATTTTCTTGAAAGTCACAACATATTTAGCACCGAACAACATGGTTACCGAAAGTTAAGGTCAACATCATCAGCTATTACGGGCCCTTTGGAATTAATAGCAAATGCCTTCAACAAAAGGGAGGAAGCCCTACTTAAATGCTGCGATCTAAGCAAAGCTTTCGATTGCGTCGACCATCAGATTCTGCTCGCTAAGTTAGAGTACTACGGAATTAGAGGTGTTTCACTTTCACTCTTCAAGACTTACCTCCAGGATAGGACACAAATGGTTTACTGGAGAGGAAAATGCTCGGCAAGAAGACAGATAGGACAGGGAGTTCCGCAGGGATCTGTTCTGGGTCCGGTGTTATTCCTGATCTACATCAACGACTTACCACAAAACTTGACGGCTGATTTGACTTGCCTTTTCGCTGATGATACTTCGCTGTTGGTGACATCTAGAGACAGGCAGGAGCTTATCCGAAGGTCCGAAGAAGTCGAGCAGGAAGCGAAGGAGTGGTTTGCCAGCAATAAGCTTAGATTGAATGAAAAAAGACACAATCACTTATACTCACCAACAGATAGCCAGATACGGGACACACGATCAAATTGCTCGGTCTTAACATAGATTCCCACCTGAAATGGAATTCACATATAGAATATGTTACAAAAAAGTTAGCTACAGCAACCTACCTCATCCGTAGAATAAGAATTATTTCAACCCTCGAAGCTGCCAGAACCGCCTACTTCAGCCACTTTAATTCCATACTTCAATATGGCATCGAGATGTGGGGTACATCACCTCAAACTGCGAAGCTCTTAATACAGCAAAAGGAAGCACTTAGAGTTTTAGCCGGTGCAGGCCCGCGAGATAACTGTAGAAACATATTTAAAACGATGCGGATATTAACTGTACCTAGCGTCTACATACTAGCGGCAGTTACCCTTCTGCATAAGACCAAAATGAGATATTCAACTCATAGTGTAAGACGTTTTTTTTTATTGTTGGCGGTCTATATACCGCCTGGAACGTGTATCGGATTGTTGGATGAGTTTTTTGATGCCATTCTTCTGCACTCGCTGGACGATCCAATAGTGATCGCTGGTGACTTCAATTTGCCTGGCGTGTTTGGTGATGTGACTGGTCAGCCGTTGAGACGTCTACATCCCATCAATCAGTTTTGTCAAACTCTTCAATTGAGACAGCTGAATAATGTTCTGAATGAGCGGGGAAGATTGTTGGACCTTGTCCTGACCAGTGTTGATTTGCGGATTGATGTCGCTCGTGAACTGAATTCGTTCGTTCCGGAGGATCCTATGCACCCTACTTTGTTGCTGGAGGTACATGATGTGGGCCCTCGCCATTCTTCGCGTTTTCCCTTGTCAGCTGAGCCGCGTTATAACTTTCGAAGAGCTGATTTTTGCGGACTATATACCCATCTGGCAGATATTGATTGGAGTTTCTTGGGGAGTTTCACAGACATCAATGTTGCACTTGCTAAGTTTTACAAGGTTTTGTATGACTGCCTTGACTTGTACGTTCCACGCAAGAACTGGAACTGGAACTGCGGATCCAGTTCCAGATCTTCTGCGGGTAAATATCCTCCATGGTTTACCGCTGAAATTAGAACAAACTTGAAGCTTAAGGAGTTTTATAGACGTAGATGGAGGTTGGCTGGCTCTGCTTTCTACCATGGTGAGTTTCGGCGTTTAAGGTCACTTCTAAAGCAGCAGATGACGTGTGCTTACTCCGATTATATTGCTGCTGCTGAGAACTCCATCAGATCTGATCCCGGCAGGGTGTGGGGCTTTATACACCAAAGAAGGGGAAGCTCACGAATACCAACTGAACTGAGTGATGGTGTTAAAGATTTAACCTCCCCTATCGATATAGTCAATGCCTTCGCTGACTCGTTTGCTGCAAACTTTAATCCCACTACTGTGAATCCCCTCAGGAGATCGGCTGATATGACCTCGGTGCCTGCATTGCGTTTTCGGCCCGTTGAGGAGAATGAAATCCAACGACTGCTGGCCAGGTTTCCCAACAGGAGCACTACCGGAGACGACCTCATTCCAAGCTTTGTTCTACGTGATTGCAATCCCGTCCTGAGCTACCCTTTGGGACTAATTATTAATATGGGTATCTCCTCCGGTGTCTTTCCGGATCTTTGGAAGATAGCAAGAGTGTGTCCGATACATAAGAAGGATGATAGAACCCTGATTTCCAACTACAGGCCAATAGCTATAACTTCGAACTTTACTAAGTTATTTGAGCAGGTTCTCTACACCAGAATTTTTGCTCATGTACGCCCATATCTTTCGGATCATCAGCATGGGTTTATCAGAGGAAGGTCGACTGTGACCAACTTGACGGCATTTACTCAGTTTACCAATGAGGTCTTGGAGGAGGGTTGTCAAATGGACGTAATTTATACAGACTTCAGCAAAGCTTTCGATAAGATACCACATAACATTCTTTTGCAGAAGCTCAATTCCTTTGGATTCTCCGACTCTGCTTTGCAACTCATGAGATCTTACTTAACTGATAGGCAGAACTACGTTTTTTATAACGGATTTAGATCCAAAGCATTCTTATCCAATCCCGGGGTTCCGCAGGGTTCAAATGTAGGCCCGTTGTTGTTTGTGTTGTTCCTGAATGATTTGCTTGGATGCTTCAGGAGCGGCGTTTTGGCATATGCGGACGATCTGAAGCTGTTTAGGCCGATTCGTTGTGATGATGATGCTAAATTACTGCAAAAAGATCTTGATGACTTGTGTGACTGGTGCCACGGATTTGGTCTGCCGTTAAACATTCAGAAATGTTGTACCATGACTTACACCCGGAAGAAGTCTCCAATAGCGACATCGTATACGATGGATTCATTGTTGTTGCCCAGGATTGCAGAGTGTAGAGATCTGGGGGTCTGCTTTGATGCACGACTGACATTTATTCAGCACGTTGGAAGCATTTGTTCTGCTGCTTCAAGATCTTTGGGTTTTGTGCTCAGAACCTGTCGACTATAGCGTGATCCACAGATATTTCGAATTCTCTACTATGCCTATGTACGCAGCAAGGTGGAGTATGCCTCCTTGGTGTGGTACCCGTTCTACGCAAACCATATTCAGACGGTGGAGGCTGTGCAGAGGAGATTTCTCAAGTACCTCTCGTTCAGGCTTGATGGAACGTACCCTGAGCGTGGAATCGATTATCTCGTTTTGCTGGATCGACACGGTTGTGCGTCTCTTCAGAGGCGGCGAGAGTTGTACAGTGCTTCGTTTATGCGGAGGCTTATTCGCGGTGCGGTTGATTGTCCGTTGTTGTTAGAGCGAGTGCGATTCCGTGTTCCGCGACTGGCCGCCAGACGTTCGGTCACTTTTGAGCTTCCGTCGACTCGTACTAATATGGCCGGGTACGCGCCTATCTGCCATATGATGCGGAATGCCAACAGCGTCTTTGAGGATATTTTTGTGTGACTCTTTTTGTGTAACTATCGCTCTAAAATTTCTTTTATTTACATTTTTTGATTTTTGTTATACCTATGATACTTTTGGATTTATGATTTTGTTATATGTTTTTCTTTATTACTTTATGAACTAGTTGTGTACTAAAATTGTCCTGTAATTGGTACTTGTTGGGCAATAAACATTATTATTATTATTATTATTATTATTATAGTGATATCCACCAACATGACACCAGGCAAAAGAACAGGATCGTCATTCCACAACACCGCATTAAAAGAGCACAACAAAGCACTAATTATATGTCCATCAAATTGTACAACAAATTGCCACCAGCATATCCAGAGTTGCCGCTGCCCATATTCAGAGGAAAAGTGAAGCCGATTATTACTACAATACTCCTTCTACTCAATAGAGGAATACTTATTAACATTTTTTATTGAATTTATTATATATATTTTTTGTATTTGACTCTTGTACGCACAGCCTTTTGCGACAAATAAACATTATTATAGCGCCTGGTGGCATACCGTATCTCGTATGCGGCTGCATGCGAGATTCCCATTTCTTTAAAACGCAAAGAATTAGTGACTATAATGGCGACTCTCTGTACACAACTTAGTTTCTGGTTTATTAAGCGATAAAGCACGTTTGTTGAACATGCAGTAAACGTTGAAGATGATCAGTCTAATAGTTTTTGAAATGTCAACCAACCGCGAAAAAATTGTTTCGAGAAAAACGCGTTTAAACTTTCAAATCCATTTGTCTGCCAATCTGTTATACCAGGCTCATACAATATTTCTTCCTCTGGTAAGAGCATCTTTTGATGCCCTGAGTGTGCATTTCGACGGTCTCGCCAGACGCTGCTTATCGGGCACATGTGCAAATACTTTTGCTGTTGCCCAGTCCTATCGTTCGTATCGTTTCAAAGAGGGCAGAGAACCTTCATGTAAAAAAGGCTTGCTTGCTTGCTGCTAAATAAACCGCAATGTGGAGTTAAATTGATTGATCGGTTTTGAACCATAGGGAACATAGTTGGACGCAATAATTCATAATTCAGGAGGAGTTTTCACGCGAGCAGCGGTTAGTTAAAGATACCTGAAGTAAGGTGTAGTATGTCATTTTTCGCGAGAAACTTGTGACGTCACAGTTACTTCGAGTAAGCTCGTTGGGGTTACTGAAGTTTACCTGACTGGGGACAGGAGTATGCTACGTCAAGCCCGTCGATATTTGAAATTGGTTATCTGTAGGATGACAGTACGGACAGTTGCATCACTTTAGTCATAGTTTAGTATTGCGTTGAGGATGTACCCTTGTAGTGAGGACGAAATATATAAATAATAGATATCGATAGAACAAACACTTAGGAACGGAAGAGGAAGCAGTTGTTCAAATCCATTTGAGGCCATCCAAAGGAATACCAGCATCTCAGAATTCAAATGAAACCATCATCTTCTTAAGTTATGGCTTTCCATAGCAGAATGGCCTATGGTATATGGCTGTCATGATAACCATCATGTCCTCCGTATGGGGTCTTTCCATATGTCGACCATACTTACTGTACTTAAAGATCGATAAGAACAATTCAGCAGAACGACCAAACAACACCTGCAGACCGATGTTCAAAAAGTACAACGTCCTTACTTTTATGGGGACGTACATTTACAAACATCTTCTACAACTAGAGAAGAGCTCTCAGCTCAGACAGGAAAAAGTGAGGCCATCCAGCAGTCACATGAACGCAGACGACATATCATCAGCTCCTTAATAAGCTTCCAAAGAACAGGCTACAACAACCCCTAGGGGCCATCAAAAGATAATTGAAGCATATAATGAAGCTTACCTGACTGGGGACAGGGTATGCTACCTCAAGCCCGTCGATATTTGAAATTGGTTATTTGTAGGATGACAGTACGGACAGTTGCATCACTTCAGTCATAGTTTAGTATTACGTTGAGGATGTACCCTTATAGTGAGGACGAAATATATAAATAATAGATGATATCGATAGCACAAACACTTAGGAACGGAAGAGGAAGCAGTTGCTCAAATCCATTTGAGGTCATCCAAAGGAATACCAACATCTCAGAATGCAAATGAAACCATCATCTTCTTAAGTTATGGCTTTCCATAGCAGAATGGCCTATGGTATATATATATATATATATATATATATATATATATATATATATATATATATATATATATATATATATATATATATATGGCTGTCATGATTCACAATTCAGCAGACCGACCAAGCGACACCTGCAGACCGATGTTCAAAAAGTACAACGTCCTTACTTTTATGGGGAAGTACATTTACAAACATCTTCTAGAAGCTAGAGAAGAGCTCTCAGCTCAGACAGGAAAAAGTGAGGCCATCCAGCAGCGTAACATAAACGCAGAGAACATATCATCAGCCCCTTAATAACCTTCCAAAGAACAGGCTACAACCCCTAGGGCGTTCAAAAGAAAATTGGAGCATATGCTGGTCAGGGAGAGTTTCTATGGGTATGAAGAATTGGAAACCTATGTGAAAAATAACCAACGCTATTTTTAGAATGCAATATTTTGCTAAAGTTCTTTGCAATACAGTTTTATTATGTACTACTTGGTATTTGTATTAAAATTAATATATTTCCACAAAACAAAGGAAAAGAGGTTTTTTATTTATACATTATTACAAATAGTTTGTTGCTTAAGTGTAACATTTTACTTATAGACGCAAAAATAACTACCCTCCTCATCTACGGCTGACAATTGCTATGCAGTATGAAGATTTAGGTTAACCTACACCCACCCTACACTATATTGAACACTATATTGAAATAACTAACTATTCGTGTTCTCGGAAGCAAATGATTATGTCATCCACTTACTATAGCTAATCGTATCAACATACTTCAACAAACCGAGTATGTTCGTGATAAAACGCCTATAGAATGAATCCCAAGGATGTATGAGGTATGCATGGCAGAAATACAACATTTAAAGATTACGAAGTATAGTTTATTTATACATATGTATATAGGAACACTCTCGGTAAATTATATATTTAAGAATATTATACTATATATTAATCAATAACAACGAGAAAATGATTTTAGACTGATTTTTAACAACCATCGCCAAGCCCGTTTCCTCAATAACCGCCGTAGCTATAACTGCCGTGATCACCATGGCCGCCGTGTCCTCCGTCATGGCTCCCATGACCGCCATGGTGACCATGACCATTATCGTGGCCACCATGGCCACCGTTATCCCCATGACCATCATGTTCTCCATGGTCGTTGTGACTGCCGTGATCACCATGCCCGCCATCGTGACCGTCATGATCATCATCATGTCCTCCGTGACCGTCGTCATCGCCGTGATCACCATGCCCATCATCATAATTTCCATGGCTTTCATGACCACCGTAATGCAATCCACTCGTAAATTGTATACATACCATTGCCAGTATGGCGCAGCCTACAGTCAACTGAAACAAATTATTTGGCTTGTAAACACAATATTTCGCTTGTAATATTAATATGGATGGATTCGAAATACCTTAAAAGACAACATTTTGGTGGTTATCGGAATCAGTCGTGGATAAAACTACTGACTATTTAAATCCGTCGGCCATTTATATCAATGTACATAATAAACCGTGTAACCAACAATTAAGTAAGTAATTAAGAAACAACGCGCGAAAATCGTATGGCAAAAATTAGACGATGAACTTGAACTTAGCTCACCGAATTTCGTCTAGTTTTTTTTTTAAATTGATTAAATATTATTAATTCCGCACAGCTTTATTTCCGCACAGCCTAACTACCGGTGATAATTAATTAATTATTTATCCGTAAACCGAAAATATATTAGTAAATCATTTATTTGTTTTGTTATACCGTGTGACGCCATAGGTATGCTCGTTTATTATTGTTTTCTTAATGACGCAGGACGAATGATATTTTGAGTATTTGTTAATAGACAAACGATGCATTTTTGGGGATACTCCGTTGTATCCGGAATAACGTCACCATTGAAATTTTAAATGGCACCTATATTATTTGTGTTATATTTTCAATCAGGATGACATTCTAAAGTAAAATCTACGTCTACTCGTAAAATGAACGTAGTGTACCTAGTTAAGAATTCTAGGATGTTATTTTGCACTACATATTTTGTTGTACCAGTCGGAAAGTGCATTGGACGTTAGTAGCACTGACATTTGGTGATATGTGACAGTTTTGGCATTGAAGCCATGTTGAAGCCTCTATAATCGCTTAGCAGCTGGTCTGCTTCGCCGCCATTTTGCGTGCTGTGTGAGCACAATGCGTAAAAATTACAATTATGGTGTTCGTACAATACTGTTAAAAGATCCAATTCGTTCATCTTTGACCATGAATAAGTCGTGACGCAGACACGATATCGATGGGTACTTTTTGCAAGTTATTAGTAATGTCCAACCAAAAGAGTATAGGTAAAACATCCAACTGGGTTGGAAATTATGTCAAGTGAAATTATAATTTGACTGGCTAACAGTATCTGGTTTTATTTGTGGCTTCTATTTAAAAAAAAAATATGAATTACTTTACAAAGCTACAAGGAAGTACGTACGTATGAGATAAAATGTTACCAAATTAAAAACAAACAGAGAGCATAACCAAGTTGTTTAAAATCTGAAAATTTATGATAGTTGCAGGTATACAATTTGCATAGAAATTAAAATAGCTCATAGGGTACATTGTTGACCTTTTGTTTGTAGCGGTTGTAAGCGCATAGCTGCAATATAATTTAACATACAATCAGATACTATGAATACATATTAGCGACTAAGAATAGGACTTAATCAAAGCATGCACCGCAAGTGTAATAATTCGCCGTAACAATTAATGTCTACCGCTTTTGCGTTTAATTAAAAATATCAGTATTGCTGGTTTTTACAATTTTACGATTAATGGATTAAAATTCAATACGCAGCTTTTATTCACTAACGTTCGTCAATAAACCAAGGTAAACGTAATATTGTTTCCTGACCACAGCATTAATTGAAATATCAATGGTGGTGTTGTAACTGATATGCAGGGTCATTCATCGTGATCTAATAATCATTTGAGTAATTTCAATACCGGCTGATGCAAGTCTGGCAAGCGTTAAGTTATAAGGTGCTTGAATAGCATATTAAATGGTAGAAAGATCTTTCAATCTAAGTCTAATGCTGTGGTCCTATGTATGTGCGGAATGAGGGTACACATTATTCCGGTGATTGTGGGTTCATTTGGGGTATTGTTTAAAAATCAATCGCACCCCAGTTTACGTAGTCATTGTACAAAAACTCTCCTCAAGATGTTTGCATTTCCCAAAAACGATTTATTTTATTCTTACTCTAATTACTAACGGTAAAGTTTTGCACAGTAGCATAGAAGTATAATAATTCTAAATATCAACAAAATCGACCAATTCCTTGGAATTAGTAAAATTAGTTGCAGGGCGAGATTAAACACCCGTTGTCTTCACGAGTAAGTCAACAAAGTAAAAGAAAAAAAAAACATATTCAATAACTAACACTAAAAATATAATAATAACTTTATTCTACGCATGGTAGCAGTTACAAAAGATGCAATGTTTACAACAGTATAACGTATAAATTCAAACACATAAATAAATACAATATTCAATACAATACATCAGTAAACCCCGGTACAAAACTAGTATACAATCAACAGCAATCAATTGTGGTGTTGAAGAGTTTGACCATGGCTTTCCGCCAACAAACTGTGTTCCGTAAGTTGTCTTGTTGGTACTGCAAAATTAAACTGAGTGAGTATTCACGGAGAATCCAGCCGACTATCAATCACCTTAACAGCAAAGCTAAGATCTGTATACTAACGACGATCTCTCAACGACTGAAAGCCCAAACACTGCCTGGTCCGTACAAAATCCAGATCCACTCCTCTCCCAGATACAGTTTATACTTTAGCCTCCCGACAAAACGGTTTTGGACAGGTTCAATTCTATCAATGTGCAATTCAAAATACGGGTTCCAAATGACAGAACGGTACTTCAACCGAAATATAATCAAAGAAGAGATGATGAAGTTGATGAGTTAGGGTTCGAGAAATCATCCGATTAACAAAGCCAAGCATTTATTTGCATTTGAAACTATAATGTCATAGTGTCTGCGGAAAGTAAATCCCTTATCTCACAAACATTAAGATCCCGAATCCTGCCCACCTCTTTTATCATGTGGCTCTCCAACGTGTGACTCAACGGTATTAAACTCTACATGAGAAGGAGACTACAAAACATTTGTTCATATTTTCAGCGAGACTATTCTTATTGCACCTGGCGGAGAGGACAGATATATCCCCCTGATGGGTATATATATCCTCTATGAAATTATATTATATTTCCAATATTATTCACAAACATGTTAAAAAATTGGAATTGGTTCGGAAGTGTATCTATTCTGGTTCACACATTGACCCCTACCTGATAAATAAGATCTAATCCAACTCAAAAAAGGATCTCTCAAATATAGTTATGTAACTTCGTGACAAGTTAATCATGGTTGACTACGTGAAAAGCTTTTCTGAAATCCTTTTAAGCTGCATGCAGTTCACCCTCTTTATCTAAGGCACACGAGATGTAATTTGGATAATTAAAGAGACTTGACACAGTGGATTTTCCATCACAAAAACCATGCTGCCGTTCTGAGATAAAATTTTTAAATGCAGATGTTAAGATTTAATTTTTCTATTGGCTATTAGCTTTTCAAATACCTTAGGTATTTCCACTCTTATAAATTGGCCTTAAGAATCTTTCCATCCCAAAGGAAACAGTCGCTTATTTAATGAACGGTTATAATTCTTAAACTAATGATAGCACAGAGACAGAATACAGTTCATCAAAAAAACATTTTAGGCCCCGTCCGGACCAGTGCCCATCCTACAATTCAACTTCTGAAGAACACTCAATATTTCAGGCTTACTCAAACCAAAAACTGAAAGATCAACATTTGGCCTTTAACTAAATATCATAAGTAAAATTCTCCCGATTCAAAACAGTGTCCAAATAAACTGACCTAAAGTGCTCACCATATAAGTTTGAAGTGACAAACTATCCTCAGAGTGAACATCATTTAAAAACACCGCACATGGATGCCTGCAGAATATCACTTTCCACTTTCCACCCCATCATTGTCCCTGTAATCACTTCCGAGACTGTTCCATACACTCGTGCCTCAGCGCTGAAAACCTGTTATAACTACTTATTGTCCAGTAATTCTTAAATTCTGTATCTGCTCGCTTATTTCTGATCGTAAGATGTCTGAATGACTTGCTAAACCATAGTGAAAACTTTGAACCCATCTCTTTTTTATTGGAACAATAAACTTTACAAATAGCAAAAATGAAATAAGATAAAAATCCTGAATTGCCTTATTAATATAGTGATCATTGAGGACGCGACGCAAGGCCAATCTATTGTTGAGAGAAAATCGTTAAGTTGTTGATAATCAGCATTCTTGAGACACCAAGTGTCATCTGAATTTCTCCGGTCATACACCACATCAATCGGAAATTCTGCTTCAATAGGAACATGGTGCCTATCACAACTAATGAGTGGCTCAGCATGATTAACACATGAATTTTACTAGAAATACATATAGGTCAGGACATCTATTCAAACGCCAAAGTATTCCTACCCCTCAAACGACAACAGGGGGTCATATAGCGCCCCACTACATGTCAATTTAGTTCCGGTTTTTGACGCGGCCTTGGTATCGGGCCACGCGTCTATCTACCTTATACAGGATCTTCCACCTTACTTGACCGATAGAATCCAACTTCGTAACTCTTTCAGAAGATCATTCACTTGCCTTGCCTCATATATTGTAAAGTTTGTCCTGAATACAATGGGATTCACTAGTCATTCAATAATCATGAGATCACTCAAACGTGACCTCCTCAATCAATCTTTACATCAAGAAAATATGTTTTAGTATAATTTCAATTTCATGAAGGGTAGTATTTTAAATCACTGTTTTAGGGTTACCGTTTGTACCTTAGTATACAATAAACTTTATTTATTTATTTATTTGAGGTGTACTGTTTGTACGTATGTTGTTCACAAGAGAAGTAGTTTCCGCACTAGAGGTCTTTGGGGTTGCGTATGACCCATGCCGTTGTCCATACATTACTTTTAGATGGTGTCGTCTAGTCACCACTTGTCAAAACAAGAGCGTGGAGAGGTTAGAAGTTATTAAAGCTGATGCATCGGATGCCGATAGCATTGCGGCAGATTCTGAAGGTAGTGAAACCGATGACAAGTCAGATGACGAAGTACTTGAAGATGAAGTAAGTGCTGCATCAGAGACGGACTCAGATGACGATCGACCCCTTGCATATTTGAAAAGAAAAGTCTTATATGGCAAAAATGGTTATAAATTGTATCACGAACCATTTAGAACAAAAAAATTCACGCACGTCAAGAAGAAATATAGTGATTCATCTGCCAGGGCCCAAACAAAACGCTTGTTCTAAAAAAGCTAAACTTGATATTTGGAAACTTTTTTTATGAGACAATACTGCATATACTTGTCGCTCATACAAATTAAGAAATTGCCAGAAATTCAATAACTTTTCGAAATCGATACTACGTATCAACAACAAAGAGAAAAATATTGTAACCCTCTGCGGACTGCGGACGTTAATCTCGAGGAACTGTGGTCCAAACTATTTGGCCTCGCGATATTCAGAGCTACTATGAGCATGAACAGATTTATTTTCCTGATACGATGTCTCCGATTTGACGACAAAAATACAAGGCCGGAACGTAAGAAGACTCAATTATTCACCGTCCGAATGTGCGACAGTTGCACAGCTTTTAGGGTTTCGTGTCAGATGCCCATTCAAAATGTATATACTGGACAAGCCGGACAAGTACGGAATAACAATTGTTATGTTGTGCAATGCGAGGACATTTTACATGCTAAACGCTCTTCCAAACATCGGCAAGAAAGAACGCAAAAGCTCTCTTCCCATACTAACTCCATATGTCTTGAAACTTACAGAACCAATTTATGGCAGCAACCGAAACGTGACAATGGACAATTGGTCCACTTTTGTTCCTCTAGCTGTTGAATTACTAAATCATGGATTTACAGTAATTAGGACGTTACGCAAGAATAAGGCAGAAATACCTCCTGAGCTTTTGAAAAAGAAAAAGGATAATACTCCATCAACAATGTTTGCATTTAATAACCCCACAACTAATGTTTCTCATTTCCCAGAATACAATAAGATAATTTTATTTTTGTCCACAATGCATCACGATAAACGTATTGATGAAACATCACAAAAACCGGAAATAAAGTTGTTTTATAACTCAACCCAAGGAGGTGATGATGGGCGCTTCGAATTGTTTATGGAATTCTAGATGGTGCAGCAATAAACGCCTATGTGATCCATAAGGCCAACTTAAATACATCGGTACCCAGAAGAGGGTTCTTGAAAGATCTTGCACTAAAACTGACGGAAGAACAACCTACAAAAAGACTTGAAATCAAAAATCTTCCCCTAACTTTACGATGAGCTATATTGGAAATTCTTGGTTTTGAACCGGAACCAACAGCACCTTGGCCTTTAGTTGAGTCATCAAATAAACAATGTGCAATTTGCCCCCGATCAAGTGTCCGAAAAGGCAGAGATAAATGCATCAAATACCAAAGGCTAAGCACATCATAGACTAACCATTTATCAATACTGTAATTAGCAGTATAATTGGTGTTTCAATATTTATATTATAAGCCAGAATATGAAGTATTTTTATCAAACATAGTATGATAAATGTTTGACACGCACAAGGCTGCTAATACGTTGTTTATTTAAATTGTCGTCTTTGTGGAATTTTCTGTTGTTCACAATATTGTTATTGAAGCTGTTAAATATTGCGTTAGGTATCTTTATCATCGCTTACAACCGATTGCTTTTTCAACGATTGCTCCTTACGAGGGTTTACTTTTTTAACACTGGGTCTCACATTTGTGAAATTTATGGGACATATAGCGTACAACCCAACTCTCTCGTTCAACGATAACACCTTACGAATGCATATCCCCTTTGACAGTGAGTTTTTCGCATGTCTCAATACAGATTTATGTTTTGTAATGGTTTCTTCTCCTTTTAGTGTTAGTCTGAAGATGCTTTGTAGGCGAAACGCTTAACTAACGAATATTTAATAAAGAACTGTGAAGAACGCTACAGACGTTTTAATATGTTATAGTTCCAGTTCAGAAAACACACCCTTTCCATATATTAAATACAATTCTTTGAATTAATTAAAAATTATTTATCAATGATTAGAGTGTCAACGCCAAAATTACGCGCAGTGTCAAGTTAACTCATCTAATTGAAACAAAAAAAAATTTCTAAAATATGAAATATTATCGTGTATATGGAAACGAAGGAGGTATATTTAAATAACAAATTACAAACTAGTTTTTATGTCAATTACTTATTTATGGAAAACTTAAAATTGATTTTCTGAAGCAACTTTAAATTCAGGTTTTCAAGCATTAATGGACCGATATTGCCTCAATCGAATATACAAAATAATAAAAAATACTGGGCAAACTTAAAAAGCAAAAGAAAGTGTCCATGTGGTTTATCCATGCTTATAAAACCTTTCTAGTTTTTGTTGTTGATACGGGCAGTTATTTACTATAGCGCCTACATTAACCTCTAGTAAGTAGTCCCGAACATTCACGATCGCAGGCGACGTTGAGCGACCTTAATTTAAATGTAACCGTAGCTGTCAGAGTGAGTACAGAGCGGATCTCAGTACAGAGTACCGGTCAAATTTGCCGTGTGTTTGTTTATAGACATGTTAGTATTGTTTAGAAAAACACATGTAAGATACTTATTGTATTAATTAATTGAAGAAACGCAAAATCATTTCAATTTAGTCAGCGAAAGAGCTTGAAATTTGTTTGAAACCCCGATCTAACATTCTGTTTACGTATTTAAGTAGTGAATACTATTATGCAAGGTTTCCTGCAACTTGTGGGCATAAATCTCAAATGAATAAAGACATACGGATGGGCGCCGTGAAAACTAAGGTAACCGAATGTAAACAAATCTGCATGGGCGGCGAGCGTGTTTTAGCTAAGGGATTTAGAATAACGAGAATAACACAATGTTTTTGATATTTCCAGCAAATAGAGACAATCTTACGGAATAAACTAGCAAGTACATCAGTATAATACATAATAATATTATATAATATAGGACTACCATTATAAATTATACTAACGCAGAAAATAAATTAAATACAAAAAATATTTTATTTTTTAAATTGAATTTATGGCAATCTCCAATATTTATGTAGGCACAATAGGTAACTAAGAATGCTTGCGGTGCACTTAATATATTTTAGAACTATAGAATCATACTTATGTGTAAGGCCCGGTTGTACCAACGCGCTGTGATCGTGTGATCTGGTGATCAATTGATCAAACTTAACCGATGATCAAAAAGCGATGTGTTGTCCCACGTTCTGTCAGTATCCACTCAACTGATCAGAATATTTTGCGCGGTTGGTAATACGGAGAGCGTGCTTGTCTAGCAAACGCGTTTACAACGAATAGAACATTCTCATTAGTATACACAACAAAGTAACAGAACCTCATAACCGCTCATAACGAAAGTTTGGTTTTGGTGCGTATTCTTTCGCAAAATAAATATTGTACATCCATGGCAGCTGCGGCTTCATGTAGGTAAGTTAATAAATATATATATATATATATATACATATATGGGTATACCTATATATGTATATAAATTTAGAAATAATAAGATATATGTAAATTGTACCATGTCGGTCAAGGCACGTTCGGCGAATTTTACCGCAGCAGACGAAAAGCTGTTGGTGTCCTTGGTGGAAAAATATAGACATATTCTAGAGTGTAGAAAATCTGACACAAACACCAACAACAGTAAAAATCTGACCTGGGAGAAATTATCTGTGGAGTTCAATGCTGTTTGCGGGGGGACTTGCCGTAGCAGCAAAATTTTAAAAAATAAATATCTCAACCTAAAGCGGAGAACAAAAGAAAAATTTGCCAAGGAAAAGCAATCTATTTATTTAACTGGAGGTGGCCCTCCCGAGGATGTTGATATTACCCCTATTGATATCCAGATCAAAGACATGATTGGGGTACAACTTACAGGGAACACATCAGCATATGATGATGATGTCATAAGTATTTACGCTAACCTAAAATATTTACATAGTTTCTAATAAACTATATTTTTATAGTGCAATCTGATGATATTCCAACGAATGCTGTACTATCGGAGGTGCAAGTGGTGCAGCATGAGCAGATTGAGGAGCCAACAGGTCAGTTAAATCACTTGGTCCGGGTGAAAGTTATTTTATTTTTACTATATCGATTACAGAGACGAACGTAGAAACACAACCAGATTAGGTACACTATACGCCAGCTATGCTAAAGAAGCCAGTATCCAGGCCATTAAGACCCAAAAAAAGAGGTGAGTTGAACAACTTTTTTTATTTTTTTACTATAACATTTAACAATATATTTTTAGACCGCAATGAACTTGCAAATAAGCTTGCAAAATGGTCCGCCGAAAAGGAGCAGCTTGTAAAAACACAAGCGCAATGTGCATTGGCTGAGCACAACTTAAAATTACGTCATATGCAAGAAATTCATGACAAAGAAATAGCTGATAAAGACCGAAGAAGGCAAATGATGGAGGAGGAACATGAATTAAAAATGACTATTCTGAGATTGCAACTAAATAAATAATATAATTATTAACTATTATTTTCCTGTTATTGCTGTAGTGTGCAGACAAAAGTAAATTTTATTATTTTAGACTTCATCTTATTTCAAACTTTTCATGTTTTCTTGTGCTAAATTATGTTATAGCAGGATGTATATTGTATCCAATTTCAAGTGTTTCTATTTTCGTCATTGTTGTGCCATTCTCATTTTCTAAAACAATAAATTTATATGTCTGCACATTTCAAACTATAGATAGTATATTTATTATATTTGTTATTAGTTAATATACTAATAGTTAGTTAGTTGTAGTTATTTAATAAATATTTAAAATATACTTAGTTTCTTATTTTTAAATTTGGCATCTACTTTATTGATTGAGGGCATTAACATGCTGTCTATGCCCTGGAGGGCCGCTAGCTTTGCCGATGCTGTATACATTAAATACCTGTGGTAAATACAAAATTCATTGTTTGGTAGATAAATTTCAGATTTTATTAAATTGTATATAACTTACGTATCTATGGAGTTAAGTAACAACTGAATGTCAAACAATAAATAAAATAAATACAAATAATTTGGACATAATAACCAAAGTTGACAAAAAGAAAAATATCAATTTATGATCATATATATTATATAGAATATAAAATTACTGTATTTTATATATATATATATATATATTTACATGCACATAATCGCACGTGTGACTGATTAATTATTTTATAATATAAATAAAAAGTCATGAGTGTTGTTAATAATTATTTATTGCAATAAAACAGTAAAACACGTTAATTATTAATTAGTCCTTGAAAATATTCTTCAGCTAAAAGATCTCTGACAGCACCATCGTTATCATTGTCATTGGCATTTTCTACATTGACATTAGCTAAAGCAATTGCTGGGAATCATGTGCAGAACCAGGCCATCTACAGACAATATTCCGAATCCTAAGGCTGCTGTCACAAATTACTTGAACATTAAACGAAAAAAAACCTCTGCGATTTCTATAGGTTTCTGCTCCTTCGCCCCCGGGTGATTGGATTTTTATGTGAGTGCAGTCAATTGCACCAATACACCGGGGAAATCGGCTGATTCCATAAAATCCTAGTACAACTTCGTTAAACTCATCGACATTAGGCATTTTGATGAATCTACGTCGCAACTGTGCTATAGAATGGATAACTTTGTCAATTACTCTGCTTGCCGTTCCTTTGTCGACACCACAAAAATCACCAACGACAATTAACATAGAACCACTCGCCATGTATCTCAATGTTATCAGCACCATTTCCGAAGGTGTTAACGCCTGATTCCTACAATAATATCATACATACAATGACATAATAATATAATTTTTTTAACTTACTTATCAGTTGTTGACGCATTACTCTCTGCTATTGTATCAATTACTTGTTGGACAACAGGCTTTGAAAGCCTAAACCTATTTCGAAACTCTACATCATTCCAAATTTCGAAATGATTAGGTCTATCTCTCAAAACCCGCTGCCCGCGTGGATGCAGAACAATATCCACCATTTCCAAGAAGTCCTCGTCATCTGTTAGATCGCCAAAATAATTCATTTTTATCGAATTTTATCTTTTGCACAAGAAAACAATGTCCAAAGTAGTTTCTTTATGTACTTTGGGATAATAGGTTATACCGCCGACGCCTGCGCGCTAGGTCTGATCAGATCTGATCAACGGGTAACCGGGGTCCAGGCCTCCGGTTAATTTTGTCTCTGATCACCGTCCGGTCTTCTCTTGATCAAAGGTGGTACAACGACAAATCGCCGCTAACCAAATGATCACCGTGATCGGCTGATGATCAGAGTTGGTACAACCGGGCCTAAGTAATAGCTGTAAATTTCATATTTTTACGCCATGTGCACTTCATATGATACTTATGTATGTATGTAGGTTTTAGAGGCTGGGAAGGCCCAAAGCACCTAGGCCCCACTGGGCCCTTTGTGCAGACCTCTTATGCTCACTCTGGACTCGTAAGCCATCCCAGGCTCTGGGCAAAGGCTACGAGGCACGGTAGAGGAGCATTACGAATACTGTCCATGGTAGGCCATGGGTCCCCAAGAGCACTTACCCTATGGTCTTCTAGGGCGGGGCATTCGCACAGTATGTGTCTTACCGTCTCATCTTCCTGCGAACAAGCTCGGCAGGTGGACGTGTCAGTCAGTCGCATATTGAACATATGCTTCCGTACTTTACAGTGACCAGTGAGTAGTCCAGTAATAAGCCGGAGCTTACCTCTGGTCAGTTCAGAGAATTTCCTGGCTAACGTTGTGGATGGATACCTGAGAGTCTCCTTGGCCAACGCACAGCCTGGCGTGGTGTCCCACCTGTGAGTGAAACTGCTGTGGGTAATGTCCTTCACCATGTTCCTTAGGGCAGTGTTTGAGGGAAGGATGATGGGTTCCGGTGCAATGGCTGTGTGACCAGCAGCTCTTCGTGCTAATCTGTCAGCGCACCGATTGCCTCCATTGTTTTTAGAGTGCCCTTTTATCCAGCTGATGGTGATGGTATTTCTCCTGGTAGCCTCCACCAGGGAGTTGTGGCAGTCCAGTACGAGCCCCGATGTGAAACGACACCGTTCGAGGGCCAGGATGGACTGTCTACTGTCAGTGAATATCACTATGTTTTTGCCTGACTTGTTAGATTGACTAATGATGTCTGAGGCTGTTTTGATGGCGAAAAGTTCCGCCTGTGTGACAGAAGGGAATTTACCAAGCGGGATCGACCGGCGAGCCTGGAAGTCGTGCGAGAAGATGCCAGCGCCTGTACCGTTCGGTCTTTTAGAGCCATCCGTGTAGATCTTTAGGCTTCTACTGAGATCAGCCTCAAGGGCTGTGTTGTGGGTCAGATATGGTTTCCTGAAAACATAGTGGGGTGGGATGTAATCTGTAGGACACTCCAAATGATACTTAATATAAAATACTAAATAACTCTGTTTTGATCATTCGTTTTGAAGATATTTAACTTTAAAGTTTCATGAGCGCGAATAAATGACTAAACAAAGAACGTGGAATAATATTATTATTAACGCGAAAAATCATTCATTGTTAATATTTATTTATCCATCATCTGATTTATGTCTTTGTTTATTAATTTAGCCACTGTCACAAAACTTTAGAACATCTCGAAAACTATAGTCGATCGAAAAACGGAGGTATCGAATTATAAATCAGCCTAAATCACATATAAACATAAGTTGTCAATCACGAAGCACGTTTTTTTAAGAATTGCAATTATCGTGCAGCTGGCTTGTCGGGGTCGCACCGTATTTCAACATTTTCGGAGAAATTGATAAAAAATGTTAATTGTTAATACAAACAGCCGGCACTGAAAAAGATGATTATAATTTCGTATAGATATATTCTGATATTTCTAAATACTTTTTTCAGATAACATATTTGCATAGCTGGTACCATAAAGGCACTCTTCAGATAATTACATTCTCATATTTGCATTTTAGGTTTCTTCTATTACCTATACCGAGAGCTTTCTAGCGTCGAGTCCCGACTGAACCTGACGGCTTACATCGCGCGCTCGAGAATATCGATCGGGACTACAAACTAGAGGACAATATAGACGCTAGTCAGTTATTTGGTTTAGTTTCTGTAATTTTGGCCAATGCAGTAATTATAATATTAAATTAACGATTAAGGGTAAAAATTAGGGGAAAAAACTTGACGCCGGGTAGCGACATCCAAATATTTTATTTTGAATTATAAATAAATTCTGTAATTATTGTTTGATCATATATCATTTTGTAAACATATCGCTTGAAGAAAAAAAAAATTATAACCTAAGAAATACATACTACGGTATGTATGCCTAGGTATTTGTAGGTTGGGATGGGAAAATATACTGTTTTTTTTTCATATTCCTGGTCCACTGCTATATTGTTTTTTGTTAAGCTTTCTGCAAATCACCATAGATATAGAACAATTACTCAAGAAGAACTATGTATGTTGTAGTAACGTATAGCTCAATTAACCTGCATGACGTGAGCTAAAAAAGGATGTCGAAACCTGATTTTAATAAACTTGAATGAAAATTTATTGAGGATATTTACATATAATTAAAATACCTACTGGTCAACTAAAGCCCACAATTATTATAAATATTTGTATATAAACTTGCGTGCGCTTACAAAGCCACATGAAAAGTATAAATAAAAGACTTCTTATGATTTGTTTATTAATGTGTATGCTGGATTGCATCACCTTCCACTAAAGAAAAACCATGGTGCGAATCGCGGTGCCAATTAAACGACACGTTTGATTGTTTTGTGCTGGTTTCACTTTTTGAGTACGATTTATTATCACTACTATCTTGTTTTAAAACATCTTCGGATGAACCCATTATGTGGGTTTTGCTGGTACTTCTGTGGTGAAGAGGAGCCAACCTAGCAACATCTCCGCTTATGTTTGAAATTTTTCTGTCGCCATTAGTTGATGAAGTATTTTTGGATGTAGATGCTGACTTGCTCTTTCTTCGGATAGACTGGATTTTATTTCTTACGAATGTCCTGAATCCTTTATGCCACCATGCGTATATAATCGGATTTAGTAAACAGTTCAGAAAGCCTAGAATGGCCAAAGGACTGGCGATAAGTATCATTAGTGACTTGCAATATTCCTCAGGCTCTTCACAAAAAGTATACATCACCGATACTATAAAGTACGGGCCCCATGTGCACAAGAAACAACCAGTTGTGAAAAGAATAATTTTTATAGCCTTCCATTTGCTTGGATTGTTTACTGGATTAGCGGTTTTCGACTGAAAATGTTTCTTAAATAAGCTTTTCTGTTCCTTGGGCGTAGTCGGCTGTTCGTCGACATCTGAATTATCTGAAATGTTACCCCGCCCTCTGAATATTCGAAGTCCTATGTCATCCACTTCCACTCTGTTCTGGGTGTCTGCAGCAGTTGCTCGTTGCAGTTGATTAATTTTGCTTATAGCATGGTATAAAATTATTGGGTACAATACAAGGACTAGTAGCAGCGGTAAACTACCAACGGAAACAGTTAGCAGTATGAGTTCTCTTGGTGCCAATAAGATAAACCAGCATATTTGGCCATTGTTGGTATCTCCTGTCCATCCCATCAATGGAAGAAATCCTATAACGCAACCTAATAAAATAAAAATATAGATTATTATCTATTGCCAATACGATTCTTGTATTTTTGGTAAAACAATAAAAATCGGATAGTTGATGAATTATTTTTAATTTAATTTATTCCAATACCCGACTATCTGTTAATAGCGCGGTTAAGTCTGATGATAAGGGATTTTCTGAAACAATTTCACGATGAAATCACTTTTACTACCAATTTTATATCATAAAGATAGATGCAACATTCTTTTTGTTTTTATATCATTTACATTATGAAAATAATATACCGGGTGATCTACGAAGCTGTTTTTTTTTATTTATGATGCCACGCGAATGAAGTTGAAGCACTGTTAGATATACATACGAAAAATGTTTTAAGAAAACTTTGAGTTTGGTGTGACGAAATTTGAAAGTTCACATTATTATTTTCGAACAAAAATTTTTATTCCCAAGACAACAATAAAACCGTTTGTTATTCATTAATTTACATGGTTAAAGTAAATAAATATTTTATTGAACTCCAACAGCCACCCACAATTAAATATTTAAACCAATGTTGGACCTATGTTTCGCATGAAGTATTCTTACTAACGGTTTTGTGAAAATGTCCGCCTGTTGATCCTCGGTTGCAATATACTTTACAATAATTTCTCCGAGTTGAACTTTGTCACCAACAAAGTGATGACGAATATCAATATGCTTCAATCTTTTATGGTGTTCTGGATTGTAAGCCACTCTAATGGTTGATTGGTTGTCTTCATCTAGTACTACATTTGTGCCATTAGATATTCTTAGGTCTTGAGCTATATTATTAAGCCAAATTCCTTCACTCGTTGCAAATGACAAAGCCATGTATTCCGCCTCGGTTGAAGATAACGCAAAACTATGTTGTTTTCTTGAAGCCCATGAAACTGTGTTGCCAAAGATTTTAAAAACGCACCGAGATGTTGATTTTCTATCTTCAATGATTCCTCGCCAGTCAGCCTCGACAAAACCTTCCTGACTATTTTCCTCCTTGAACCTGAGCTTATAGGTTAAAGTACCTTTTATGTATCTTAAAACGCGTTTTAACGCTTTCCATAAAGCTTCTGTTGCACAACTTTGATATCTGCTCAGTATATTTAAGACCCCGCATTATATACACAAGGCATCCAATTAGTCTTCTACACTTGCTCTCTAGCTCCCTGCTTTCAGACGTTTCTACTATCAACTCAGTTGCCTTAAAATTTGCGTCCATTGGCGTCGCTTTAGATTTGCAACTTACCATATCAAATTTTCTTAGCACAGATTCCAAATATTCAGATTTATCTATATCAATTGTACCTTGTTTGATGTTTTGTGAAACGCGTATTCCTAAATAGGTTGCAAGAGTTCCCATATTTTTCATTTCAAAAGCACACGTTGCTTGAACTGTTTGACTTCGTTCTTATTTGAGGAAATTATTAACAATTATTAACATAAACTAAAACATATATCCTACTATCCTTGTCCAATTCGTAATATAAACAGTAATCGTTTTTCAATCGGTTAAAACCAACCTTTTCCATAAAATCGTTGAATTTTTCCAATATCTTGGTGATTTCTTTAATCCATAAATAGCTTTATTGAGTTTATATTTTTTATTTGCGTCTGCTTCAATACCTTTCGGAATTTCGATATATACATCTTCTCTGACGTCTCCGTTTAGAAAAGCACTTTTATCATCCATTTGATAAATATTGTAGTCAAATTTGCATGCCACCGATAAAATAATCCTCATTATTGCTAATTTAGCCACCGGAGCATAGCATTCTGCTAAATAAATGTGACCTTTCTGTTGGAATCCTTTGGCTACTAATCTAGCTTTGTATACCTTGCCTTCGTCTGATGAACTTTTAATTCTAAATACCCATTTAGTACCGATAACATGAGCTGAATTCGGAGGAATTGCTTCTGTCCAAGTATTGTTTTGTGATAAGTTTCATTCTGTACAGCCTTCCTCCAACATTTAGCATCATCACTGCATATGGCTTCGGAATAAGTCTTTGGTTTATTTTCGACATATCCTATGAACGCGTTGTCTAAGTCCTTTACATAATCTTCAAATCTTGATGGCTTCTTCAAATTTCTTCTGTCTCTCAACTGTCGACTATTTCTTCTTCATTTTCTTCTATTTCTTCTTCATTTTCGACGTCTTCATCTATGTTACTTTCATCGTAGTTTGCTACTTCTTCTTTATGTTCCGGTATAAATATTACATCTCGTTCAACTACAACTTTCTTTTCTTCTTTTGTATTTTCATTATACCCCACGAAAATACCGTCCTTGCTTTTGGCATCCCATTTTCTTCTTTTCACCTTAGGAACATGGACCATCACATTTTCGCCAGTGGCGAATACGCCACTGTAGTTTGGTGACGTATCCCTTTCAACTGAAGAATTTTCTGCAGATCTTTGTTTACGAATTCCAAACTATTATCCATCCGTAACACTTTTATCTTATTCCCTGTTATAGTTTGTGCTAACTCCAAAAATTCAGCAATCCTCTCTTTCACTTCTAGCTTCTGTTTAAGAAAGTACACCATTCGGTAGTGAGAACAATCATCCTTCAATAATAAGAAATACTTCGAACCACCTAACGATATCTCCTCCGTTGGTCCACACAAATCAGCATGAATTAATTCACATGTCACTTCAGCGTTACTCTTACTTAGATGAAAAGGTTCTATCTGGATGTTGTTTTCGTTTAGCACATCCCTCACAAAAAAAAATCTTCTTTTCTTCCGAAAGATATGTTATGTTTGGTTAGGATTTTCATAAGTTGATCCACATTCTGGTGTGATAGTTTTTCTGCCATCTCTTAGGGCTTTGTTTCTTACACGCAGTAACACATAGTGTGCCATAGTCTACTTTAAAATGCATCTTGAATAGCTTACCGCATTTCCTTTCTCCTATAGCACACATATTTCCAGCACTTATATAGCATCTCTCTTTATCAAACGGGACAGTGTAACGGCGGGTTTTATGCAAAAGCTGTTTCTGTTTTTACTTCGGTTCCCTTCATGCGCTCCTCTTCTACCAGTAATCAGGGAATAACCAGCGTCTCAAAATATACACTTTCTGCTGCTTCTGATTCCCAAGCTGATACAAAATACTTGTAGCTGTCTGGTAGCGCCATTATAACTTTGGTTACTAACATTTTATTCGAAACCTCCTCGCCAAGGTGTTTTAGTTGAAGAAGGATGTCTTACAGGTTTGAAATAAATTCTGTCACAGTTTGACCAAACCCGAGTCTCCAAGTAAAAAAATTTGCTGCAACAAATGAGCACTGATGTTTGATGGTCGCTCATAAATTGACAGCAATTTTAGCCACATTTTGCTTGACGTATTGCATGATAAAAGGTTAATCATTGGACCCTCTTCCATTCTTGATATAATTAACTCTTGTGCCTTTGTGTCATTTTTAAACCAGGCTGTCTTTTTTTTTTCTCCGCGATTTCTTTCTTACTCCAGTCACTATGTCGTATAATTCCTTAGCCTTTAAAGTAATTTCCATATTGAACTTCCATATGTTCAAATTAGATGGACCTTTTAGCTTAATGCCACTCGCCGTGTTATCCATATTTATATATTTATTCACCGCCTGGATATCACGTATTTGTCCACGTCTTTAGGAAACCTTCTTTAACCAAATATGCCAGGGAGTCTATTCTCGTCATCTTTTTGAAGCGAAGACGAGACTTTTCGAATGGAATGGGTTATCAGTGGTTGCCCTCTGTTTGATACGTATCTATGAGCAAGTTTGCTTATTGCTAAGAACAATGACACACGCGCCACGCCCATACGTTCCCATACGTTTGATTGAAACGTATAGGCGAGGCGCGTGCGTTATTGTTCGTAGCAACAAGCAAACTTGCTCCTAGATACGTAGCAGAGGGCAACCAGCGATATCCGCACTCCTATCGAAAAGTCTCGCATTCGCTTCAAAAAGATGATGAGAGTAGACTCCCTGGGCCCGTAACCTGTTGAATTAAACAGGGTCTTTAAAGTATTTTATTATTTCAAAATGGTCAACTTAGTTAACCATAAGAACCACAGCTGGCTAACATAAATAAATATTTGAAACGAAGTAGGTATATTTAAGTTACAAATTACAAACTAGTTTTTATGTAGACTATTCATTTTTTGAGAACCTAAAATTGATTTTCTAAAGAAACTTTAAATTCAAGTTACTAAGCATTAATGGACCGATATTGCCTCGAATGAATATACAAAATAACAAAAAATGCTAAGAAAACTTAAAAAGCAAAAGAAAGTGTCCTTGTATTGGTCCATGCTTATAAAACCTTTCTGCTTTTTGTAGTTGACACGGGCAGTTATTTGGTTTAGTTTTTGTAATTTTGGCCAATGCAGCAATTATAATATTAAATTAATGATTATGGGTGAAAAATAGGTTTACTTATTTTTTTATTTATAGTTAATTTTTCCAAACTTTGACTTGGGTAGCGGTATGTATGCCTAGTACCTAGGTATTTGTAGGTTGGGATAGGAAAATATACTGTTTTTTTTCATGTTCCTGGTCCATTGCCATATTGTTTTTTGTTAAGCATTCTGCAAATCACCATAGATATAGAACAATTACTCAAGAAAAACTATGTATGTTGTAGGAACATATTGCTCAATTAACCTGCACGTGGGCTAAAAAAGGATGTTGAAACCTGGTTTTTATAAACTGAAAATTTATTGAGGATATTTACATACAATTAAATTACTGGTCAACTAAAGCTAACATAATTATTATAAATATTTGTATATAATCTTGCGTGCGCTTACAAAGTCACATAAAAAATATAAATAAAAGTCTTATTATGATTTGGTTATAAATGTGTGTGCTGGATTGCATCACCTTCCACAAAAGAAAATCCATCCTGCGTATCGCTGTGCCTATTAAGCGACACGTTTGATTGTTTTGTGCTTGTTTCACTTTTGGAGTACGATTTATTATCACTACTATCTTGTTTTAAAACATCTTCGGATGAACCCATTATGTGGCTTTTGCTGGTACTTCTGTGGTGAAGAGGAGCCAACCTAGCAACATCTCCGCTTATGTTTGAAATTTTTCTGTCGCCAGTAGTTGATGAAGTATTTTTGGATGTAGATGCTGACTTGCTCTTTCTTCGGATAGACTGGAATTTGTTCCATACGAATGTCCTGAATCCTTTATGCCACCATGCGTATATAATCGGATTTATTAAACCGTTCAGAAAGCCTAGAATGGCCAAAGGACTGGCGATAAGTATTTTTAGTGACTTGCAATATTCCTCCTCAGGGTCTTCACAAAAAGTATACATCACCGATACTATAAAGTACGGGCTCCATGTGCACAAGAAACAACCAGTTGTGAAAAGAACAATTTTTATAGCCTTCCATTTGCTTGGATTGTTTACTGGATTAGCGGTTTTTTTCGGAAAAAATTTCTTAAATAAGCTTTTCTCTTCCTTTGGCATAGTCGGCTGTTCGTCGATATCTGAAGTATCTGAAATGTTGCCACGCCCTCTGAATATTCGAAGTCCTTTGTCATCCACTTCCACTCTGTTCTGGGTGCTTGCAGCAGTTGCTCGTTGTAGTTGATTAATTTTTCTTATAGCATGGTATAAAATTACTGAGTACAATACAACGACTAGTAGTAGCGGTAAAATACCAACGGAAACAGTTAGCAGTATGAGTTCTCTTGGTGCCAATATGATAAACCAGCATATTTGGCCGTTGTTGGTATCTCCTGCCCATCCCATCAATGGAAGAAATCCTATAACGCAACCTAATGAAATAAAAATATAGATTATTATCTATTGCCAATACGATTCTTATATTTTTCGTAAAACAATAAAAATCTGATAGTTGATGAATGAATAGTTTTAATTTAATTTATTCCAATACCCGACAATCCGTTAATACCGCGGTTAACTGTGTAGCTTAGGGATTTTCTGAAATATTTTCACGATGAAATCACTTTTACTACCAATTATACCATAATTAACAAAGAAAAAATCTGATGTGGCCAGGCACATGACTTTATCATACAATATATAAAATTAATAGTTTAGCTGCATGAGAATCTATTCTATAGAGATAAATATGTCACAAATGCCGAAAGTACGGAATAGCGCGACGAGCGGTCATACGGCGCGTCACCGAAGGCGGAGTGTAGCCGTCGCATATGAGCGAGTCGCGCTATCTAGTTTTTGGCAGGAGCGACGTCAACGTTTATTGTGTTGCTTTTTAAGAAATACGTATTTAAAAAAAATAAATGATTTCTGTATAGTAAATGCTAGGTTGGTACCACTTTGACGAAAGGTGCGTTCCGATTGGGAGGTAATGGTAGCTAATGGCGGTGGTAGAATACGAAATTATAGTATTTCTTACATATCGTGATAATGACACATATTAGTTTGCATGTACATAAACATGAGTCACTAGCAATTTTCTATTGGAAATACTATAACGGCGTCTGCTACCACTGCCATTATCACTAATGAAAACGCACCTTAAAAAGGTAATTCAAATTCTGACAGATTTATATTTGTTCATGACACATCCCTACCAACATACTAAAATAAAACTACACTCATCGCTATACTTTATTTATAATTTTCTCAATGTATCATTTTTAGAATTAGATATAAAGACGGGTTGATATTTCTTATCAACAAACAATCAAATTGGTGATCTTATTTTATTTGAAATTTGTATTTTATAATTTTGCGCACTACAGCGGCACGTTCCATAGTGGTTCTCCAACCTCTGATGAGATCAGCTGTTTTCGAATGTGACAACACAAAAAAATATTTGTCAAAATCCTGGCTACTATGTAATTTCATATCAATGCAGATGCGACCGATCTCGATCAAATAGAATTTGCTGTTGAAGGTAAACTATTAATTTTACCAAAAAATGTTATAGGCATAAATTATTCAAAACTTCCTCTACTTTTATTTATTAATTAACTATTTTGTCGAAATTACAGAAATGGCGGCTCATTTCCAAAATCTTTGAAAAAGGCTTAGAATAAACTAAAAAGCTAAACTATTAATTTTACCAAAAAATGTCATAGGCATAAATTATTCAAAATTTCCTCTGCTTTAATTTATTATTTAACTATTTTGACGAAATTACAGAAATGGCGGCTTATTTCTAAAATCCTTGAAAAAGGCTTGGAGTAAACACCCAGTTCCTTTGGACCCTTTTGAACCAAAAGCTTTTCAACTCTAAGTTTGGTCATGAAACTTCTAAATATGAAGTTCCGTGCCGAAACCTTTAGTAGTTTCTCCGGAAATGAATTAACAAAAATTGGGCACACACACACACACACACACACACACACACACACACACACACACACACACACACACACACACATACACACACACACACACACAGACATTTTTTTGTACCTTGGTCAAAAATGTTCAGGGGACCCATAAAGACCTATTTCCGCTAAAATCTCAAAAATTTTTTTCGGCACGATTACAATACTTTACATACTGCGTATGATAAAGTAAAAAGATAAAGATAAATACAATTATGATGCGCTAGAGCAAGAAAAGTGGAGGCAAATAAATATTGTTAATGGAACATTCTTTTCGTTTTTATATCATTTACTTTTTGAATTGCAATGCTGAAAATAATATACCGGATGATCTACGAGGCTGTTTTCTTATTTATGAAGCCACGCGAATGAAGTTGAAATATTGTTAGGTATACATAAGAATAAATGTTTTAAGAACGCTTTGAGGTTTGTATGACGAAATTTGATATTTTACATTATATGATTCTTTTTCAATCATAAATTTTTATTCTCAAGACAACAACAAAGAAACTGGTTGTTATTTATTAATTTGCATGGTTATAAATTGGTTAAAATAGTCGAAATTGCAAATAATTACAATTAGAGCAATGCTGACTCATTTTTTCCTCATTTCGGCTGCTACCTTAAAATTTAATACTTAACCGTCTTTATAAGAAAGTCACAATTCGTTTTTAGGTCCACATTAATGAAGAAAGTGACCTAATTTTGGTATTCGTGATATGCAGGGCTTATTCACCATTTATCTTTACCACCCTCTATTTTAAAATCAACTCATTTTTGCAATAACTTTTTTCCAAGGACAGATATTTTAAGTTAATATATAAAGTTATTCTTTTTCGTTATTCGCAGAAAATGTGTATACTTACTATACCATTTGATACGTGTGGGTACAGAGCACGTCTCAAGAGCAAACTTAAAAAAAAAATTATTTTTATCGGTACTGTGATTTTGCGAACATAATTTTTAAACCTTCATATCTCCGTCAATGTTTTCTTAAATATAGTTCTGTGTTAATGTTTAATACTACTATCGGTTGCAAAAGTATTGAGCCCTGTGTTTAAAGAGTCGTAACTCTGCAATGACTGAATTTATTTAATGTGTAACTATTTAATGTGATACTTATCCATTGATGTATTATAACATAAAAGTTATTTGCGAATTTTTAAGAGTGAAATGAATGTAATTGATCGTGTGCGCAGGATGGTTCCTCGCGGAGAAAGGGGGTTACTGACGCAAGCATTCGCGCGACGATTTCAAACGATTAACTCTCAGGACCGTATTCAATATTTATGTAATTTTCTCGTTCGGTGTTAGTTTTTAAACTAGCATACGTGTTTTTTTTTTTTTATTTGGGAATTGTACACATATTCTGTTTTGTGATTTATTATTTTCCAATATTATTTCAGGCAAAAATCAGTAGTTGATTATGATGACATTGTGGGTTCGGGTGCCAAACCAAACGGTCCGGTTTTCTCTGCAAATGTTTGTATTGCGCCAAGTATTTGTCCTAAACTTTGAACGATTTGTTCAGTTTATTATAATAGGTTATTATAATAGTTTATTATAATAGGTTCTATATTTTTGTCAACAATATGATCTTTTTCAATATATATATTGTTTCGAGTTTCTTGCAATGTGAAACACAATTTTGCTATATCTCTTTTGAATCAGTGTTCATTGCTTCAATGCTAAATTTAACACATCTTTAATTTTAAATCTATTGTTGCTTTTTGCAACTTTATTCTTTACGTATGCCCCTATTAATTCAATTGCATTAAACTCGCAATGGGCTACAGGTAACCATAATTTTACTTCATTGCCTCTGACTTGTTTTGCTATATAATCTAATAGAAGCACCTTTGCATGATGGTGAGGTTTTGACAGCTGCAACAGCTGTGCTTTGGTTAATTCAGAAAACGATGATATTCCCTCTGGACGTTGAACGTTTCCTTTTAGCAACCACTCGATAATGTTAGACTTTCTCCAAGCCATAGTTGGATTTCTGTAGGATCTAACATTGTATGGTATGGAGCTTAATCAATTACAATAATGGATCTGGCTGGTATTAGAGAGAGAACATGCCGAAACCATTCTTCAAAATGTTGCTTATTCATCTCATGGTAATAATCCGCTTTTGCTTTGTTTTTCTCACCAATAAATTTGAGACATCCTTGCAAAAACCCGTCTTCAGAGCCAATATGTAAAATTATCACGCTTTGCCCTGCACATGATGGCCGTTTTATACCTCCTCTATAACAATTTACTTCCTGAATGCCGCCACGATAATGATCAAAGGAATCTATCTCTATTTTCTGGGTTTACCTTTTCAACCCATCCAAACTGTCTGGAATGATTTGCACCACACTAGGTTTCGTCAGTATAGTAAATATTCCATCCTTGATTTTTGTATCTTTGCACTGTCAACAAGAAATCACCTCTCTGAGCAGCAATAGTTGGGTGCTCCATTAATATAGGTTTATTATTTAATTTTTTATATGAAAAGTACATTTCTTTTAACTATCTATATAAAGTCCCTGCTGAAAATTCTGGCAAGTGCTAAACTTCGAGTTTTATTTGAATGTATAATTCTTTTATGGTTGGAAATCTTTTGTCCATGTAAAAGTTAAAAATCATTCGTCTTATAACCCCTTGCAAAAATTCATCGGAAATTATCCTTGGTCTACCACTTTTTGCTTTGCATTGTTCAACTTTTCCTTTGGTATTCCGCACTGACTCTTTTGACAGTCGCTGCACTCACTCCAACAGCAGTTGCAGTTCTCTCAATGACCTTATCGAAAGGGAGAGTAAGGCTTTGGTGGTCTTTTTCTCCTTGAAAGAAGTTTCGGACATTGATAATTATTTCTTTTACTTCCTTGGAATAATACTTCGGCATTTTTACTGAATACTTGAAAACACGTACACAACGCAACGTAGGTACAACTTTACTAAATAAATTACTAATCAAGTACATATTTATGTACTCAAATTATCTTAATTTTAGCACAAAATCAACCTGTTATGTATATTATTGTGGTATCAGAAAAATATTTTGTTTTGAAGTTTTATTTGTTTGCTGCTACCGCAACTATCTGATTTTTTTATTGCGGCTATTGAAGTGCGTTAAAAACAATAACAAAACATGTTTACATCTCTTTGCTGCAATCTATTCTTTCATTAAAAAGCTTCAGATCCCAAAACTTTTAGTTTTCCACTTCAGCGTTGCTCAAATTGCCAAATACCATGTTTGTTTTGATCTTTTAATCCTAAGTACGGTCCATGAGCCCCGACGCGCCAATACGTAGTCGCTCTCGAGTCACAACCCAGCCGATGACGTGACGTGTTGCGCGATGTTCCAAAATTAAATCGCAAATTCATACCGCTTTATAAAATTAGTGAACATCTGAAATGTGTTTCTGTTTCAATAGTGTCAATAAGCAAAATTTTGCCATTGTTTTCGTACCTATCGCGTTGTCGTGCTAACTCTCGTTACCGAGATATCCGCTTCCTTAAAAATATTGTTTATAGCGTTTATTACAAAGAAATTTACAAAAGCAAAAAAAAACAATCTGTCTAGACAAGATCTTGGGTCATACTCTGTGCGAATTTGATTTTTTTTGGGCTAGCGGTTTAGCAGAAAAAAAATTGTAAAGACGAGCTTTTATTAAAAAGTGCTAAAATCGGGTACATTTTTACACTGCTCTTGCGCTTCTGTCTAAACCTAGGGCAGAAAAATTTGATAGTCCCTCCTGTTATGTAGAAATGATTCACACTTTAACACACTTTATTTCATTTTTTTTTTGTTCAGTCGTTGCATAGTTACGATTCTTCAAACACAGGGCTACTTTTGCAACCGATAGTAGTTCATTTTTGTTTAATCGTGATAAGATCTTTTAGTTTCAGATACTGATATGAATCAATTTGTCATCAGTGAATTTTGTGATACATTCATATCAAATAACGAATGCACAACGATATGGTAGTATTTTCAGTATAGCTGCTTTCTAAAAATATTTTAATCGGCGTTCAATGTAAAAATTCGTTGTGACTGGATATTTCTGATGATAAATTTTACCTATTATCCATTTTATTACAGATAAGCCTTGAGCTAATAACAGATTTGTGCATCATACGTAGGCCGCGGAAAAAGAAAATTATACTTCCTGCATTTTCGAAGCGATTTAACTCAAAATCTAGCGTTAATTTTGTCCTAATGTTTTTTAATATTCGCTAAAATACAAAGAATTTATGGTGGTAAGTCCGATTGAAATGCGTTAGGTAGTTTCCGAGTTAGATTTTCACAGAAAATGTAGGATAGACACATATTTTCTCGCGAGGGTACACTTTTTTTTTAATAAGCATAAAGTGGTTATCATATTGAAACTAATCTACATAAAATATTAACCATCAATTTAAATCTGAATTCTTAAAACTACGTACTTGTCTCTAATAGGCTATCCACTGATGTCCTATATTTTTTTTGTCTTAAACAAGAAGCACTAACAGTTCACTCACTGTGCTCTACTTTTTACACATTTCACTGGTTCACTAGTTCGAACGGTTTAGTCCTTTTTAGTCTTCTCACTAGATTCTAGTTGTCCAGTAGGTGCATGGCAACTACGTTGACGTGATGGCTTAGGCGAGATTCATGCTTAGTGGCGAATCTTTTTATCTCTTGGTTCACTTGTGGGACACCAAGATCACGATGCAGGTCACTATTCCGTATGTACCAAGGAGCGTTAACCTTATTCCTTCGTACTTTATTTTGGAAAGTCTGGATTCCTTGTATATTGGAGTTTTTCGCGCAACCCCAAAGCTGGATGTCGTATAACCAAATCGGTTTTAGTATTTGGTTGTAAACTTGTAGTTTGTTCTGTACTGACAACTAAGAGTTTCTTCCCAGAATCCAGTAGTTCTCTGTACTTGAGGCCAAGCTCTACTCTCTTCTTCTTAACATGTACTTTCCACCTTAGTTTTGTATCCAGAGTCATACCAAAATACTTTGCAGTGTTCGCACATGGAACTATGGCGTCGTTAATCTTGACATGAGGTATGTCCTCGATTCTTTTGTTTGTAAAGTTAATGTGGACATGTTTCAGTTCGTTGAGCTTGCTCTTCCATTTTTTGGTCCATTTATACATTTTATTCCTCGCTTGTTGAAGATTCCTAGTAGATTCTCCAGCAGTTGATCCCACTGCCATTAGAGCCGTGTCATCTGCGAATGTGGCAACTGTTACATTTCCCAGCTGTGGTAGGTCACTTCTTAACTAAATTGACTCCCGATAGAGAAACAGATTACTCGCTGTGGAAAGCAGTGAGTAAATACAAGAGGCCAGTGGCCCATGTCCCACCTATAAGACGAGGAGACGGTACCTGGGCAAGAGACAATCAACAGAAGGCTGATTTTTTTGGAGAACATCTAACAGAAATCGTCCAGCCCCACAACATCGAATCAGAGCCAATCACGAATGAAGATATAACCTATGACGAAGAAGCCATACAGCTAGTTAGTCCAAAGGAAGTTGCCACATAAATCAAGACAAACCTGAATCCAAAGAAGGCACCTGGCTATGATCTTATCACAGGAGAAGTTCTTAAGCAATTACCTAAGAAAGGTATTGTTATGCTGACGTATCTAATATATGTATCGTTCAGATTAAAATACGTCCCACATGCCTGGAAAGTAGCAGATGTTATCATGGTATCAAACCTAGGCAAACCACTGAACGAGGCTAAATCATATCGCCCAATATCACTATTACCATTGATATCGAAGTTCTTTGAAAAGTTGCTTCTAAAGAGAATGAAACCTATCTTTGAGAAAAAGGAACTAATTCCTAATCACCAATTTGGTTTTAGAGAAAAGCATATCACTATTGATCAAGTCTCATAGAGAAGGCATTAGAAGAAAAGCTTATATGCTCAACAATCTTCCTTGATGTGACACATGCTTTCGATAAGGTTTGGCACGAAGGATTGATACACAAACTAAAGAGTATACTACCTATATATGTATCTACCTATGTATGCTACCTATGTATCTGATAGATTATTCAGAATAAAACAGATCGATGAATACTCGGAACTAAAATAAGTTAAAGCTGGTGTACCCCAGGGTAGTGTATTGGGAGCAATTCTCTAACTACTAAGAAGGGTTTCAATGATGCCTCTTTTAGTATTTGAATTGCGCGTTTAAGTTGTTGGGATTTATTAATAAGTATGGTTTGGTCAGCTGGATCTTGTGACTGCTGCCATCTTCTTCTAGCTCGTCTTTTTTGTTAGACCATTTCTCTAATTTCCATAGGATAATTATTACCAATGGTTCTGTGGGTAATTTCTTTAGTGTTGTTCCGGGCGGCTTTTTGGATGGTGTTGATGAACTTCTCGGCTTCTACGTCGAGCTGATCTCTGGTTTTAACCTGGATGTTTAGCTGTATTGTGTTTTGAAGCTCTATTTTAAAGCTTACCCAGTCTGTAGTTTTATTGGTCAGGGTTGGAGTACATTCGTTTTTGATTATGCTTTCGCTTAGAGTCATTAGTATTGCGGAGTGATCAGCGTCCAGATAAAAGTTCTCCTCAATATGAATGAAGTTCGGTGAAAATTTTCTTGTTATAAAGAAGTCTAAAAGATCCGGGGTTTTGTCTTGGTCAGTAGGCCAATAGGTTGGCTTACCTGTAGAATGGAATCGACATCTTCTTTCTTGGGTTGCTTTTCTAAGCTCTCTCCCTTTTGTGGTTATTAGTCTGGAGCTCCAGTCTGGATGTTTGGCGTTATATTCACCACCCAGTATAAACATTTCACCGAGGTGTTCTAAGATTTTATTATACTCTGATTTTTTTTTTAGATTGAACCTTGGGGGCAATATATCGCACCCACAGTAAAATTCTGTTTGGCTGATTTTATACCAACGACCATAAGTTGTACTTCTTGAGATGGCACTCCTCATAGTGATTTATGCTATTTTTTATTATTGCGGCACGTCTTCTTCTAGCTTGGTTATCCGGATGACATGCTTCATACACCTGATATCCATTCAGCTTTAGATATGTCTGATTTATTGAGTGTGTTTCAGAAACAAGACATATATCGATTTTATTTTCTATTTCCAATTTTCTGTTTCGTATACCGTTGGAATTCCAAGCTGCGATTCGAAACTGTTAGTCTTCTTATGTGTGTGTTTTTTACTGTTCTAGCTTAGATATCTCTCTTCGATTTTGTCAGTTCTTTCTAGAATTTTTTGTAGCAATTGCATAGTAGAGTCACCTGAAGTTGGTGGCTTGTATTTTTTTAGGGAATCTGTGGCTTGTGCATAAGTTGTGTTTGTATTTGTTTTTTTTTATATGTTGTAATTGGTTTTGATTTTGGGATATTTTATACACGCTGTTGTTGACCCACTTTTCGTTGAGTTGGTAAATTGGGTAGCCCTTTCTGGTCTCTGATTCGTTGTATTTCTTTTGCCACCATACAGCCTCTGTAGTTTGCGGGGTGTGGATCTCCATAGTTTCTGCATTTCGGATGTGCTTCTTTTGCTTTCTTGCGTTCTGTCGAAAAAAGTTTACCGCGCATTTAACGCATCGGGATTCTTTGTTGCAGAAGCGGTAGGTGTGTCCAAAAGCGTGACATCTTTTGCATTGCGGTAACAGTTTAGGCTTTCTTACTGCCTCTATTTGTACCTTCATTCCTAAGATGGATTTAATATTATAGGTTTTCTTAATAGCTTCCTCGTTACTAAACGTAAGCATAAACATCGGTAGTGGATTTTTATCGCTTCGTTTTAGTATATTCGTGGCGTCAATTATAGAGTAGCCGTCTTCTTTTAGTTCTTTCCCTATGTCATCATTTTTTGCAGGTTGGATGTAAGCACCTGACCATGACCTTAATTGGCCGTGTTTGTTTGTTTTCATAGGTGTACAAGTTGACTTTTTCTTCATTTAGGAATTCGGTAAGTTTCCTGTATTCGTCGATTTTCTCTACGTTGAGTTTTATATCGCCAGAAGTCATTAGCGTGCTTTGTACTTGAATTCTTTATTGTTTAAACAATTTCGCATTGACTCGTAGTTTGTTACTTGGCTCACAATGACAGGTGGTGGCAAGAACGTTTTGTCTTTTTTTATTTCTTTATTTTGATTTGTGTTTGTGGGCTGAGGTGAGACTACTAGTGATTCATGCATTTTGCGCTTTTTGTTTTTCGTTGCCCTTTGCACTACCCATTGTGTTTCTCTGGCCAATTCTTCTTCATCTGTATAATACTCTTCATTATGCAGTGTACTCGGTTCTGTTTTACTAAATTGCTCCAGAAATTTCTTTTGCAGGGCTTTGAGTTGTTCCTCTAAGTCCTTAAATTTGGTTTCTATCTGTTTTCTTGCGGATATTTCCTTTTGCAATTCCTTGTACATCAATTTCTGATGTAATCACAATTTCTTGTTTTGACATGTGTCCTACTTATTGCTAGTACTCTTGCACTTACATAAACAGGGTACCTAAACACAAAATTAGTGCTTCGACTAACTTGATGGTACGTATAAGTTCTATGATACTATACGAGATCAAAGTAGGTAACTATAGCTGCACTATAGTAGGGTGGCCATTGTGAGAGGGGCTAAATACTTTCAGTAATGAAATCATATTTTTTTTTTATGACAACATAGCAAACTAAAAGGGCAAAAACTTTGTGATTATACTATATTCAAAGTTTCCCTAATCCAATGACAAACATTTGATATAATTACTTCTGTATTTGGTTTCCCGAGTAATTTTTTTGTTTATTTATTTTGATGTATAACTAAAACAAAAACAGATAAACTATTTGCGCTCCAAAATCTGTTCTTTTCTTCTGTTGTCATTTTGTTTTGTTTTCGCTGCTTCACTTCCAAAGAATAGTGCTAATTTTCTAGAATTTGCATTATCCAAATTTTATGCTTTTTTAGATTATACAAACGCCGTAAAATATGTTTTCTTAATTCTAAAACAGAGTGTACTGGAACAATAAAGTTTATGACCAGAGTTGAAATTCAGTAATAACACAACTTTCTGTTGTTTTATGTGGTCCAATACGAAAATTGTATTATTATTTGTAAAAGCTAATATCCATTAAAATCTAAAATCAATAAAAAATATTTTTCGATGGATTAAAAGACTCAATCCACAAACATTAAAAAGCTGTAATTGATCATTTATTATTTTGTACTGTCGGCCTTGTATGAAATCTATGCATTCCACTTGAACAATCAACACCTCAAAGGCAGAGATGTAGTTTCTCAACAAGATTCAAGGTTAGCTAAATTAGTGCAGCAGTTGCACTTAATTTATTAATAAGGAAAACATCGTTTAGAATCCCCTTTCTTAATTAAAAGTTTCTCTGCACATAAAAATCAAACAGTTTTTGTTATTTATGATAATATTTACCCTATAACTTTATCAAAACGTACAAATAGTAAAACGCATACTATATTTCCTTAAGAGACTAGACCGGTGCACTTTTTTCTGGACATTGGAATAAACTTATCAAAAAGCGGGACACAACACCGGGACGTTTCACGCGGCGGGACAATTTGTCAAATTTTGGGACTATCCCGCCCGATTCGGGACGGTTGTCACCCTACGCTATAGCCTTACTGTAGCCTTCAATTTGAGCACTGAGCACTCGATATATACAATAAAAAAGTATTCCATATGGTGTGGACTTTCGTGGACACACAGTATGTACATACTGTGGATACTGGGCCCAATTCGTACCATCTTTTTGAAGCGAATGCGTGACTTTTTGAATGGAGTAGGGATATCACCGGTTGCCCTCTGGTTCGTATCTAGGTTGTTGGTAAGAACAATAACGCACGCGCCACGCCCATACTTTTCAATCAAACGTATGGGAACGTATGGGCGTGGCGCGTGTGTTATTGTTCTTAGCAACAAGGAAACTTGCTCATAGATACGGGCAACCGGTGATATCCCTACCCCATTCGAAAAGTGACGCATTCGCTTCAAGAAGATGACGAGAATTGGGTCCCTGGTCTTAGTAGACCAGTAAATCGAGAAAAACTTAAGGCCCTCATGATTTTTTGGGGTCGATAAAAAGCGGAACCTTTATAGTATCCCTCGCTATCCATCTGACTACTTATCTGATATCTCGCATAGTGAAATTTCTCCGGACATAATAAAAGTATGAAGCTGAAATTTGTAACCTTACTTGTTCGTTATAAATACGCAATTCTAACAGGTTTTATTGTATTAGACTCATTTTAGTAGTCAAAATCTCAGCTCTGGCCGACTGTAAATAATTTTACTTATATAATTACCTATGATCCACGTCATGAGAATTAGTAGTCTGGCTCGTAATGGGTAAACCCACTGTTGGTATTGAAGACCGTGAATAATGTAAAGAAACCTATCAACTGCTATCAACCCAACTGAATACACCGATGCCAACGTACTGGAAACGATCATCCCTAGAAAGTCCACGAAAATTCGTCATAACAAAACAGTATTTCAATGTATTTTGCTTTTCCTTACCTATTTGCATTGAACAAACGTAGTGGTCCCTGTACTCCTTTGGAAACAAGGCTCCGAATACAACGGCGAAGGATGTGATGAGATCTGTCATTGCTACATTTCCAAGAAATAAATATGTTGAACGGGGTTGCTGACCTAGAACCAAACCATATGAAGATAAACAATTGGTTATGTAAGTTATGTATGGTTATGGTTTATTATGTTAAGCCAAAAGTCACTAAGGGAGGTTTTATGCAAATTCCATCCCTAAAGGGTGAATAAAGCTACGCATTCGAAATATAATTGGTCTTTAAAAATAACGTGTTATACCATATCAATATCACATGTGGTGGTCACGGCGTTTATGAGCACACTCAGAAAAGTGTATAGGAAGCATTATAATATTTCTCATAATACTTGTGATAAAATATATTAGCATTTGTGACATGAATATTCTAAAATTGAGGCACAACAAACATGAAAACAAAATATTAAAAAACAGCCCATATTGTTTGTTAAATTTAAATTGCATTCACCCTGAAAAATCTCCGTTGCTTTTATGGTTGTGTAATTTTTACATATTATTTTATTATAGTTACTGGCCACGGTTGTGACCCCTATATGCTCGACAACTTATCTATATCACATTGATATTAAGCGAATTGCAAGAACATTTCCTATCTTACTATCGTTTATTAATGTGTAATTAATAATTTTTATTAAGAATATTATTTGTAATCATTTATTTGTTTCAGAATCATGGAACATTTATCCTAGAATTTTAGATTTGGTCTGATTGCCAACCAATATTGTAGAATTTTTATTACTTATTAATATTCTGGAGTAAACATTGTAAATTTCTTATAAGAATTTCCACCTCGTGTTCATCGAGCAAGGCTTAATGTATAATGAACAATAGGCATCTTTGAAAACTAAAACTACCGGCACAAAATGAACACAATTGATAATTTAATTCTATAATCGTGTCAATCGAGCATCCGATAAAAAGTCTTAATAACAAATTGGTAAACAATAAAATGCGACAATACTATTTTAAAATTTAACCACATTGACGAGAAACAATGACTAAATTAAAGAAAAGTTGACGAATTTGAAAATTCTATGATAACGATCATTGATAACAATTGATAAAAATGGCTTTTTTCTACTCCTATTGAGGAATGCATTCATTATCATGGCAATTTATGATAAGTAATACTAACCATTCCCCACACACATGACAAATATTTCATTCCTCACGGCTTTAGAACCAATCACAGCTCTGGATTTTTCATTTCCAAATTGTTGATACACTGCTTAGCGACATTGTCAAGGCATTGACAACGTCGCTAAGTGACAAGGCGCACCAAACAATTTTAACCTGTCAAAATCCTGTAAACCGTCATAGTGACATACAGCTGTCCCTATATGCACAAAAATTAATTTATAAAATTTCGTTGCATGGTCGTAGAAAAAGTATAGTATTCCATTCGCAAGTAATGGCAATTTCTCACGAGAACGAAGTTTGCAGCACGAGCCGTAGGCGAGTGCTGCAAAGCGTTCGAGTGATTCGAGAAATTGCTTACATTACTTGCTCATAGAATAATATACTATTTTCTACTCCTATTGAGGAATGCATTCATTTTCATGGCAATTTATGATAAGTAATCCTAACCATTCCCCACACATATGGCAAATATTTCATTCCTGGCTCTCATACCCAGCGAGTAGTGACAAATATTTCATTCCTCACGGCTTTAGAACCAATCACAGCTCTGGATTTTTCATTTCCATATTGTTTTGATACACTGCTTAGCGACATTGTCAAGGCATTGACAACGTCGCTAAGTGACAAGCGCACCAAATAATTTTAATGTGTCAAAATTCTGTAAATTTTCATAGTGACATACAGCGGGTCCGATGGTATATGCACAAAAATTAATTTATAAAATTTCGTTGCATGGTCGTAGAAAAAGTATAGTATTCCATTCGCAAGTAATGGCAATTTCTCACTCGAACGTTTTGCAGCGCTCGCCTACGGCTCGTGCTGCAAACTTCGTTCTCGTGAGAAATTGGTTACATTACTTACTCATAGAATAATATACCTACTATTCCCTAGGTTACTCAATGATTTATTTTATTATTATATCTTTTTGGGTGTTCCGATTAACGAATGTTCGGGTTACCGAGGTTCGCATTATCAACGCTATACTGTAATGAAACCTAATAGGTATGATTTAATGAAAGTTCTAACATGGTCATTTTGGACTACAACACAAAATCGGTATAGTCATCACGAGAATAAAAATGACGTGTGCGCAGCGCAAAAAAAACAGCCTCGATTAAGAATCACTTTCTTGCCTTGCTATACAATATACTAGAATATGTACAATGTCAGTAGAATTTTTTTTTTATTCAGGACGGGGGGCAAGCGCAGATACATCACCGAATCGTTTGGGTATAGTTGGGTTCGAAATCCAGGGGGGGGGGGGGGAATACATTGGAATGCCAATGTATTGAAAGATTGGAAAAAAGATTGGAAACTACTAGTTGAACTACTACTTGTTTTTCGTTGCTCTCAATTATAGACGAATATAACTGCTTTCGTAATAACTTGATGTACCTAACTCCATCATTCATATTACAAAACATAGTTTTTTAAATCATTATTTTTTAGCACAAGCGGAAACAGATATATTAATTTTTTTCCGAGCAATATACACATCTCGGCGCCGCTTTCCTATAAACAAACTATTGAAAACAATAACGTAACATGTAGGTATATAAACTAGTCAGTTATTATAGAGTATGTTTAGTATTACACCTAGGTTGATATTACCACTATATTTAAAGAATTTGTTGTGTAAAGATATTTATGAACTTTGTTTTTTTCATTTTACACACATGGTAATAACGTTCTTTTAACATTGCTGTCCGTATGAATTTTAATGGTTTTCTTTGCATAGCCACGTAACCACAGACACTATTACGGAAGATTTTATATTTTTTGAATAATTGTGTCGGGTTTTACACCCACTTTTCTATTTCTTATTTCAAATTTGATACCTAAGTTGATAATTATGTAGGGAGGAAATTTGTCGGAAATTTTATTACCTATATTATTAGTGATATGATCAGATCAGTACCTACATATGATTAAATGCCCGAACACGTAATCCTTGAGTCAATATTTAAGAAAACACTTACGCTATCGAAATTCCCACAAACACACCTTAATGTTTATTATGCTTACGATAAGTACAATTATCGTGATCACTATCGGAAATATTTCATTTTCCATGTAATAGTTTACAAATACGTACACGTCGATGAGAGTACGTTCTAACTAAATTATTATATGCTTTATACAAATTATACAAATAGATACTGAAATATGAAACTCATTTTCGTTGTTGCCTTTTTAATTATAAGCAGTAATTGATTTACACAAATATATTTACTTTTCAACAAAAACAGTTGTTGTCACAACCTCCCAACGTGATCAACAACACGTTTGCATATTATCAGTGTTGCAAAATCGTTCATTATATTTTCAGACGTTGTGATTTGCAAATTCAAAGCGATGTTTCATATTTTATGTCTAATATATACCTATACATATGTATGTCAAATACGCTTTCAGTCCGAACAAATGGTTGTCACCACTCACCACAACACAATGTGGTTTGAATATTATCATTGTTGCCGAATCGGTCATAGTATTTTCAGTTAATATTTTATGCTTTATATTAGATGCTTGATATTAGATGCTTAGATGCTTTATTTTTAAAAACAGCATATTACTAACTACGAGAAATTAGTTCAAAGTGATATGATAAAATTTGACAAATAAGCTACCTAAGGTAGTACTTTCCGTTGGATGTGACATGCAATAAATTGATGCGCATTGTTATTACACTTTGACTGTATACATTACACATATTTACCAGCACGTGAGTAAAATAAAAACAGTGAAATGCATATTGGGTTTACAGGTTTTCTTAATAATCTATGAGGAAGCACCGAAAATATTCTTTGCATTGAAAAATCGATGTGTGGATGATGAACGCCATCCGTAAACGGGAGTGATTCAAAATCGAGCCGTAGCATGATGTTAGATATTAGTGTTAAGTTAAGTTTTGTTCCATTTAACTGACATCGTAGCTGTTACACTTTCCAAGATCCCCATGTACAGTTGCGGCCATTGAAAAGTAGTACACGGGGTTTTGACACATAGTCCCAAAATTTAAAAAATTACTTGGTGTAATTTTTTATTTAGCAGGGTCGTTATTGTTAGTGTCATTGAAAACAGTGGCGGACACGTCAGAAGATTGTAAACATGCAGCAGCTGTCGAATTTACAAAAATCTATTATAATTACTAGGTTAAGGGACAATGTCCTATACGAGTTATCGCAGAAGAAATAAGTGTGAACAAAACCACTGTGCTTAGAGCCAAAAGGAAATTTGAAGAAACTGAGACGATTGAAAGAAAAATAGGCGCTGGAAGACGAAACATTTAACATGGGGAACAGGACGTGCCATTAGCCGATTTTCTTCGATCCAATCCTTTTCAAACAGCGATTGCGGCTAGAATAATAACTAATTTCCCAGGATCTACTAGAACTTCGAGAAGAAGAATACGCGAGACAGAACTCCACATTTTGGTCAACAATATAATGCAAATGTGGATTTCTGGGAAAATGTAGTCTTTTCCGTGGAAAAGAGATTTCAATCATGTAGCAACGGTCGGGTACGCGTATAAATACCTGTTGGGCAACGATTTCGGGAAGAATTTGTGCGTAGGGTTAATCTTCAGGGACGATTCTCCATTAACGTTTGGGGCTGGATAAGTGTCCAAGGGCTAGGCATCTGTGTGATTATTGAAGAAAGTCTAACTGCTCTCGTTTATAGAGATATCTTACAACGATGCATATTGCCATCGGTGAGGCAAGTTTTTGGTGATAATTTTGTGTTTCAACAAGACAATTGCCCTATACATACTGCGAATATTATTCATGAATTTCTGAGAGAAAACGGTGTCCAGCTTGGTCGGCTAGGTGCAGCGACCTCAATCCAATAGAGAACATTTGGGGTATGATGGCTCGTAGAATTAATGACCAGATATTACCACAAAATCGACAGGAATTAATTAATAGTATTGCTGAAGCATGGGATCAAATACCTTTTGAACAAGTTCAGCGCACAGTTTTGTCAATGACTAGAAGACTCCAAAAGGTAGAGACTGTGGTGTTGCTACAATAAAATATTAACTTGATTTTTACATTTTGTTCTTCATAGCTTTTTTTAATGTTCAATAAAATTTGTGTTTGTTTTGTCTACGCCCCTGATTCAAATATTTGTTGTGACAGTTAGAAATTAACGGTTTTTGTCAATTTCCAGGGAAAATTTACAAAGCCAAGATTTTATCTGTGTCAAAGTGTACTACTTTTCAATGGCTGCAACTGTACATCATGTACCGTATACATTTTCATGCTGTTTATTGGCTGGATGTCTTGCAGTTGATCCTAAGGAACCTCTATAAACCGACCTTGAGCTTAGCCGGCTCGTTTCTTTTAGTTTGTTTATGAAGACAAAAATAATGCACTTACCCTTTTTTAAAATCAGTCCACTAGATATAACGACAAGGCTATTCAGAATCATCGAAATTGCACCCATCGTAGGAATCAAAACATCGTACAATAGTAATTGTGCCTTTTGGGAGGTTGTAGTATTCAACACGTCCGTAACATTTTCGAATTCAGTAGTCATTTCAAATACAGTTGTTCTATCCATGATGTATGAGCATCCAAATATTAAATAACTAATGAATCTCCTATCGCAGCTACATAAATCGCACCTTATTAGTCACTTGGGAATCCTTACGACACTCACATATCAAATAACAGTTTGGAAACACGTCACATTATTAAACAAATAAGTTAAATAAAAGAATTTTCGTTACTTATCACACTGGATTATTAAAACTGTTGTTCGAAGAACATGAATGAATAACCTTCAATATTAAAATCACTTTCACTGAACTAATAAACTATATTCATCAATATCTTCACTACACTGAGAGCAAGAAGTCGGAAGTGCTGATTTTAAATGTCGGTAACTGGTGCAACTTCTGTTGTGTGGTCAGATTACCGGTATCATTTTCGTATAATTTCACATTGCGGGGTTCCCTTTTTTTTAGCGGTTAGCTCTCTCACTTATCTTTTTGACACAGGAAACATTTCTGATAAACGTTCTCTGCAATCATTGATGTGTGACTAGAGTAGAGACAGCGTATCGCCGTGCTTGGTGATTCGTGCACTATCTACGGATTGTTCCGGCTTTGCCCGCAGTCTACGAAAACCCCAGATTAAGTATACCGTATGCAAATTGTGAACAGTAGTCGTAATACCACACTACAATTGAAGTGTAGTAGGTATGTGACATCTAAAATATCGATTGTGTGGATGTCGCATAAACGATTGTCTGTTAACCTTGTAGGTTGTATTTAATGTTGTAATGTGAATTAAAATACTGTCTGTCTATTGTGTGTATAATTGCTCGAATAATAATGCATTTATTGATTTATAACCTGTGCTAAATGCTTGAATGATAATCAATAAAAATCTTGTATTATATCCAGTACTGACAGAATATTTGTATAATTATCAGATAATTACCTACGTGTTTATTAACAATTAGCTAGCATTTCACACTTATGGAAAATGATATGTACATGTCAATTATAAATTACGCATAGTTGGAATTGATACGAATGAAAAATGAAAATTCCTTTATATTTCATTGCCTTCACTATTTGAAGCACTTAGGAACTGAACATTTTAGAAGAAAATGTAGAACAATACCGTTAAGAAAAGTGTCAACGTATATGAATCTTATATTAATTGTAATTAAAAAGTTTACATACATGTATCAGTAACTTATTAGTATTACACAGCAAAATAATCAATAAAGTGATGATAGTAACGTTGAATAGCTAACATAAGTGCTAAATAGCAACACATTATTAAAAAGAAATCTCTGCGATGTTGTTGAGAATAAACCGTAATAGTAGGGGTGTGTTAAGTTAAGCTAGCCACGCATGGACGGACGCGTCCGTCCATGCGTGGCTAGCTTAACAGTGAGACGAAATCCCGAAAAGCTGGCCAAAACCTCAAATAAACTTTGATTTAGACAAAAACTGGTTTACAGTGGTTTATGAAGTCGCCGATTACGAATCCAACGGAAAAATTACTGTGAACAAAATCGCGGGCCCAATATGGCGGACATATGTGACACAGTGATGTCAGATTTCAAAGATAATAAGTATAGGGGGGTTTTGGAACACGTTGACAACAAATTTAGGCATTTCATAATAGTATATTATAATACAAGTTTTATAAGACAAAAGTTGGTGCATGAGGTGTTTTGGGTACGACGAGCGTAGCGCGGAGTGCCCAAATGGAATGTGTGCCCAAATGGAATGTGTAAAACGAGTGTTATACCGGGTGGTCGTTTTAACTTGAGACTCCTAAATTTTTTTTGTACAATGCATCTATTAAAAGTTATTGACGATGGAAGTTTGTGGCGGCTGCGGTAGTTACGCCGCTGCCACTGCATGGTATGCGCTCGCCGTCTGGCAGTCAAAGCGACGACTTAGTAGACACTCATGGTACAACGTAGGAAGGTATGTGCGTTACCAGGACACGTTTTGGTACCTTGCGCGTTGCGCCGTCATGCGCATAGAGTTTGTTTATGCACGAAAAAAATGCATCGTACGAAAAAAAGTTTCAGACAAAACATTCTTCTTATTCAGCGTAATATCATAATTTGATAAAAAATTTGGGTAATCCCATTTAAAAAAGTGAAGTTAGCATCATTTTCACCGATTGCAGCGCCATCTGCAATGAAACTGATATTGTCATCTCATTTCCCCCTTTGAGTCCTACAAGTTTGTTTAAGACACTTTTGTCATACCATGCATATTTCACGAGATATTTAGGAGTCTCAAGTTAAAACGACCACCCGGTATACTATTTTTTCTACTTTGCGATATTAATATTACGTATATTTCGAAAATTTCGGTTGTCATCTTACAATCTAGCGTAATTTCATTTTCAACAGTTAGTAGTTGTGGTAAAATCCAGAAATACGATTGAGACGAGCCCATAGCGATTGAGATGTCAGCCTTATTTGACACTTGACGTCGATATCATCAATCTCGGAAAACTAAAAGTTACTAAAAGTTTGTGATGGGTCATATTACACACCACGGGGAGTCATACGGTATAGGAGTACCGGGATTGAGGTCAAACCTGTTCGATATGGACGGTAACTATTACTAGTACCGCGACTGTTTACCTCAGTCCCGGTACTCTTTGATTTGGACAGTAACTGGACAGTAACTATTATCGCGGTACCTACTAGACACTGTGACAAAGCCACAGGCACAGCATCAGTCGAATCCATCTCGTAAAAATTAAATATTACTATTCATTTTCGAGATATGCCAGTTTAAAGTTCGCCGGTTTTGGTCTGTGTTCTCGCCTAGGTCCAACGCTTTCATGGAAGACCAACTTTGGACTCAACTACCGAGCTTAGTATAAAGAGTTAGGCTTTCCCCTTCCAGGACTGAATGCAGTAATTATTTCAGTAAGCAACCCAACACTCAAAATTCTTAAAATCAAATTTTCATTGCTTGTGGTTTTGGCCAGCTTTTCGGGATTTCGTCCCACAGTGGGACGGTCCAACTCCGCAGTTTGACAGGCTCGTACAATAAAATTGTTTAACTTTGCAGTGCAATAGGTGAGTTATAGAAAAGAAAGTCGATTTTGGTTTTAGTCGATTTTGGCATTTAACAATACCTTGCTTTTTATTGATTAGGCGATAACGAGCGTGATCGTAAAATTTCTAGATCGTTTAAAGCTTTACGAAAGTCTATGTACATCATTTGTCGTCAATTAGACGTTATACGTCTGAAAACCGTCAAACCGTGTTCCCATCTGCGTTCATTAGTACTTCAAAACATGATAGAGCATCATATTTTGTAATCAATAGAACAATAATAAGTTATTCAAAACTTGACCATTTCCGTGATTTATCCCTTAGAACGTTCAGACGTGCCTCATGTTATACTCACCAGTCTGCTTTCTGGAATTGCACTTAAACTAGTGTAACTATGTTTTCAAATCTGCGATAATAAAACATAATAATTTTGGAAAAATCCCGTCAAAAACAAGATAAGTATTTATAGAAAACATTATTCCTTCTGAAGAATATCTCGGAAACCATCAACTTTTGGGAATTCTGACTGTGCCTATGAAATTTTGAAAGCACTCAAACGCTTTAGCCTCAATTACATTGAGCGAGTTTACAAGCTGCTAGTTGGCGAATTCACTAGTTGCTAGTAAACTCGCCTAGTGTCATCATGTTCACAACGTTACTCGCAGCTTGTAAACTATCTGCGAAAAGTTGAACGCCGGGCTACTTTACTCGCTGGCGTGTGCTCAGCTAGTAAACTAGCCATGTGTCACTATAGTTGCTAGTGAACTAGCGGCGAGTAACTTTGTGGTTGCTGGTTTCATTGTCTATAAAATGTCAACGGAATTAGTTCGTGGTGGAGTCGTTATTTTAGGTCATGGTATCACGAAAGAATTAAAAAAAGCAGAAATTGAGGCAGAGAAAAAAATACCTATTTCTTGTCTCCAAAACTTCTGCCAAATAATTTGCTTCACAGAACGAACCATGCCAGCTTTGGCGAATACACTTCTTCGCTACACACAGAGAAATAGTTATCTAATGTAAAGACAATTATATTCTTAACATAATTTGTTTGCTTTAAACAACACATTCTTGTGATAAGAATACAAAACGAATATAAAACAACATAAATATTTGCTTTAAGAAAATGATTGTTTTGATTTAAGACAGTCGTTGTTTTGAAAATAATGTGAACGGGGCCGATAGATGGAGCTTTAGTTTCTTGTCGTAAGTGGGGTCTCCTAAAGGGGATATAACCGGATACATGTCTATGCAGCATCATTGACTGTGCTATAATACCGTCATGCTCTGTACCTGACGTAGAAATGTCCAGCAGCTCTACTATTGATGGAAAATGGACTAAGAAGGGACAGCGGGTACCTTCTCCTCTCCAGTTGGAAAATTACAATATTCTTCTTTGGATGTCTTAATTCTATTCCATGTAAAATATTATTGCTTTCATAATAACATGGTTCATATTCAAAAGAAGTAGGTCAATGTTTAATTCAAGAGTGAGAGTTGATTAATCTAAGTAGCCAACATTTTAATAAAAAAAACAAATTCTTAAGTCAAAAAAGTATTTATTGTGTCCATTTAAAATTGCACAATCTTAAAGTGAAACAACCGGTCAAAACTATGAGTTTCACTTCATTTTAACGCGCAGCAATATTCACGAGATGACAAAAAATACAAGAACAACGTATTTACGACACGTTGTTTACTCCGTAGCTTGTTGGATACTGAGCGAGTAGACAGTTTTGTGTGTCCCACTGCCGACACGCTCGCTTCTAACCTCGCCAACTAGCAGGTTGTAAACTCGCTCAATGTAATTGAGACTTTAATAAAGAATGCTTATTTCTAGAGAAATTAAAATTTAGGTCTTGTATACGTACAAATAAGTTCATCTGGGGCCATATTGTATACAGGGGAGATCCATTTGCTCAAACTGAGTCAATATGGAGACACTGTTACAATTTTTACTATATCATTTAGACAATAACATTATGATTATGCACCGCTGTCTCTGGGAACACATGTTGTTGACTAAACTATACTTTTATGCAAAATGGTAAACCTGGTAAAGTGCACCGGCCTGCAAGGTCTCCGAACTAAGCCCCACTACATTTTTATTACTGAAACCACTTAAAACAGCTGATGTATGCCGAGAAAACTAAGAACCAAAAACACATTTTGCGTTGTCAACCATGAATCACAGTTCTTTGCAGGTAATTGGAACAGAATGTAATGAATGTCTAATTGTTTAGTAAATTATTGTTTCATGCTCCACCTTTCTTTTTATCTACTAATTTAAACGCAGTTGGGTAACTTAGATATTGGAACTTGTTTGACTTACGTTTTAGGACTTGTTTATTTTACGTCGATCTGTTTCGGCATCTTAGGCCATCACCGACGCTGAGGGCAGGCTACACACACCCAGGAATTTTGTAAAATTTAATGGATTCCAACCCTCAGCAAGAGCCCTTTACCATACACGTCCCATCCTGCACACGGGACAACGGGCTTTATCTCCTCATCCGATAGTCGATTTTGGCTCCGGCCTGGGTTTGATCCCGGGACCACCAGCGTCAAACGCGCCATCGACCCTCCTAACTTTGAAAATGAATCCGTTACTTCTTTAAGTCTTCGAGTTATGAATCAGTACGCAAATGTGTTAAGTGTTAAAATGTCAGAATATCAGTTGTAGCTTCTACGGTAGCAGACTTAGAAATTTGATATTTTAAGCTTCTCGGTAAAACCCATTGTCGTACTTATACAGGCTGTCCCACTGAACTGTTCCATTACAAGTTGTGTTATGTTCCACTCATTCTATATATGTACTTAAAAGATTCAGGATTTACTCAATCCAAACTTGTAAATTACAGTACTCCCAAAATGCCAAAATCATGGATTTTAATCAGGTTTTTCTATACGTAAATGCCACAATTTTCGAGTTATCTTAAATTTCCTATTTTTTGGCGATTTTCGCGATATCGAATATATTGGTCATTAGTGAAGCTAAGAGTTTCATATTCCGGATGATCTATTGAGTTAAATAATTTGAGAAAATGAGTAAAAAATTTTCACGTAGGGTAAACATTAATAAAACAAAAATGCTAATACAATATCAGGTACATTTTAATGATTTGACTAAAAGGTTTCAATTAAGCAAGAAATTTCTCCATTATCATCAGATGTCTTTGGTTAATTAAACAAATAAAATTCTTCTCCGATGTTAAAATTCTTTATTCGATTTCATGCACGAAATCAAATAAATAATTTTAACTTCGGAGAAGAATTTTATTTGTTGAATTAAAAGGTTTCAACTATTAATTAACTATTGAAGATAGGTATAGGTATACCCCAGTATGGAACGCTGGAGCGCTAAATTTTCTTTCGAGTGGTATATTAATTTACAAGTTGTCTATTAAAAAAAAACTGTTTTTGACTTGAGTAAAACTTGAGGTACTAGAAACACGAAACAGTAATCCTCAATAAAAAGCAGGATATTCCATTTGAAACAATTCTGCAAAAATCAACAACAAAGTGGGTAAACCAAATTACTCGAAATTGTGGCATTATTATTATTAATCGGTACAGGGAAACCTGATAAAAGTTGATGCATTGTGATAAGTGAAAACAAAAAATGAAATAAAAATTATATTATTAAATCTAAATAATAAAGTTAATATTAACTTCTGGTAGACCGGAAGTAGTAGTCTACTTGAGAATATTTTAATTTAAAAGTTCGGATTGAAGATCCCGTTTCAAAACTTTCAAATATATAGAAATAGTGGAACATCAAAAACTGGTATGAAACAGTTGAAACCGCGAGAATCTGTATAAACATTTCTGAGAGATCCGAGTGTTTTCCTAGAAATACAACTCATGAATGTATGCGTGCTGCAGATGTGCCGTTTAAGCCACTGCAATTCTAAAAATGTTTATAGTACGTAATGTTTATATTAAATTGTTTATGTTAGTAAGTTGTTTATTGTAGTTTTGTAGTTGGTGACAATATACGAATTAAATAAATGCCATAATATAAGCCAATATTATGCCAGTACTTCCAGTCGCGGCAACATAATGTGCCGGCTTATTTTTTAGCGTACGTAAGTTGGAATGTATTGATTTTTAATGGAAACGGAACGTATAGTGAGCACTAGCGTTTACAGTTTGTTCAGTTAAAGGATAAACATTGTTACCAAATGTTCTTTTAGGTATATTTCAACATATTTAAGCCCGCATATCTCCGAAACGGTCTCGTCTCATCAAGATTCAATAAGTACACTTTTTATAGTACATACCAGGGCTGCGAACTTGATACAAAAATATTCGACTGCAACTCCTACTCCGACTCCTTATAGCTGTAGTGTGTCGATTCCGACTCCTACTCCGACTAACATCCTGCAAACAAAAGGTAGTTTCCGTCATAAATCCTTCGACTCCGACTCCACAGCCCTGATACATATATAGGTAACTGAAGAATTGGTAAATAGTAGGATTGGATGACAAATGAAGAGTATTCCGCGATAGGAGTACCTAGGTGTCCACCGGACCAGCACGGAAATCCAATGACATGGTGTGGAAGCCTCCACACTAGGATGGTACGGACTTTTTGCTAGAGGGCAACGATCACCCCCAATTTGTTGAAAAAATCGGATAACGTTAACACGTGCCACCGAGCACCTCAAATTTCCCATTTAAAATACATTGCAAAAGTGCAACCTTTTCCTTTGTTTTTCTCGTTTCGGATTTAGAAAAAAAGTTGCAGGAGATTGTCAGAAATTGTTCACAAGTCGCCAAGGAACAAATCCACAACCACTACTTTATTGTTCTCCACCCCCTACCCTCGCCATAGTACCATAAATATGAGACAAAAGTTACTCCAAATTTACAATTTTACAACGTTACGTGTTTTATTATTGTTTTTGGCAGAAGTGATTATTATTAGATTATTGACATATTTTTTGTCATTTATTAACTAATTGGAAATTGTTTAACTAATTACAATTTCTTTAAACATAAATTTACGATGGTACGAACAAATTTTTCTATTTTTTGCAGAAGTTATTAAATTATTGATTTTTTTGCTGTACTTAAACAAATACCATTTCTTTAAACAAATATATAATATATATTTTGCGACCATATTTTCTATTTTTTAAAGGAAATTTTATTAGGAGGATTTTTGGAGCATTTTACTAACTAGTTTGCAATAGCTTAAAAAAGTACCATTTGTTACGGATATATTTTTCTTTTTTCTTAAGAAATTATTATTAGAATGTTGGCATTGTCTGTCATTAATTAACTAGTTTGCATTTGTTTAAATAAATACCATTTGACGTAAAAAAATATACAATGGTGCTGACATATCTTTTTGGCAAAGATTATTATTATTTTTTTCTTGCCAAAGTTGTTAGCTCATTTTCAATTATAACATATAATAATAATTAGTGTTGCAACCACAATACTTGTTTGACCGATATCATAAAACCTGTTATAATTTTTGTCAACAAATACGTACTAACATAGTATATTACTGGTTAAACAAATTTATTTGTTCAAAGAATTGCACATTAAGTAACAAATTTCTTTTAACTTCTTTTAAACAATTGCAAATTCATTAATAATTGACAAAAAATGCCAATAATTTAATAATAGTTTCTACGATAAATAATAATATATATTTGTTTAAACAATTACAAATTTGTTAATAAATGTCATAAAACTGCTAATAATCTATGCGAATTTAAGCATAAAATATAGAAAATTATGTCCAATTATTGTTTAAACAAATGGTATTTGTTTAAACAATTGCTAATTAGTTTATAAATGAAAAAAGCAATAATTTTTGCAACAAATGGAAAAATGAGTTCGTAGAATAACATCGTATATTTTGGTTTAAGCGAACTGTAATTGTTTAAACATTTTTTAATTTTTAAATTAGTTAATAAATGACAAAAAAACATGCCAATAATCCTATAATAGTAATTTTTGTCAGAAAAATATTAAATCACGTAATTTTGTAAAATTGTAAATTTGGGGAAAATTTTGCCTCATTTTTAGGGTACTGCAGGAACAGTGGGGGCTGTGAAAAAAAAATAGTGGTTGTGGATTTGATCTTTAGAAAGTTCTGAAGAATTTCTAGTAATCTCCCGCAACTTTTTTTCCAAATCCGAACCGTGAAAAAAAAAGAAAGAAATCTGCATTTTCCAATGAATTTTAAATGGGAAATTTGAGGTGCTCGGTGGCACGTGTTAACGTTAACCGATTTGTATCAAATTTAGGGGAGTTTTTTTTGTCTGGTAACGGAACCGATTGGGGGAATCGTTGCCCTCCAGCAAAAAAAAAAGATTTTGCAAGGTATAAATTTTGACCACCCTACTCCAGACTCTTCTCATACTTTCACCTTTTTGCCCTTCAGTAAATACCATTACAACATACTTTTCAATATTGGTATTTAAACAACGAGTACCGTAATTATAATATCGACTTATATTTCCAAAAATATCCTAGTTTTATGGTCAATAAAAAATGTCACTTCTATTTTCCGTGCGCGTGTATGATATGGCATTACGTACGCATAGAACGGTTGACGTCAGTGTTTAACATACGCACACATGCAATGCAGATTTTTACTCCCTAATTGTCATAGTGTTTTTCCATTTAACGACAGTGTAATTTCTGTGATTAGCATTTTTTTATTTCTTTCCTGACACTGAAATATTTCACGGTCAATGAAAACAGTATACGTCTTACAGCGCGATAACAGAATTTAATTAACCATTTTAGATCCATACACATGTAGTTTTAACATACACCGGTTGTTATACTTGCAAAAATGGCAAATCTAAATATAACGGTTGTAGATTAGTAACTCGTATTAGGTGTATGACGTACTCTAGTATCTACCCTGCGCCGCCACCAATTTTGAGATGTTTTAAAAGCGCTGAGTGCATAGAAAATATACGTCTAACAATGCCACTTATTTTTAATTTCACTGGTTATAATAACCATATCTGACGACTGATATGTCAATATTAAAAGTGTTTTCTTTAAACTTTTACCACACAATATACATATATATTTCTGTAGCTCTTGCAGTTATTAGTTACTATTATTAATTACTTACTACAAATTATTATTAATTATTTAATTACTATGATATCGTTTCAAACAATTTAATTATCGACAATAGATACTGTGTGTTTACCAAATTATATTTAAAAAAAAACTATTGCTTATCAGTATTATAGTATTTGAAGGGGATAACAAACAAACCAGCCGCAATATGGCCGTTAATAACGGTTGATTCTAGAGTAGGTCCTCAATTATTGCTAGAACAATAACACAAACTGCAAGTGATAGGAAACAAAATTAGCATCTGCATGATCAACACATACATACATATAATATAATATACATCTGTATTAGGTCAAGGATAGCAAAGTATGGACCGTCATATGTCGGCGTTATTGCTAATCGACGCTGTTTTACAAAGAGCTAATTAATTGGACCGGTTTTTGGTTCTGGAAAAGGGAAAACGCTTGTGTCAACATAATTATCGGAGTTATTGCTCGATTGGGTCAGATTTAATTAATATCGAAATTTACTTATCTGCTGGAACGGATTATGAGCATGTTCTAAATTGATCGCGGCGTAACGCTAATGCGTACCTAATTCCTTCCATCGTTATAAATAACAAATGCATATTGTCGTGTACAGAGTATAGGGTGGAGAGAGAAAATCTATCTCAGCGCCCGCAATGGAGAAACAGATAAATAAGATTATGTATATTCATTCATTAAGTTATCTGTTAGCTGCCTGGTTTCTCGAAAATAAGCGGTTCAATTTAATACAGCAATTTAATAACTTCATATCACTCCAACCATTTGAAACACTACAGGTAACTTCGTACAACTTCGTAACAACGGTAAACGTCAAATAAAATTACGGCCGCTAGCGGCGTGGGTGTCGTGCACCAGCTTCAGGTATTCTTGGCTATATCCATATCGCAAAGTTCATTTAAATTCAACTTAAATAAAAATCTCTCTTTCTTTGCTGTTTTTTAATGTACTCGAGACATGTTTCGATCGTAACAGACCATCTTCAGTCGGGAATCTACCAAGTAATTGAAAAACTTAATTAACTGCACTTAACTATAGAAATTAATTCAAATTGGGTTACACAATATTGTATTATACTATACAGTTTGTATTTTACTAATAGAAACTACTTACAGTTAGGTTGCAGAGTCTACGTGATCATAATTTAACATGTTACAATTCAGAGACCTTAGCGAACTATTAGGTGGACGTAAGTATGCCATGCGGAATTTTCACCCTATTCAATAAACTTGTATTGTATGCGTATGCAACCGATGTTGTATGTGTGCATTGTATGTGGTGGTATATCAGTGGATTTATTGACTTTTAAATCGCATTTACGTAAGTAAATAGGGGCCTTTTGTAAAATTGTAATTGGTCGTTAATCAATTCTGTTTGTGTGTTTCTGTTCTGTCTTTCTATTTCCAGCTGTTCTAAAATGTCCATCTTAAAACCATTATTGCATTTATGGATTAATTTGACGTTCTTATAATCTATTTTGTGTCCAGTTTGTATAACATGTTTGTATACGCTTGATGTTGCTTGATTAGCATGCTCTGTTATTCTCTTTGCTAGAGATCTTCCTGTCTGTCCCACGTAAATTGAGTTGCAGTTACTGCAATTAACAGAATAAATACCACTTTTTTCCATATCTGTTTTATTTTCATATTTATGCCCAGATAGTTGATTAATTATTTGGTTAGGGTTACTATATGCTGGTGTTATATTATATTTGTTTAATGTTTTTTGCAACTTTTTATTCGTATTGTTATATGTGAAATGTCTATAGATTTGTTTGTTGTTAGGTATTTCATTTGTGTAGAGTGGATCTTGTTTTTTCTTTGCTCTATTTATTATAGACCTTATACTTTTTTGGGGAAAGCCGTTGTTTTCTGCTAGATCGTATATGAGTTGTATTTCTTTTGTTTTTGCCTTTTCAGTGATTGGGTATGTTAGAATTCTGTTTATATGATGATGAAAGATAGCGAGTCGATGATTTATGGGGTAGGCATAGGGGATGATTGCATTTGTAGTTGTGGCCTTTCTATTAAAGCCACATCGAGAAAATTTATTTTATTATTCTGTTGCATCTCTAAGGCGAAGTTTAGATTTGGGTGTATATTGTTTAGATAGTTCAAAAATTTTGTAGAAAACTTTGTACTTTGTAGATTCCCGACTGAAGATGGTCTGTTAAGATCGAAACATGTCTTGAGTACATTAAAAAACAGCAAAGAAGGAGAGATTTTTATTTTTATTTAAGTTGAATTCAGGTATTCTGTCCGATAGAGATGCGACTTTTAGTTCTTTTTGACGAACTATATCGTCATAAAAATGAACGACTTTTGCCTCGCTAGCACAGCGTCTCCACGAAATATATTATGGGTGCGATTTAAACGTGCATTATTTAAATAGATAGGTATGTGTATTAAAATAAATAACTTGTGCTTTAAAATAATACATATTGTGCATTAAATAAATATGATTGTTACATAAAAAATACATATTGTGCCCTAGAATGGATGACTTGTGCATAAAAATAATACCAATTGAGCCTTCAATAAAATGAACATGTGACAAAAATTTTTTTAATTAGCAATATTTTATTTATATTGGCCCTAAAATGAATATCTTGTGCATTAAAATAGTAAATATAAGATCTACTGCAAATCAAAATTAAAGCTGGTTTGATATTGACGATTTGTATGTTAATGATAGCGCGTACTTTTATTGATATACTTACTAATTAATTCAAATAGCTCACCCTACAAATTATGGTAAATAAAAATTCAATTCATTTTGACTTATGATGTAATCGATATTTTTTTAATGCCATCTCCGTTTTCTTTTGTACTGATATAAATCTGTTAATTATGTTAAAGGTAATTTATAAGATATATGGCCTTCCATAAGAAAATTTTCGAGTAGAAGACAGTAATAAATTAGGGCAGTATTAAGAACTTAATTGTTTATAATAACAGTGGTTAATTGTTTATGGAATGCAAAAATGCGTTTTCGATTGATTTATTTGCGCTGAATACAAATCTGAGGTTGAGGATTGAGCATACAGATTAAGGTTTATTATGCGGCCATTTTGAGGTTTCTAGGATAAGGTGTTCAGGTGGTATAAATTTGTAAAAATTACAAAAATCGTGTTTTTTGCAGTTTTATACTACTTTTTCACTTTATCATACGCACTATGATTAAGTATTGTAATCATGCTGAAAAAGAAATTTTAGATTTTAGCGGAAAGTGTCCTTTTGGGTCCTCTGAACATTTTTGATCAAGGTACAAAAAAATGTCTGTGTGTGTGTGTGTGTGTGTGTACCTGATTATTGTTGCGACGATTCCGGAGAAACTACGAAAGGTATCCGGACGAAACTTTATATTTAACAGTTTCATGACCAAACTTAGAGCTGAAAAGCTTTTGGTTCAAAAGGATCCAAAGGAACTGGATGTTTACCTAAGCATTTTTAACGATTTTAAATTGAGTAGTCTACAATTTCGTCAAATTTCGTTAAATTTAAGCCTACGACATTTTTTGGTAAAATTAATAGTTTAGTTGGATGAGAAAATCCTATTTAATCGAGTTCGGTCGTGCCCTGCATTAATATAATTCTAGTTAGCCAGGATTTGACAGACATTTTCATTCTAATGACAGTAGGTAGTGTCAAACGCAAATTTTTTGACAATACGTACTGTCAATAGTAACGAAATATCTGTCAAATCCTGGCTTTTATTTTAATGCAGAGACGATCGATCTCGATCAAATAGAATCTCATGCAGGTTAACTATTAACTTTATATATATTGTATGATAAAGTCATGTACCTGGCCACATCAGAATTTTTCGCTAAGTTTGCGCAATAGAAAATTAAATTATTTTATTATATTGGTTTTCAGGGCAATTGATTCTACCTAAAACGCAACTTTATATTCAGTTTAAAAAATTAATTTTCCCTAAACTTATCAACATTTTGTTTTTCTCGTATATTTTCTCATGTAAGGTCATAAAATGTTTCCGACGCCATTTACACAATTAAATCATCTACCAAATTCTGTAAGAAAAAATGCGTTGCCATTTAAAAAAGGGCCGATGAAGTCATAACTCATAAACAATTGACGGGCGGAAATTGTAGTATTCACAAAAATGAGAATTTTAATATTTTAAAATCGACGACTACAAGGCTTTTTGAAATGACAGAACGTCTTTGAGATTTACCCATGTTTCCATACGCGCTGTCTGTATTTGCTCTACAGCTTGCGCATTATATTCTATCTATGGCGCATTATAATTTTCGCATGGTACAATTTAGATTATTAAATGCACTTAATATTTTCAACTGCTGATATTTACATTGAAAATATGTTTTTAATAAACATGTATTTTTTAAGCTGCTAATTATATTGTTATGGAGGTATCGATTGTAGTGCACATTTATTTATGAAAGGATTTATGAAAGGCATATTCAAATATATAAATGCAGAATTATTTATTCTGATGTACAATGTACATGTATGTATTGTATGTAGGGGGAAGAAGCCTGGGCAAATGACCCATAGCACCTAGGCGTCAGTGGGCCCTTTGTACAGACCTCCCCTGGTCACTCTGGTCTCGTAAGCCAGTCCAGGCTCTGAACAAAGGCAACGAGACATGGTAGAGGAGCGTTCCTGATTCTGTCCATGGTGTACATTTATATACATTTATTGCACAATTATTTTGTTTAATGCGCAAGTAATTTTTTCTTTGCTCAAATATTTTTGGTATTGGTCAAATATTTTTGGTATTGGTCAAATATTTCATCAAATGCTTACAATAAATGCACATTTTAATTCATATATTGCGCATATAAGTTGTACTGATATACTATTTGTCTCCCACGGTGTAATGTAGCGCCTGCTCGCTTTCAGTTCGCTTCGATATAGTACGGATATGATTGGTTTAAAACCATACTACTTTCTAGCTCTAATGTATAAAAACACATGGCCTCTGGTAGTTGGTATACTTTAACGGGACAGTAAAATGCAATTATTGCAGTCAAATAATTAGCAATTGTAGCCTAACTAGACATTTAAAAACAAAACACCCAAGAATAAGCTTTAGAATTGAAAAATGTTTGTTTGTTTTACTTATATTTTCGAAATTAAGTATTAAAAAAATTTGTACATACGTCTTATTTATATTGCTGTAAACTGTTTTTGTTTGTCAATTAAACGAGATCCCCACGATCTGGCGTAGATTCTGTGTGGCAGTTGGACCAACCAGCTCCCTGCGACGAATTATGCGGGTGCAACATTGGGAAGAGCAAAATAACGTGTTAAAAGGACGAATGTTTTTGACAAAATGTGCTCCACATATTTTAGGAGCAATGAAATCGGAAGAAAATAATTAACAGATAAAAGGGTATTATACTCTTAAGGTAGGCGCAGATCTACGAGAAGCGCACGGACGGCATTAGATTCACACACTAACGGGCATTCTACCACGGCATTTAGTGTAGTAGCAATGGAGTCGTCTGATCAACTGTGTATAGTGTTGCAGTTAGAAGAAGAATATCAGGAAGTATGTAAGCGAAAAGGAATATGAAAAAGACGAAAGAAAATGTTTTACTTACTTGAATTTGCGAAACAGAAAAAACTGTGACTGGAAAAACAACATACAAATTATCGCTTTCCATATAATTAAATATATGTGACGTACATAACATAAAACTTATAATAAAAAACCTTACAAAACTAAAAAAAAATTCTCTACGACTTGATTAAAATAATAACCACGTCGTTTCGTTTTTCTATATACGGATTTTTACATAAAATAATGTTTTGTTCCTCGCTACCAGTGTTCTAATCTAATTGCAATTAACAATTACGTCATTACAGTTAATTACAATTAAACCTTAGTTTATATATTCTTTAAACAATTGTTTAATTCATTGGAAAATTAATTGATTCATACCCAAAATTGCTGGCTAGACGCTAGTCGAAGTGCCGGCCCCATCCCACATAGGGTTACCAGATGAAAAACTGAAGAAGGAGGACAATCAAGCTAAAAAAGGAGGACAATTAAGTTAAAACGGAGGACAAAAAAAACACAAAATAAAAAATGTTTAATGTACGCAATAATGTCGGTACATTAAATAAGACAAGGTCATATTCAACAACAACAAAAGTAACTTTTGTTTTTGATTTCTAAATAAAAGCTCTTCAAAATAAAAAATAAATATTAACATCTATAGAAAAAATAAAAAACCGACAATAACGTCCACTTTAACAAAATATCTGACAAAAGTTGTTCATATTTTTCAGATTTGCCAATTTTTAACAATAGATCTTCTTCCTTTTTTAGATAATAACTAGGTATAAAAATCCTTGCAGTGCATTACTTTAAAGTTGTACTGTACCAGTATCAACGCCTTCACTGACACCATAGTAAGTTTATTGCGCTCTTTCGTCCGCTGTGCATTTATTAGTGAAAAAAAACCTCTCATCATTTGCATTGTGGGCAGAAATACAAAAATAATATTCACAGATTTTAAGCAGTTCCGAAGAGCAATCAATACTGGTACATGATGTAAAAAAGATCCTCCATTGCTCATTCAGTCTATGCTTATGGAAAAATTGACCCCCTTCCTTTTTGGATTTGAGAAAAGAAATAAGGTTCTGAAATTGGTCGTATACTTTTACATCATCAATGATGATGCCTCTTTCTTAAGTATTCAATGCATGGAAATATCCATGCAATCCATGCAAAACATTTCAGTTCTTCTAACGGGCGTATCCATTTTTCTAAGTCCTGCAAAGATGCTTTGTGGACCTTTCGAAAATCGTTGCAAATAATTTGTGTTTCTTCGTTTGAAACATTTGCTTCACGAAGAAGCTGTGTAACATTTAAGGCAACAAATTTATCTTTAATTCCGTTTATTAGCATAGACAAGATTCTTTCCAAGATGTTGGTAACTTCCACCACTGAATTGTCGTCCCGCTCCACAATTACTAAGTTTGACTGGAAAACTGCCATCAACGAGTGTGTAAAACATAAATAAGCTTCCAAATACGGATTATCAAAAAACACCTTCACCGCGTAAGGCGGCTGATTTTGTGATAAAAAATATTCTTGGAGAGCGGTAAACTTTTGTATCAGTCTCTCTACTGCTGGAAACAAACTTAACCATCTGGTTTTGGTATGATTAAGTAAGCGTTGATAATTAATATCAACATAATCACAAAAATCCTTCAGGGATTCAGTTCTCACTGTATATACACAGAAAAATAATTAAAAATCTTTTTAATAATGGACTCTGTATCTACTCTTATTAAGTCTACACCATGGCAAAGGCTATTGTGAATAATGTGGACAGGACAACCAATTCCAATAAGATTGTCATTATCTAGAGGTTGCTTCAGACGTGTGTAAGTGTTTCGGCCGGAATTTCTATTACATCCACCAAAATTTACGTTTGCGTTATTACCTATAAACGCAACACATTTAGAAGACAATCCGTGCTTTTCAAGTACTTGCAATAAATAGTTACTAATTGTCTCCGATGTTTCATTTGGCGTACTACACAAATCAAGAATCTTCGTTTCAATACCTTTACCAGACGTTATAATATTAAATAATTATAGGAAATAATTTTTCTGAGCCATGATTGCTGGCGTCTGTAGCGATAGAAATGCAAGATATATTTCCTAAAGTTTCAGTTGTTGTTGAAATTGTGTGCGGAGCTTTAACAAGGTTGATAATGGCTTCTGTCTTATTCTAGCACATTTTCAGTTTTTGGCAATTTCTAAATCATCGATTGTCATCGAATATTAGTCGTTGCAAACTCGCGGTGCAGTCCATTGATTTATATGAGTGATGGTGTTTTATAGTATGAAATGCCATCGTGCCCGCTGCCGCATTTGATTTTTTAGTACCACCCGAAGCCAACGGAGCAAAAAATGTTGTCACTTTTGACGACGAAGCTGAAATACGCACCATTTTTCTATGCTTCTCACTGCTGGTGTGGCGTTCTAGAGCTGTGCAACCCTTATTGCTAACGTCTACGTGGCAATCACAAACAACACACTTAGCGTCATTTCTGATGTAAAATCCCTGACGCTTAGCAAACTTTTCTTGGCGCCTGGGATTCTTTTTAAAAAGGATGACATTTTTAGGGAAATCGAGGACACTATATTTTAACTAAAAAAGGAGGACATTTGGATACCATATGGTAGCTCTAATCTCACACTGCTCGTCATTTACTAAGGGCACGGCGCGAATGGCAAAAATATTGTCGAGCGCATTTCCGTCGATGGGCTGCGCTCCGTGCTGCTAGGTATGCGACGTCATATACATAGAGAGAATTAGGTGGAATTCGAAATGATAGGCAACCAAATATACCTCATACATTTTGAGGTCAGTATTTCGTGGTATTTCACCGAAATGATTAGGTATTTTTATTTAAATTATACGTCGAACAGAACTTGTTCCCTTTGCCGATAATACAAAAAATATCCGACTCATTTCTGTTGGGTCTAGGTGACAGATTTTACGATTGTTGATGGCTATGTCGTAGTCTTCTTACGTTCAACAAAAAAACGCCGATATTCACAGAATTCGTCACCTATACATCACAGAATTGAGCCGGATATTTTTTGTATTGTCGGCAAAGGTTTGAAGTTCTGTTCGACGTATAATTTGTACGGAAATAGCTAATCATTTCGCTGAGCGAAGTGGATTTGGTTGCCTACTCATTTCGAACCCCATCTTAATATGCGCTGCGTTCCGTCCGTGCGCTGCTCGTAGATCTGCACCTACGTAAGACCCAGTTCTACCTCTCCTAATACACGTTTTCGATTATAAACGGCGTTATTTATGGTTCAAAATTGATGAAATTCTCCGAGTAAATTCTTAGATAAATAAGGAGTTTGGCTAGGCCGAAAATTATTTATTATTAAGATAAAAAGTAATTTTAATTCTACATCTTTCTCTTTTTTTAAAAATTATACCGCTAGCCAAAGTCACATACAATAATAGATTTTTATCTAGGTACAATTTCAGCCAAAAAATTATGTTTTTTTTTGGTTCAAAACAAATTTCGCCAGACCTCACAGAGGTTTCACATGAAACGAACAGACATTCTGGATAAATACGTAGAAATGTCGTAAACACCAGTCGTTACCGCCAAAATTAAAATAAATTTCTACCTAATCTACTTCCAGATCTAGATGAGCACATTAATTAAGATATATTAGTCATAATGTTGCTTAAAATTAAACAAACGTTTGTTCATATCACATATTATTACAATAGCTTTAATATTAGATTCTTTTCATAATTTATACGAATGAGTTGGACGCCGCATGGCGAGCCTCTGTGCAGAAGACTTTATCGATTGAATTCTGCATAAGAAGAATGGGGAAGGTTGCAACTTACCGGTGTGCTCTGCAGACATACTACGCCATGTTTCACTCTGTCGCTACCTATGGTATTGTTCTGTGGGGGACTGCTCCAGTAGCACAGCGAGTCTTGAAACATCAAAAGCAGGCCAAAAGAGCTCTATGTGGCCTTGCGAGCAGAGATAGCTGTAGGGATAAGTTTCGGCACATTGGAGTACTTACCACGACATCTGTATATATACTGACCTGCTTGAGATATGTTCATACACACCGACATCTCTACGAAATAAATGGAGCAACCCATGACCACCACACTCATCGTCGAGAGGCACTGAGAGTGCCTAGACATAGGCTAAATGTGACAGAACAGGTGGTAGTATGCATGGGTGCTAGGCTGTACAGTGTACAATCACTTGCCCGATGCTGTGAAACTGCTTCCAGAGAGGCAGTTTTGAAGGATGGTCCGGATTATGCTGATGGCAGATACTACTTACACTATTGATGAATTTTTAAACAGAGAGCTAAATTAGAGAGACTGTTTGTTTTCAATGTTGCTGAGAAATATTTTCTTTTTCTTTTTGAATAGTCAAAACTTTTATTATTGTTGCTATCTTCCTATTGTATGACGTGCTATGTAATTATTCTTGATAGCAAATAAATGGAATTGAATTAGAAGTGACTTTAAAAAAATTTCTGAAGTGGGATTCGAACCCACGTCCTCCGAGAGGACCGGAAAGCTTGATACCTGCTATCACAAAACAGGAATCTAGCAGAATGGAAACTCTCAGCGGTGTCTTTGATTTTTCTCGGCCAGATTCTGTGACCTCGCGCCATGTTTTCGGAGGATAAGGCAGGGCAGGAATATGTGCTAAATGATGGGCCTGTCGCTACATATTGCATACTACTGCGTTATGAATGTAGATGTAGATAATGCTAATTCACCCTATCGTATATTTATATGCGTAGTAATAAATAATACTGTTTTATAAATTAATTTAATTAAAGTAAATTATTGAATCTAACACGATATTTAACACACAATAGAAAAGTAGGTAAAACTAAATTGTTCAAAGAAAGTTGTAAAATATAAATCAAGGCCATATTTCATTTTAAAATTGAAATTTGGTATACACAATTTAGTAACTTAAATATACATTTAAGTTAGTATTATTAAGTTATTATTGTACAAGTAGTATAAGGAGTAACTATATTTTTGTCAATTAGATTAGTTTCAACTAGTCCACCCTGGATTAGAACAGATTAGACTTAAAGCATATAGACAAATATCCAGAAGATACTTGGTTTAACATTTATTCGTACACTTAACTGTGTATTTTTTATTTTTATTTTTTTAGTTTCTGTTTATAAATTTTAAGGTAATAAAATAATCTCATTCTACAGAATAAATTTAACATATCGGTCAAAAAACAATTCCCACATGGGTGAACATAATTTACAACACAGTATTTCTCTAAGATTAAATATCGTATTTTTTTTTCTGTTACACATTCTTCAAAACATCTTTTAAATACATGTACTGTTGCGGTGTAGTACGCAAAATTGTTATCTGGCATACATAGATTTCTAAATGTATCGGTTGGAATTCTCATATGCCCTAAAAAAACAGAGCATCGAGGTCTGCTCGAATTCAGAACTTTTCCTTGCACACTCTTTGCAAGTGTCACAGCTAATGTACTTCTAAAGATTTTGATACGTCAAACAACACACCGCAACCACCACAAAATGTTATAACTGCCAGTAAGGACCTGCACGCAACGAAGCCTAGAGACAAGCTAGACCAAACTAATACGTCGAGAAATTAACTACCTTATGAGTTAGAGATCGTAAATAATGGGTTGACCGTGTTTGAACCTTGAACCAGACAACTGTCAGTGATGACGTGAAAGCAAATTTACATTACCCGAATTATAAAGTTATTAAAGAAGAGATCGTTTATTAAAATCGGTTATTATATCGTTTATTAGATCGGTTATTAAAATTTCCTGTTAAAATATTTTAATTTTTTTTCTTTATTTAATTTTTATATGTATAATAATTGCAAAGATTTTTAAGCAATTAAAGTTGTTCAAACTTTTAACAAATCTTTAACGAAGCAACATATCATATTGTTAAAAAATTGTTGCTTTTAAATGAATGTTGGAAAAATACCATAAATAATCCTTTCTATATGTTTCAGAAGCAAGCACTGCATCAGCCGCAACCGCAGTGGCATCGTCATCTACAAGTACAAGCGAGACATTCCAAGGGCCCATAATTCCGGCATGCGTTTATCTGCACGATAGAGTTGCTGTTATATTGGAAATTGAAGATTCACCAGCAGCAACAGTTGATACCCTGTGCCAAGCGCTTCTTAATTCCGATGAATTGAGTTTAAATAAATTAATAGCGCCACAGCTATTTACACTGTGGATGACAAGTTCACTATTAGGTATTACAGCGATTAGATTTCTTAATATCAATAGGAACATAGTATATTTATAAAATAAACTGCATCCGGGTTATTCCGTGCGTAGATGTGTAAATGCAGACGTTTCGCGAACCACGTTGCTCGCTTTTTCAGAGCTAACTGAATACTGTAGTCAGTTAGCTCTGAAGAAGCGAGTAACATTTCGCGAAACGTCTGCATTTACAAATCTTTACACACGGCATAACCCGGAAGCAGTTTATTTTCTAAATGATTCTGACCGTAAAACAACCCTGACTCGGGTAATCAGGGTGTTATAAGTTATTTGGTAGTCGTAACCCTAATTTTAACCCCATGGAGGCAATTGTAAATAAAAGCCATCGTTACGTACTAATTCGTCTATTGGTAAAATAAAACTATACATAAAACTTCTTAAATTACGCAACGCACGTAACCCACAGCAAACACCAGCGCGTACTCATAGCGAGCAGAAATGGGACTTACAAATAATAAATGATCTCGTCGACGCAGGGTTGATCAGCTACCAGGTCTGATATCTGGTACGAGCATTGGCGGGGGGTTGGATGCAGCTTCCTGAGCACGCGAACCGAACATACGATTAGTTTCTGTACGACTGCCGTCAATCTTTCCTAGTCGATACCATGAAGCCTATTGTAACTTTTTGTTGATTTTGACTTTTTATGGAAAGTTCCATAAAAAATTTAACGAACATGCAAAAGCTAACTCATCATTTTTTTACCTAATTCAACAAAATATGAATTCACCGACTTCACGAATCGCGGAATGTAACGCGATTCCGTACATCCGCTGCCTTGCCAAGGCGAACAACCTTGCTGTCTACGTTTGTTATGGTTTACGTAAATTGTTACTTACAATATTGAAATTAATATAATCTTAAAGTTGCTTATAAAATATTAGGTATCGGCGATCGTTACACTACGTACTTACTGAACATATTATATGTTTATTAAAGATTGTCATCGTTACACACACCTAAAAATTTCACATAACATAATGTAATGGCAAATAATGGCTTAAGGGATTTTGTTAGTGGATAGTGCATAGTCGTTTTTGCTAGGTTTCTTTGCGCTGAATGCGAATTTGGACTCCTCAAATCCAGTCGCATAAGGTTTATGAAAAAGACATTTCGGTAACTTTTAAATATATACAGGGTGAGTCACTAGAAGGGCAATACGACTATTGCTATTCTAGTGACGCACCCTGTATATATTTAAATATATACAGGATGGTACAGGGTAGGTATCGACATACCTACTACATTTATCTGAAGAGATAGAAAACAATATGCGATCGAAAATTTGTTTGGCCCGCTATTTTCTACAACGGAAAATTTTATTATTTAAATAATCCCCTGGATATCACACCATATTATGAATACTTTTGGTCTTTCCAACTGTATTAAATTGTGCCCATATAAAGAAAATAATTTCTGAAATATTCCATTGCAAGCCTTTTTTTAAAAAACGTACATTTTTGCTGATATTATCGTAAAAATATTGTCAGATAATAACTAAGACTATGATGCTTATTACTATGATTATTATTATTATTATTACTATGCATTTTTCGTGATAGTTGCAATTTAAAGAGTAACACGAGTACCCACAAGTACCTTAATATTGCTCTGTATACAATGTGTTGAGTAGTTAGATGTAAAATATAAAAAAGGTTGTAGAAGAGGACATTTTGAACCTATTTGACTAGATGTATTCATATACGGAGTATTACAGTTACCAAGATATTACGAAAGTATGTTTCGCAGTTTTGCTAATTATTGTAAACGAACCCAGAGACCTAGAAACAATTGCATCCCAAAGTAAACCTAAAATAGTGTACCTACTCCGCAAAGAGTTGTTTCATCGTAGTGGTATGTGCGCTCACATACTAAAACAAAGAAAACGTGAGGAGTAACGGTTGAAATCGAATTTGTATTCTGCACAAAACAGCCAATATCTACTTACTGTCAATATCTACTTACTGTCATTGTTAATTAATTCAAAATGGCTTATTTTTGTGCAGAGATATTCAAAATTGGGATAATATAAATGGCAATATGACTAAAAATGTAAATAAAAATGTTTGTTACTTGGAGGTGTTTTCAATATATTTGTTTTTGCTCAACATAAAAATCCAAATCCCAAGATGCCTATCAGCTTGTTTTTTTGCATGTTTGGTTTTTATGTGTGAGCGCTGTTCAACACTTTCAGAAGTTAATACATTTTTACGATAGTTAACCTCAAAGTACAAAGTTTACTTTAGTACTAATTTAGAGTTTTTAGATCGCGAGTTTGCAAAAATAATAATAAACTATATTTAAATAGGAGAAACCTAATACAATAAAACTCAAATCACAAACAATACAATAACAATTGCACAGACATTTAACACAGATACATCATCACATATACAATAAGTTAAGACGATAACCTACAACAACTCTACAATAAACATTTTATAGTTCTTTTTTAAGCAAATTTAAGCAATTCAATTATTTGATAGCAAATAGCAAATAATTATATTGGACAATTCCCCTATTAAACAATTCATTCCTCTCCGGCAAAATATACTTTTTTTTGTATTCGTTATCTTGAATACAAAAACGATATGTACAGGTTTTTATCATATGAATTGGTTATCATGTTCCTAATTTTAGTTGAGGGAAAATAGTACCTATAGCAAAATAGTGTGCCTTTGGAAGTAGAACGATCGCAAAAAAGAGGATATATCCATCATATTTTTTGTTTTGTTATACCTCAGGACCTACCCAAAGAATTTTGATTGATTTTCCCCAGCAATCCTTGGCATTTTGGGGATTATTTAACAAAACCAGATCAAAGTTGATTGGGTAGTCTTTAAATTATAGCGTCGTAAAAATGCAGGATGTAAGTATACACATTTTCCGCGACTGTAAAATTCCTAAAAATGTGAAATCAAAATCATAAAAGATAACAACAGTATCGAGTTGAGTCACTTCAAGTAGGAGCAACTGTTGATTGGGTTGGGACCTATCACTCACAAAAGCCCTGCATTAACAATTCATATTCAGGCTATGGACTCGACTAGGGTAATCGGGCAATCAGTTTCTAATGCTAGGTTTGGTCCTCCCTTGTTATTGGGGCCTTTGGGAAATTTTAATAAGAGCATTTGTTTTTCGTATTTCGTATTTATCGTATTTGTTTTCGTATATTCGTATTAAAGTATTGTTGAAAAACAATTTGTTAAAGTTTACACTTGCACCTGTAATATAACAGACAATTTTAAATAAACGCACTATGTTGAACGTTAATATAACGTTTATTTGTTACCGTTCATTTAATTCACGTTAAAATAAAATCAAATCGTTATGGGTGCTGTTATTAAATGCGTTACGCGGATAAGAAATCTATGGCGGATAATTACAGAAGTCTTACTTAAGTAATAAGACAAATTGTTATTTATGTTCCAGAATTACAACTCAAATCAACCCACAAGCCATACGACATTAGAAGAGCTTGGAGATCATTAGTTCAAAAATATAGCCACGGAACTTGGACTAGGCAGCAAAGAGACGAGCCCATGCTCATCTATCAACGAAATGTATTCTTTCCTCAGCAACTAGAAGAAAAAATTAAGTATGTGAAAATTGACAAAGTTTTTGATGAATTTAGATTTTACATTTCATAACGTCGTTTTCGTATGTAAACCATTCAAGTTTTTTATCAATTTATTCCCTTTATCACGTATTGTTGCGTAATTGATATATTATTAATAATTCAGTCATTAGAGCCAAAAAAGCGATGAGGTTGCAAAAGGCCGGAAAGCTTTTATAATGGGCAACTACATATACAGTTTTTCACGAATATCTATTTTCAACTGCATAGACTGTAATATTTCGTACTACGACGAGTTGTTACAGTTATGAAGTCACAAGAAACAAAATAGCGGCCGGAGCTTACAAAAGGTCGGGGTCGGGTATCTACTTGGCAATTATGTACTTTTTGGAGTCCAAATGAAAAAAAGACAGGAGTTCTATTAACCGCACCACCTATAGTTCACCTCGATTTGGAGATATTAATAAAACCATGGGTGGACAACATTTTGCGACGAATTTTGCCATACATGTACCCTATCCTAAGTTAGGAACAGACGCAACAATAGAAATGTCACGGCTGGATTCTAAGACGGTTGAGTTTACCCAAGTTTTTCGTGGTTTTGCTTCTAACGTATTCCGGAGAGGAAATGGCCTGTTGAAGTGATATTGTATCGTGCCAATAAAATTATGAAATACATCGTCGAGGCTACCGCCCCCCCAAGACCGAATGCCAGTTTTCCGGCAGTAGATTTTGTTTAAACGCCGACTTATTACATATACATATACAAGATCGCGGTTAATATTCGTTAGGAAGTTATCTATTACAGATCTAGAATGCATCCCTATTCTAGTAAAGTCCTTTACCAGAGCTCTGATGCCATAGGATCGCATAACATTGCATAAATCTGTGTATTGCTTAGACTCTTTTAGAACAATTACATTAAAATCTCACGAGATCAATAGTGAAACTGTAGGTTTAAACAACGCATCTAAAAGTTGACTCAAATTGATCACAAATGTGTTAAAGTCTCCTGAAGGCGATCTATACACTGTTATTACGATAACTGTCTCACCATTGTGTCTCCAGCTAGCTGCACATGCCTCAATTTTTTTTCCAAACAATAGCCACTTTCATCCGGGTTTCTCATCTCCAAGTCATTTCGCGCCCAGATTGCACACCCTCCGCCACGAGACAATATTCTGCCATATGCAGAAACGCAATTGTAATTTACAAAATTTACATTCCTCGCAGACTCAGCGCTCAACCATGTTTCAGTAAGACAAATTAAATGAGAATTACACTTTGCCGCGAAAATCTCGATATCTCTGATCTTAGAAGTCAGACTTTGAATATTTAACAAAATTACTAGATTCTGTACCGCACTTCGGTCCTTTGAGTGTACTTCGGCGTCAGCTGCATTTGTTGTCGCTCCCGTAAAAAAAACTCTATTAACGGAGAACCTTCGCACACCAACACCCAACCGCCAGAAGTCCGGATCTAGCAGTCTAATCGCCACAGCCGGGCTGGTTTCCAACTTAAACGACGAGTAGGATGGGCCCTTGGCGTTCAGTTTTTCGCACAGTACCTCAGCGTCCGGTAGTATGTCCGGAATGTAGTTCTTAACATCAATCTCGGTTGTTTCTACTGTTAATCGGCACACATGAATATGGTGCTTTTGCACAGGTTTTGGAGCAGCTGCCAGAGGCTTGGTCGAAATGATCTGATCTGTCCCAATTTTCATCACAGTTCTAGCCGGTCTCCAGGCTTCGGAATATGTCGGAAGTCCTTGTCTAGTAGACTGCCCGGGATTCTTGATGGACCGATTTTCTTGGCCGATTTTCTTTTCCCGCCAAGTTTTTCGCAGATACCTGTCTCAGTACTGGTTTACCAGCTGGTACGGGTTTATCAACTGGTACGTCACCGTTGTCTTCGAATATGCGGCTACTATTTAGCTTGTTTTAGCAGATGAGTTTGCTGCTTTATTAAATCCGTTTGGTCGCTTATTATTGTATTGCAAAGAGCAAGCTCTCTTTGCACTTCGTGTAACTCCTCTGACAAACGTTCTGCTAGCTTTGCCAGCATTACCGGCATCTGAGACACTAATGCCTGAGTAATCAGAGATTTTACAGATTCGCATGTCAGCGATTCGCTATCTGCCTCTGTTAACCCTGTCTTTCCTAGGCGGCATTTTGATGAAGGAAAATCACTTGTTTCGAATTAAGCGCAGACGGTACAGCAAACACGTGTTACTCGGACCGTGGTCGAACTCCGTTCTATCAATTTCAAGACAAGTAGACAACTAGTTTCTATACAGCGTGTTCATAACGTTGGACTGGATCTATGAAATCCGAGAATATCGTTTTTCTTATTGGAATATCAAGGAAATACTTCAATTTTTGAAATCGACATAAAAAAGTACTAGCATACTATTGTATAAAAATCTACTAATTTGGAGATAAATGCATTTTTGCCTTATTTTCTTACAAAATAAATTCAAAAAAAAAATTATATTCATGTGATATTTTTTATTAGGTTACCTACAATAAAAATAACACGTTCCAGGCACAGCCTGTATAATAATATGTTTTAACAATGTTCCATCAAGTCTATTTGTTTTTTGGTTATATTTTTTTATATGTATTTTATTTCACTTGCAAACCTGTTGTTATCCAAATTCATTTTCTGTGTTCTTTTTGATTTGACAATTGATTACTGGACGAATTTTAGATTCCCACTGCACTATTTAAATTTCCTACTGCACAATTTGTGTCCAGGTGCACGTTAGAACAATGCCCGCCCGAAACTGAACATAATTGAAAAGTATATACTCTGTCAGACCTTTATAAACTCTAATGGACTAAACGTATTCTGTTATATTATGATATTTCTGTAGAGATCAGAGAATATTAGAACTTCTTTATGAAGAGGCCAGGCACAATATGTTAGAAGGAAGATACCCTTGTGAAGTTGGCCATTACATTATGTTGGGTGGGATTCAAGCGAGAATTGAGTTGGGCCCATATAATCCGCAAGTGCACTCAACGCACTACTTCAGAGAAGAACAGTGCAAATATTTACCAATTCATGTTAGAAAAAGTTCGACGTGGACCTGGTTGCCGATAAGTTCGAAGAATTCTGCAGAGGTGCGGCTCTTGGAACAGTTTAAAAGGATACCAACGTCCGCGACAAATAGAAAATTGATGAAGAAGTATTTAGAATTTTGTTGGTCGCTTCCGTTCTATGGGTAAGTAATTTGTTAAGGTGGTCATATACGTTGCATTATCTTTAGAATTTAATTTCTTTAAATTTAATGTACAATTTAAAATAAAAAAATATTTAAAAATTTACCAATCGCATAATCTACGGTGACCTTGAAACGATATTTCTTATTTTGTGCAATATTTTCGTTACAAATGTCCAATCGATGTTTTTTGAGTCACAACATTAACAAACCGATGTGTCTAAATATCACCCTGTATTCGATTCTATAAAATTTCTACTGTTGATTTTGACCACAACTAAATAAATACATTACCTACTAATTTTAATGCACCTGTCATTTCAATTAAATTGACCCGGTATTATCAACTACTGCATAACTCTACTTACATAAAGCGTAATATGACGTAACATGACCATGGGATTGAAAGTTTCATTATGGCAAATATAGTATGTTTTCAATCCTCATAATATAATCCTTTCGGTTTTTTAAAGAAATACTAGAATTTACTAAATATTATTGCATATGCGAGTAATGTAAAGATTATTACCCACATAGTGCCCACACCCCACAGTATAGAATTGCCTACACAAACGCATAAAATTGCCTACACAAACACCATTAAGATACCACAAATCCAAAAGATTCGTATTGTAGATAAATAAACGAACAGCTGACTACGACTGCCTACGACTAATGTAAGTCAATGTTACATTTTAAGCAAGAAACGCCAGTGTGAAGAGAGACCGACATTTTCCTGTAGCGTTGTCTTGTCACTAGTTGCACCACTACTGCGGTGGAATATAGACGATTTTTTGCGCTGGACAGGGTCGGACTCCGTTTTTCTTTATTAATTTACTCAAGAATGCGTTATGTTAGACCATACGTTATTTGACAAAATATGTTTATAACGTCCTTGGGCATATACTCCTTCTACGTTAGCCATTATTTCGGAAACACGCTGTATTCAGTGAGCGAGGATAGTATGGAAACATGAGACAATCTCTAGGTCGGTTATTTTAAAATATCCTCGAACACGATTTATAATTATTAAAACAGTTTTGTGAAAAAAGAGCGGTGTTCGATGCCATGCATCGGACCGCCATTTTCTTTAATTACGTGTAACTGTGGTGTAACGTCTTTAACAATTTGATGTGAATATTTTAAAAGATACAGAGGTTTGGTTATGTGTGACCTACAACTTTAAATATTTTTAAGTAGTTCTTTATTTATGAGCCCACATTCTTCGCCTTTACTATGGTATATAAATTGTTTTGCTAAGGTTAATACTTTCGGAGATATTGTTGCAAACATAGGTGCACAACATCGAACGATATTTTATTTGAAATTCTTTCGTTCGGATAATTTGGGAAAGATGCTACACGTTATCAACACTTTTACTTTATCATACGTAGTATGACAAACTATTGTAATCATGCCGAAAAAAAACACAACCCTCCAGATATTTCTTCCATCATTTGTTTTAACAATACTATGAAAATTTGGCGTTTGCCTCTGAGACAAAAGTTATAAACATTAGATTTCAATATTTTAGGTTTGCGCTTTGTTGATGTCTTATCATACAGTTATGTGTAGTAGGTTGCCTATAGATGGTCAGTTGAAAGAAGCCCGTTTAGAATACAAAGTATTGTATTATAAAGACGCACACAAATATTATAATCCTACGAAGAGTTGTTTAGTTACAAACGATACATAACAGTGCTCTCAGTTAACACTGTCATTCTTTCCACTTTTTCCAAACAGGTGCCGCAACCTATCGGATTTATTTCGGGTATTAAGATTGATCACCAGAGCGCTAGAGTGCTCGCTCGGTATGCCGAAAACCTTAAATGTCACAAAGTTGGTAGCCTGTCAGAAAGTTGGGGTGGTTTAAGATAGTAAAGTGTCAAGTATTAGTCACAGCATTTTTACATTTTAGTGACCTGACAATTTAGGGAAATCATATAGTGTGAGTGTATATACTTTTATTTATACTTACGTTTCTACAACTCATTTTATTCAAGGCTAAAATTCGACTATTAGGCCTGTTTTCTAAAAGTAAATATAGCCTTGTATCATCATACCAGCTAAACACCATCAGACGATTATATTATAAATAAAATAGGCAATTTGGACATATCTAATTTGGCTAGAAGCTTGTAATGTTCTTGAAAGCCAAATAAAGCCTGTGAATTTATATTTATGGGTGCAACAAGACCGTCAAGGTCAAGGCTCACGAAAATTAAGAAATCTCGTGGATTACCCATAATGCATATATTGTCATCAGACTCTGGAAATACATCCGAGAGTTCAGAAAAGGAGAATTCTAGCAGCCGATCAGATATTAAAATAACTAAACAGCCTTACATATGCCCGAAATTAACATTTAATATAGAAATCAAACCTGCTGTTTGGAATACAATAGCCCCGGAACCTGTTTTCTATAAAGAAAGAGGTTGTACTGGAAAATGTTATACTGTACTGGAAGTCTGGGTGGACCCGACATCATAAATCGGTAATTTTGGAAAGTACGAAACTACTCTGCGCCTACAGTTTCAAACGTGCTAGGTGCTACAATAGCGGTAATGGTCCATATGTCGGCATAGTTGGTAAATGCAAGGAATGTGGATAAAAACTTACAAGACATTGTGCAAATAAACCAACAGCAGAAAGCAACGTCAAATTTTTTATGACAACGACAGATACGAGGACAATTCCACATAGCCTAAGGCGACAATTCAAAGGATCTTCAAGAGTTCATACACAAACACAATTAATCAATAAAACAGCAAATGTGTGGCGTTGCAAAAGACCAAGCTATGCAACATGGGGAGGATATACCTCCTCACCTATACTCTAACTCTGAAGCAAGACAAGAGCGAAAGGACAAAGCTTTAGGTTTACTAAATATTAGAAACCTGATTTTGTCTTTGCAGGAATTAACGCATAACTTGGAATTCTCGGGAACCATACAAGAAATTGCAGAAGACAAGTTCTACTGCTTGTACTGGTCACCGATGCAAATAGACCTTTACAAAGAAGTAGTAAAAAATGGAACGCCTCTCACCATAGATGCTACTGGGTCATAAGTAAAGGGCTTGCAGCGCCCGAATGGTCAATCCGGCGCAATTTTTTTATATAAAGCTATTATTCAGAGCTTTGAAGGTAGTATCCCTGTGTTGCAAATGCTTTCTGAAAAACATAATGCCAACATTATTACCTATTGGTTAAAAGAAGGTTACGTTGCGGAATTAACGTCCACAAACAAACGGTTACTGACTATTCGCTTGCACTGTTGAACGCAATATCTCTTGCCTTTAATGAGTGCACATTAAAAACTTACCTGCCTCCGCAAAATTTCCAATAGCGACATACAAGATTTTGTCCCACGATGCATCATAAGGATTGATATAGCCCATTTTATTAAAATTATATCTAATTGGAAATGTTTCAATGGACACGCTTGTAAAGTTAAATATTTCTACATTAGAGAAGCAGGACTAATGACAACATGGTGTACTGTTGAATCATTTAGTAAAATGGTATTGGCTGTTTTAACAATGGCAGTATGCGAAACCAAGACAGAACTGGGTTATGTGAATGCCAAAGATGCGAAGAATTTTTGCTGACATCTATAAGACAGTTTTCCGTGCCTGAAGTGAAGGCAGATAATAGCAGTTATTTGACGATGAAGACCTTTCAAACCAGCAGGTTTTATGGACGTATTAGCACGAGCGGAAAGTACAGCAAAAAATCCAAGGAGTATGACCGGTTAAATACATACCATCTGCCTGCCATTGTAAAACCGTTGTTACGTTTATGCGAACACTATCCACTATGGACTAATATTATGTCATTCGCTATTGAAAGTTCGATTATTACAGCTTCATCTGCGCGAACGGAAGCTTACTTCAATTATTTAAAAAATAATGTATTATCTAATGAAGGGAAGCGTCTGCGGGTTGACATTTTTTTCGTTAGACACATGAGATCAATACCCGCCTCTTGCAATATCGAATGTGTGGTGAATTTAATGCACTGCAACATAAATGAGCATGATTAATTTAATCAGAAGTGTGATATTGAAAAAGATTCGGCGGAAAATACGTCTCCGGTACTCGACGAATTAACCATATGTCTCAACGAAGAAGAAAACTGGAGAGGCAAAAATAGAAAATTGAAAGATGTAGATATTCTAAATAATACTAAGAGAGGGGAAATATTTGCGACCTGTCCCAGACATTGATTTAATCCACAATAAACCACACCGAAAAAGGAGAAAATTCATAAAACAAAATGGCGGATCGGTGAAAATAAAAATCAAGAGAATTATATTTATATTATACATGTAGCTTTGATTCAACTGTTGAACTTGTAGCCTCTGCTTGTGCCGATTTTCAGCAATATAAATCAGTTGTTGAAAGCGATTTGAAAATCTCTAAATTTTACCAACTTGTTCTCAATTACCTCAACAATGGACTTACACAGGAATGGTGCGTACCTACGTTTATTTCTTGTTAAATACTAAAACTATAATTTGTTTTTTACTTGTTTAAGGTATGAACAACGAGCTCTCTTCCTAATGACACCCTTGAATTCAAGTACAAAAGGAGTACACTGTGCTAGGAATATTTCCAACATGATAGACCAAGTAATGGCGGACTGTCCAAGTGTAGTTGAAGAAGGAACTTGCAATGTCTGCAGACATAGAATGGTTAATCACGTTCCCATCATGGAAATTTCGTCGAGACCAATTCTTGAGCACGTCTTACGGGAAGGTCTTCAAACATCGGTAGAGGAACATTTTGCAAATGTTGAGGTGTCACTCTGTTGTTAAAATAATGCGTACACCTAAGCAACATGTGTTTATTGATACAGAACATGCTTTTATAACACAATTGGCTAGTACGCTAGGGCCTAGGCTGTCCAAATGCCCCACAATAAGTTCTTCTGTCAGCAATACCCCAATTCTAAGGATACAGAGCAAATAACACCATTTAACCGGCACTATAGATTTTCATCCACCAGCATTAATAGACAATGCATCGCCTTTTACCGTAGAATTACTGGAGATTGAAAGAAGCGCGATAGTCTAAGTACCAAAGCACACAACATTCCAACAAAAAATTTAGAAACTCTGGTTAAACCAGTCGTTGTACTGTATGTTCAATCATAAATCAATGACCACATGTGTTATACTATTTCGTTCTTCTGTTATAGATACCGACTCCTATTACTTTTTGATAATTATATAAGAAGATGCTTTTATTTTATTTATTATGTACTTTTATAGTCTTTAAACTCTGTATTGATCTTAACCGAAATAGAATAGAATAGAATAGAATATATTTATTGGTGCCAAATACAAAATAAAATGTTTACACAGGTCAAAAAAAATAATCAAGCATGTTTACACAGCATCAAAATCAATATTAACAAATTCCTCAAGGTTGTAGATACACTTCTCTAGTAGGCACTTCTTCATAGTTGCCTTAAACAGCTTGGGGGAGCAGACTTAATTGCATCGGGTAGAACATTATAGAATTTCAAAGCCCAGTAATTGGATCCATTTCGTGATCTCTGTAGTCTTAGAAAAGGCGGCCGATAGTGCTGATTTACGCGAGTGCCATAGTTGTGCAAGGAATTGGACGTGATAAAGTTTTCCGAATTGTTCTTTGCATACATTAAACACTCCAATATGTAGACGGATGGCAGAGTTAGCACACCTAGCTCGCGGAAATGTTCCCGGCAATCATCTCTATAACCGACGCCACGCAACACTCTTATGCATCTCCGCTGCAATGCAAATACTTTGGTACAGTGACCGGAGTGGCCCCAGTTAAATAGAGCATACGTCATTACTGTATGACAAAATGCAAAGTATGCCACTCTTAGATATTCAAGCGATACTGATTCCCTCAATACCCTTAGAAAGTAAATCACCCCTGCCAGCTTCCTCGCAACAGACTGTACATGGCTTTCCCACTTTAACTTACTGTCTAGTGTAACACCCAAGAACTTTACGTGCTCCTCCTCCTCACAATATAAAAATTGCTCATGTCTCAGTGTGAACAGTAAGGACATGCACTTGTCCGCATTTACATGTAACCTATTTGAGGTGAACCATTCCTTAATATCCGCGTCACACAAATCAACCGTCTCAACAAGCTTTTCATAATTATCGCCTCCGTCTATTACCGTTGTGTCGTCGGCAAAGAGAATTATTTTGGACGAGGCAGTGGCGTTATGAATATCATTTATAAATATCAGAAAAACAATCGGACCCAGAACCGAACCTTGGGGAACTCCGTTTTTGCATAACATGTTAGCTGATGTTTTATTATCAAATTTAACATGCTGATACCTATCACTTAAATATGACTGTAAAAGTTGAATGCTCGAATTACTGAAATTGTATTTGGTTAGTTTTTGTAATAGTATGTCATGGGAAACGCAATCGAACGCTTTTGTAAGATCATAAAATGTAGCTATAGAGTGATGCCCACGTTCAAAGTTTTTAATAATTTCACTTACTAGACTGTTAATGGCCATAACTGGGGATCTGCCTTGTCGAAAACCATACTGCGATTCACTAAAAAGTTTATTATTTTCAAAATGGATGTACATTTGATTTTTTAATATTTTTTCGAAAAGTTTAGAAATGATAGGTGTTAGTGAAATAGGCCTGTAATTATTACAATTTTCAGTGGAGTTTTTCTTATGAATGTGAATAACACTTGATATCTTTAAAAATTTTGGAAAGTAATTTTGTTCGACACAGGCATTGAAAATGTGCGTAAGAGGATAGACTATAATATTTACTAAAGTTTTGACCATTTTCACATTCATACCATAACAGTCTTTACTGGAAGAGTTTTTCAATGCACATATTGCATCTCTCATTATGCTAAAAGAAATAGTGTTAAACTTGAAATACTCGGTGTTAGCTGCGTTTACGTACTGAATTGGATTCGTAGTAGATGTATTTAAGTTCCGCACTATATCCTGCGAGATATTGACGAAAAAGTTGTTAAAATCTTCAGCGTTTGGCACGTTTTCCAAGTTGGGTTTTTTACGAGGAATATTGTGTTTTATAATTTTCCATAAAGTGGTTTGTTTGTTATGACTAGATTTAATATAATTATCAAAAGCTGACCTTTTTGCCTGAATAAGTTTAGACCTATACATTTTCTTAAAATTTTTTAAGTCATTATCCAAAACCAGACCTGGGTAGCTACGGCAAAGACAATTTAACGAGCGCATACGTTCCCTGAGACCATACAATTCATCAGAAAACCAGTTTACCAATGGTTTATTTTTAAACACTAGTTTGCTTTTGGTGGGAAAACAACATTCAATTGCCTCTGAAAAAGTTTCAATGAATTTATTAGTTTTTACATCAACCTGTAGTGAGTCATCGCGAGTAAATGACCAGTCCGTATTTTCCAATGCATCGTACAGCATGAACAGACCAGAGTCCGTTATTGGCCTATATGAAACTCTGTCGCCTGTTGTTTGCTGTGGCATACACTGAAAATCAGCAAGCAGTCCTGCATGATCGGATGATACTGATTCATCTATATGAATGTCAGATAGTAGTATTGAATTTGTAATAAAAATATTATCCAAGCAAGAGGTCTTTCTTGTATTTTCTTTGTTAGTTGGATGCATTCCAAACGTTCTAAAAGTGTTGCGTAAGAGTATTGCGTTAGCTTCATCAGTATTAAATTTAACATTAAAATCACCACAAATAATAAGTTTGTGGTTTTTATAATAACGGTTTAATATAAAATATGTGTATTGTTATGTAGAAATCGAAGACAAAATATAAATATAAAGTTATTCATTGCATAATTAAATAAAATCCACCTATTTTTCACTATATGCAAATTTAATTCTTTCTTTTTTTTTTTCGGAGCGCGTTTAATTGCCATAGAGCCTTTTTTAAAATATTTAACTAACCTTTTCTTTACAATTATAACTGCTACAAACTAGAATTTATACAACCAGATACAGATGTTCTGTTTCTATTTGTATCGCCAATCTATGATAAGGTATTAAGATATAAATAGATAAAAACTCTGAAGATTTTGAGAGAAAGAATTGCACCCCTCTAGAAATTGATATCAAAAATAAAAAAATCTCAAAATATTTAAATTTTTGCGTATTTCATTGCTTTCAAGTTCAATTGTCTATAATTTATATCTCACATAGAGGCAAACGCCAAAATTGCTCAGAATAATTAAACAACTAAAGAAGGAGGCAACCGTCAAAATTGCCCATGATGGTTAAACAAATGGTGGAAGATATATTTGTAGAGTTTTGTTGTTTGGGACCCTCTAGAGACTGAGATAAAAAATAAAAGATCTGAAAATATTTCGATTTTGCTGCATTTCATAAGTTCAATTGTTTATAACTTTTGTCTCAGAGGGAGGCAAACGCCAACATTGCTACAGACGATTAAACAAATGGCGGAAGACATATTTGTCTTCTTCTTAGCACTTGGTTTGACAACTTAGTCCTAAAGATGCCTCTTGCAACAGAGCGCGAAACATCTACTGCTCCAGTCCTCAACGCGGTTTCCATCCGGAAATCAATATATCATATTTGTAGAGTTCTGTTGTTTGGGCTCTACTAGAATTTGAGATAAAAAATAAAACATCTGCAAATATTTAGATTATTCCGCATTTCATAAGTTCAATTATTTATAACTTTTTTCTCAGAGGGACGCAAACGCCAAAATTGCTTCGGATTGTTAAACAAATAGTGCAAGACATATTTGTAGAGTTTTGTTGTTTTGGCTCCTCTAGAAATGGAGGCAAGAGGGAGGCAAACGCCAAAATTATTCAGGGTTTTGTTGTTTTTGGTCCTCTAGAAATTGAGATAAAAAATAAAACATCTACAAATATTGAGATTTTGCCGTCTTGCATAAGTTGAATTGGTTATAACTTTTGTCTCAGAGGGAGACTAACGCAAACATTGCTCAGGATGGTTAAGCAAATGGTGGAAGACAGGTGGAGTTTTGTTGTTTGGGCGCCTCTAGAAATTGAGATAAAAATAAAATCTGAAAATATTTAGTTTTTTTCCTTATTTTATAAGGTCATCAATTGTATATATTTTGTGTCTCAGAAGGAGGCAAACGCCAAATTTGCTCAGGATGGTTAAACAAATAATAGTAGCAACGTTAGGAGAGCCTTTTTCTGTTACTATAAATTAGTATTTAGAAATATAAATTTGTTAGCGTATCAGGTATTAGCGTATCAGTCCTGCTGTGAGGAAAACTCAATTTGCGGGAAAACAATTAGGAGAAAAGCGAAATTATGAAGTGGCAATCGGGGGCAAACGACGAGAAATCGATTCTAATCCATTTCGACCGAATTGACAATATGGGCTGCTAACTTCACACCAGATTTCGGAAAAATATCAGAATTTGTTTATGATAGGAAATAGAAAAAATCGGTTTGTGAGGCAAAAAAGGACAAACGAAATTCTATGAATTTCTCGTATTTGAATTGCTGAAAATTAAAAATTTATGGGTTGGTGGCTGGCTCATCGTGAAGTTAGCCCCCCAGAAGAAAAAAAATAATTTTCTCGAAAACTATGATGAGGCAAACGAAACTATTAAATGGCAATAGAGGGGAAACGATGGTAACTTCACATGGCTTATTTAAAGGGCCATAAAATTGGTATTTCTAACTTAATATACAGAAAGTTTATTCTTGATGCTTCGACAGCGATGCTTTAGCTGTCGTGCAAACATACAAACGTACAGACCGGACGGAATAGAACAACTTTCGTAACTTTCAAACTGTGACTCGTATTCTTATTCACAAATAACTAAATATTTTCATTAATATCTTCTTCATTTTCAATTGCATAAATGATAAACTTTGGAACTCCTAACATTTGTTGTAATGTATGTTATGTGCAATGGTAATGTTTTAAGATTCATTAAGTTATTAAAATTAAATAATTATATTCACATATGTTGACTCTCACACAGGTCTGCATACTTCGAAGGTCAGATTGAACAGCCAGTACGTGGATTGACGAGCCTGATGACACACCAAGATATTCCAGTATTAATAGCAATTAATGCAAAAGGATTACATGTAATAGATGACGTAGAGTGTGTAAGTTTTTAACCCTTATTGCATTTTTTGGATATACTTATAATAAGTTTATATTTTAGACTGTCTTGCTTGGTTTAAAATATGAAGAGTTTAGTTGGGATTACGCCAGACCATCCAAAGAGAACGATCCCAATTGTTTGCCATGCTTATTCCTTCAATTTTTAGTAGTGGAGAATGGTGTTCGGGTATCGAAAATTTTGCAGGTATTTTCTCAGCAAGCAAGTCTCATGGATACATTGATATCAGGATTTGTGCAACAAATTAAAGATACAACTGATGAAACAGACAGACCTTACAATAATCATGTACTTGGAGAAGGAGGTAAGTAATAAAACCAAACTTATCTCAAAAAAATAAAATCTAAAATGTCTAATGGTATTATATTTGTTCGATAAAAGCTAAATAGAGATAACAAATTGGACGACTTACCTGTAAGGAAGGACTATCCTAATTATCCGAGCTAACATTCCGAACATTTTACACCCTGTAGTAAATATGGCCGTTGTGCCGTTGACTCACAATTTTAAAGAACGTAACAACTTATTTCTCTATTACACCAAGATATATCACCTCTCGGGCCAGGTATTCGTCATTATATTATCGCGTGCTCAAGTGAATAGAATGTATAGGGTTGGGAATCTAGGGTGGGTTGTAAAACGTGCGGAATGTTAGCTACCATAATTACGATTGTCCGTTCTTACAGGTAAGTCGTCCAATCTGTTAATTATCCTTCGCTAACAATCTTTACATTTTACACCCTGTAGATATTTAAAGAAAAACTACGATCTATGAACGTTCAGACTAGAACAAGTTTATAACAGTAATTATATAGTTGATTAAATAGGCTAGATATCAAAGCAAATATTTTTTTAACAATTCGATAACTAAGAAAGATATATGTATCACAATAGTATCAAGACTGCCTTGCAAAACTAATAGAATCGGTTAAACTATACATTCGTTTGTTCGTTTGTAGCTATTATGGCAAGTATAGAAATGCTACTTTGCCTAATTCTGTATAGGAGCATCATCTACTAACTCCTTTAGAGTCTGGATCTTTCTAACGTAGGAGCATTTTTTATTTACCTCGCTAGTAACAGGATCCTTATCTTGACATCGAACAAATTAAAGCGTACCTATGTCTTCGTTTCTTTTACTTCATGACTACTCAAGCAATGTTTAATAGTAAGAGTAAATGACCATGAACCAGCAATTGATTTTCTCTTTATTTTTTTTTTGTTGGAAGCAGGTAATTGGATATTCCTTGTACCTATTTGTATTAAATACTGTTCATTTTGTTAATGCAATCTATCGCAGATATATTTTCAACTCTTCAACGAAAATCGTAATTCCTCACAGAGGATTTTAGACCGTACAAGCTAGCAACGTACTATGACAATCCCTTTTAAGGTGGATCTATCAATGCAAGGTTAAATCTTCTAGTCAACAAACTGGTAGTTTATGTGTTAACTCCTAGTTACGAAAATGTCGGGTCTTTCAATGCAGTCTAAACTTCTAGTTAGGCGACTATAAGTTAAGGAGAGGTTAGCAATGGAAAAGCAATGTCGCCAATCATAGAAAAATAAGATCTTAGTAATTTTCTAGTGATATATAGCGCGTCACTGTCAGCTGTGCATCGGTTATCGCCGTGTTACCGCATTTCTGTTTGAATTTCAAAGGTTCGACATTTTCTTTGTTTACGAGTTTACATATTATGTTGTTTTCTTTAGACTTTTTTTTGTCTATACGCACATGTGATTGTATTATATCTAATTTGATAAGTTATATTATACTTATATTATGTTTATTATAATAATATACCTAACCTTCTGTTTATATTGATTTAACCTTACGTGGAAAACCGCAATAAAAAGAATTTTTGGTACAATGGCTGTGCTCTTACATCGCTGGTCGTTCTCAGGCTGTTAGACTTGAGCACTTCTTATCTTCATTCAGACGAATCCCGTCTGGCGTGGCTCAGGGTTCTCACGTCGGCCCACTGCTTTATTTAATTTATGTGAACGATATTGGTGCTTGTTTCCGTTACTCTGATTTCCTGATGTATGCCGACGACACGAAAATATACTGTAGGATCTCCTCTCTCCAAGATTGTTATAACTTTCAGAAAGACCTAGCTAGATTTCACGAATATTGTATCCTTAACAAGTTAGTTTTAAACTATGAGAAATGTAATAAAATCACATTTGCTAGAAGTAGATACACATATGACTTTGACTACTTTCTTGGAGAGAATGTTCTCTCAACCGCCGGCAGCGTCAGGGATCTCGGCGTGGTGGTTGACAGTAAGCTCTCTTGTAATTTGCATATACAGCACTTAACCCGTAAGGCCTTCCGCGCATTGGGCTTTGTGATCAGGTTGTCCTCTTCCTTCTCCAACTTGTCGACCATCAACACATTATATAACGCGTATGTCAACAGCATATTGTCGTTCGCTTCTGTGGTCTGGTGTCCGCAGTACCAAGTTTACGCTGATCAGGTGGAGTCGATTCAGAGGCGATATGTAAATTACGTAAGCAGAAAATTCCACCTACCTGTCTGCTCGTACGAACAACGCTGTCGTGTGTGTGGGCTCATCCCTTTGCGACAGAGTCGAGATGTTCGGGATTCTGTGTTTTTGTTTAAGATTTTTAACGGCCTCATTGATTCACCGGAACTACTTCAGCTATTTATGTTTAACGTCCCTACCCGCTCCGCTCGCGTGTCTGACCTCCTGCGTCCACAACTATGTCATACCAATTCGTTCCAAAATTCGCCTGTCAATCGCTTAGTAGCTTCCTATAACCGCTTCCACAGTTCCATTGATCCCTTCCACAATTCCCTACTGTCCTACAAACGCAAGCTGAAAAGGGCTTTAACAGCGCCTCACTGATCCGTCTGTTAACTATATTTCTGGTTCAGTTTAGTTTTTAGTTTTTATTTTACTTACTAGCACGCATTGTTCTTTTTTTCTAATCTTAGTATTGTATTTTTTCTATTGTCTGTAAGTGTGTACTGTCTTGGGCCCTGCCTGTTTGTACACCTAACACTTAAATAAATAAAATAAATAAATACTTACCGAAGAAGGTTTATAGTTTCTACACTTAAAAAATAAAACATCACAAGATTTATTTATTTATAACAGAAAATTTGTTTATTGTTTAGTATGGGAAAATAATTGGCAAATATCTGTGCCCTAGCATTACAATAATTATTTTGTATAGGTACTATGCCAGTCTACTCCGCTTCAAGTGGTATAATGGCAACATACAGATCTTGCGGACAAACTTCTTTATTTGGTCACACGCAATGCCCAACCGATGTTGCAAGAGTTACTACCAAGATTGTAGTATCAGGCGTAAGCTCAATGCAAAAGAGGAAATATGTGTTTTAACACCGCGTAAGACAATACTACAACGCAAAGTGAAGTTTGGTAATAATTGTGTTCGGAATTAGGTTAGGCGAACGCACAGTCGGGACGTTTATCGAGATGAAGCCCTTGCTGTTTCTAAAAATCTCAGCTTAGTCAGTTCCTACAATAGACGTAGTTTAATAAAAGTAAAAGTTATTTACTTGTTGGTATTGCATATACTTGGAGATTGCGTACCTATCTTTGTACGGTCTATTGTCCCGTTTAGACGAGGAACTGCTACTTAAAACCCATTGTAGTGTAGACTCGGAGAGTTCGCAGAAGTTTTTATTAGGGGACAGCATGATTTCTAAAAAAAAGAAAGCATTTAAATACAAATAACACTGAACTTACATAATATATGATAGAGATTGTATTACTGCCATCGAGATAAAACCAACCATAGTTTCTTTTGATAGTCGAAATCGCTGATTTCTTCACCATCATCGAGTCGACAAGGATCATCCAAAAGTTTCTTCACTATAGTAAATAAATAAAATCTCACAACATATGGAACGTTAGGTTAGAATATCCACTGCGCGATTCTACGCGCATCACTTTATGCGCGCGACCGTAAACTAGGAGTTAGCGCTTTAACTATAAAAAATTCTGGCGGTTAAAATTAACCACAATTTAAGTGGTAGTTAGGGTTAACCCGACCATTGATGAACCCGTAAACTCAAAGTTAAGAGTTAACCTCAATTAAACCCGTAGTTACTGTTTTAACCTTGCATTGATAGATCCACCCTTAGTTGTATCCCAACTTCTTCCGTGTCATACTTGTGTTTTTATAGCGAACCCTCAGGCCATTGGTAATCAATCCATCTGTAAACATCTGATTTCTAATTTGACTACACCTGTTTTGTTTACAACTATACTATTAAAAGTTTTCAGTAATATTGGAGCTGTCCCGTATATGTACACATTGGTGGTTTTATTTCGATTTTGACGAACCGTCAACCTTTTACGAAGATGATTGAACATCTTTTAAAACAAATATTTCGTTTTAAACTATTTTATTTTAACATGTTCAAAACAGTTTGTTTTAAATGTTTAAAACACTTTGTTTTAAAACAATGTTTTAAACACGTTTTAAAACAATATTTTGTTTTAAACTATTTTGTTTTAAACATGTTTTAAACAGTTTGTTTTAAAACCGATTGAACAGTTTTGTTGTTATACCCCGCACATTTCATGTGGTGAGGTTATATAGAGTTTGATACCAATATTTGTAACACGCTTAAGGAGGCGTGGCAGATATAGACTTATACCGGATTACCCACGCCATAGGTACTCCCGTTTATTTTGTTTTTTTATTAAGCTGGACGAATGAAATTTGGGAAAGTGTTAATAGACAAAAATGCCATTCTTTAGGGTACTCTTGAGGTTAATATACCTTCCGGTTTTTCCGGAAATGACGTCATCATTGAAATTTTAAATGGCACTCTATATTCTTTGTGTGATATTTTCAATCAGGATGATATTCTGAACACAAGAACATATCTATCGTCAATTTTTATCACCAAAGCAACGCAAAAATAACTTTTTTCTGTATTAATCTAGGTGGCTATGAATTGGCGAAAATATTCGAAAATTGTCAAATAACACTAACTATATCGATTTTGGCCGACATTGCATTACAGGCGCCCTCTGGCGTGATTTAATTGGTTTTTGGCCAGTGAGATATTTTGATGATATTTGATGATATTTTGTTGAAATTCATAGCGTACAAATGTAGTTAGAAGCAAGGAGAACGAAAAACAAATATTGAACTGTATATACTACGTATAACCGGAAGGGACCCGCGAGCTACATTGGCTGGCGAGATGTTGCAGGCGAGGTGTTGCAGGCGCAACCAAAAGAGACAGAGCGATACGGTGGTCGGTGGGCAATGTGCCACTGTCTGACTACCGTAGGTAGATGGCGGAAAACAGTAGTGTTTCGCTTTGAATGGCTTATTGTGATTTATATTAATTTATTTGGTCAGAAGAGTGGCACCTACTTGCGTCTCAAATCATGTAACGTTAAACAAACAATATATAAAAGAAAAACTACATATACATTTAATACATTTTTCTTATTGGGATATACTTACTCCTTAAAAACCATTATGTCGACGGTTAAACCGAACCGCAATGTCGATAAAAATTAACATGTAATAAATGTAATATTTTATAGGATTAGCATTAGAAGTCGTGCTACAAAAAAAAATTATGGTGCACTAAAAAGTTCAGGACAGCGTCGGTACTCTTCACTAATGAAATAGTTTTCCCACACATTGTACTTTTATTCCCCAAAGGCATATAACTTTTTACGAAAATATTTTGTTTTACCAACTGAGCGAACTATACGAAAATGGTTGTGTAGTGTGAACTGCCAACCAGGTACTTTATTAGAAGTTCTAGAATGTCTAAAATGTGCAGTACAAAAGCAACCACAACTAAAACAATGTGCTGTAATTATGGATGATGTGTCAATTAGAAAACAAGTTCTCTGGGACAATACTCAAGGAAAATTTACTGGAAATGTGGATTATGGCGATATAATAGACGTGGACTATGAAATGGCAGCATGAGAGGCTTTATTTTTACAAATTGTCAGTTACACTAGTAACTTTAAATGCCCAATAGCTTATTTTTTAATAATAAAGCATATTCTAATTTACAAAGACAATTAATATATAGTTGTTTGAGAAGTTTGCAAGATATTAGCATAACTGTGAGATCTATAACTCAAACCAATATAGCTACTTATAACAAACTAGGTAGTAATATTACTGCGAACAACATGGTTTCGCATTTCAGCCATGCGTGCGAATGAACCATAAATATATATTGTATGTTAGATACGTGCTATATGTTAAAATTGCCTAGAAATACATTTGCAGACAAAAGTTTAAGCTCTAATACCGGAAAAATTTCGTGGGAATACCTAAATAACTTGACTGGATTCAACAATTAGAACAACTGCGTTTTGCTAATTCTCTTAGTTCGCATCATATATATTACAAAAATAAAATCATGAACGTACAATTGGTTGCTCAAGCATTAAGTAGAGGTGTGGCAGACGCAATTGAATATTTGAGAAATTGTGATCTTCCTTAATTTAAAGAGAGTTTTGCCACTATTGAATTTTTTTCGTACCATCGACAAAATTTTCGATATGGAAAGGGATATAAGGCACCTAGCAGACCAAATAGTCTGAAGTATTTTGAGGACGTTTTTACAGAAACGACCAGGTACTTGAAAACATTCTTGATTGATGACGTACCTTTGATGAATCATAACAGGAACACATTTGCATTGGGATTTATTCTAACAATGGAGAGTTCACTTGGTCTAGCAAAGGCTCTGTTCACTTAAAAAAAAATCCACAAAAATATTTTCTTACGTAGAAGTGCTCGCAGGATCACTTAGAATATTTTTTGTTTTTTGCATTAGATCAAGGTGAGGATGGAACAATAATCTGAACACTCAACAACTAAAATGGGCTTTAAGACAGTTATTGCTTAAAAATTCAGTTTTTTCTAGTATTAATGCAAATTGTGGCGATTATGGTCATTATTGTACTCCTGCGTTTGAGTTTAGATCTGATTCTAAGCAAATTAAAAACAAAACTGAAAGTTAAGGTTTGAATAAAATTAATATGTTTATCCAATGTGTTTGTCGCAAAAGTTTGAGTGACTTTCAGGAAAATATTATTTATTATATTTGTGGTTATATAGTTCGTACCTTAGTAAAGAGACTTACATGTAAACATTGCATCAAAATATTGATGTATAGTTCCCGTAATGCAGAACAAGATCATGCTTACTGTGCCAGCAGAGAAAATATAAAAATTTACTACTTTAGTAACACGATGCGGTTTGGTATACGCCTCTAATATTGTATATCAAATAGTAAATTTTGCAGAAAAACATCTGCGTTGTTTAATTGAAAAGGAAAGTATATTAAAAAGTAAAATAAATATGAAAAAGTTAGTAATAAATACAGCAATTAATCATTTTTCAACGAAAATAAATTTATTTAAACCACAATATCCTCTAACACAAGAATATCTTTCCGAAGATTTGCACGATGATGGATTATCTGCAATACCACGTATCACATTTCTTAAAGCATAATAATATTATTGTTCAGAACTATGTTTTTATATTGTTATATAAGTAAGCATTGTAATTGTAATCATTTGGAATAAATAATAATTTTATAATGTGAAAAATAATTTTTCTTTTATAATTATTATCCAATAAATATAATCAGCATCATATGATCAGTCATCACTTTGAATTATGCATTTAATTAATTCAGTAATACAAAGAGCATTTAGTCATTGGATTGCAAATGTTTAAAATTAAGTGCTAATTACTAATATATAATTTGAGAGTACCTATATATGTAGACAGTAAATTCTATTTAGCTGGAATATATGAATAAAATGTACGTTTTATTAAATCTGCGATTATTATCTCATGTATTTAAGGCTGTGCAAGAGTTAAGGGTTGACTAATTTGTTCCAATTAAACTGATAAAGATATTACAAATACAAAAGTTAAATTCAAACCGCATACGGTGATAGTACCGTATGAGATAGAAAGAGATAGCTTGCCCACTGCACTGCGGATTGTATACCAAATGCTTTTGCATCACCTATTGACCATTACGGGTCCCTTCCAGTTAAAGCCTTGTACACACTACAGCTGTAACGCGTAATGTAACATGTAATGTAACGTGTAATGTAACATGTGGGTACGGCGTGTTCGGTGTTACAGCGAGCGTTACACTGTGTGCTCGCCGTGATCCGTCGGCTGTCGGTTTCTGTCGCGAACACACAGGGTCCGTGAACGCGTGGACGTGTTTGTTGGCGCATCGGCCAGTGTGTACTGTGCAGCGAGCAATCAGTGCGAACAACGTCGCACAAGAATCCGAGACTACTAGAAGATAATGATGAAGCCTCGGAAAGTGAGTCGCAATTATGTCCACCTAGAAGGAGGCGACCTGCAGACCAAAAATTAGAAATGCTGAAACAGTCATTTGGCATTTTAAAGTCAGCATCGTACATCAAAAAGCAGCCAAGTAATTTTTCCCAATGAAAAAACTAAATATTTTATTGGTAATAAAGTTAGTAAATATTCAGATACTACAAGGAATGCAGTACAACATGCTATTAATAACATCCTCTATTTTGCTGACTCCAGTTACTATGAGAACATTGACAACGCAGTACCATCTACTTCCAGAGAACACATCTCAACTACACAACAGCCCCTTCAACCGTCACCTCCAGGATTTACTCCCACCAAAACAACAGCACAACCACAACAAAATCTTATATATTCGACACCAATTCAACAATATACACAGACATATTCAGAGAAGAGTGATGCAAATATGTATAATCAAAAGCGTACCCATTCGCTTTTAAACAACTTCATTCCCATTCAACAAGGAATACCAGTCCAGTATTCTCCTCGGCAATATATAGCCGAGACACCATCTCCTCTTTTGTCTGGGCAGACATCGGTAACTCAGGATTCTCTTTTGTCGGATTTAGAAGATATGGTTTAATTACTGTTATGCAGTATTATTTATTTCTATGTCCGTGATCAGTATAGCAGAATATACTATTTTTTTATTTTTTGCCTTTCTCAAATGTGTATCCCTTTTTGCTATCCTAGGATCGATTAGCTGACCCAAAGTTTCAGTCTTTACTTTACATTCTAACAAAATTTCGATATTACCCAGACAATACTTGGGATTTTAATTCTGCAAGCAAATTGGATCCGTTTCGTTTTTTGTATAAGTTTTCCTCCACCAACTTCGCTGTTTTCGGTATGTTGTTAAAATTCATGCATTAACATAAATGCACCAGATGCCACGGCTAGGTGAAAAGAATACTCCATGTTTCGTCAATGCTCGTCGAACAACTGCGGAACAAATATGAGCGGAGTTGGCTCGTCGTTACATTACGCTGTCCAAAAGAGACCGTCCACGAGCATTACACGTTACATTACGTGTTACCTTCCGCGTTACAGCTGTAGTGTGGACAAGGCTTAGTATATACCGTTCTGTAGTGTGGACAAGCTTAGTATATACGTAGTATATACCGTTCACTGGGAGAAATGCTACCATTTGAGTTTGACAGTTCTCTGTATTGCTGGTATAGTTACTTATTGTTTGAGGTTATTGCCAGGAGTTTTCGGTTATTAATTTAATTATTGTTCGTTATTCGTTATTAATTCTTTGTTATTAATTGTTAGTTATTGTGGATTTCTTTTTAATTTGTTGTTTATTTTGCATTTATTGTTGGAACTGCAATTTTAAAAATGCCCTTCCTCAATTCGTATTCAAGGGATGAGAAAGTCAGTAAATACCTAATAAATTAAAATTTCTGCTATCCTTCAATTTTAGGTTGATGTGTTAGTGATTTACGGCGAGTGTCGAAAGAATCTATCTGAGGCCCTAATTCTGTATTCGGTGCGATATCCCAATCGCCGTCAACCATCAAAAAACTATTTTAAAAGATTGGAATCACAATTTAGAAAAGAAGCGAATAATGAGTATCCAGAAGTCAATGAAGAAGCAGAAATACTTACATTAGACTGCCAGACGCGATTACACGGCTTGACTACGGGAAATTTACAAAATTTAAATTTACATCTTTTTGGCGAAAGAAATATTCAAACCGATTTGGAATCAATGTGTGGTTGGGAGTTATGGGTGATAACATTATTGGACCCATTTTATTTGATGGGCAGCTGACTAGTGAGCGTTATTTAATATTTTTAAGAACTGAAGTCAATGATGCGTTAGAACAACTTCCACTAGCGGGGCACAACAACACCATTTTTCAACAAGACGGTGCCCCACCACACAACGGTTGTCACACGAGAGTTGTCACACAATATCTGGACGACAGATTTCCAGGGCGATGGATTGGCACCAATGGGCCAATTAGATGGCCGGCCAGGTCGCCAGATATTTTTGTTTGGCTTTTTATAAAAGAGAAAGTATTTGGCAACATTCGACCACCGAATACACTAGAGGAACTGGAGCTACGAATAAGGAACGTTATACGTCTTATTACGGCAAAAACTGCTTCTTAACGCCCGCGCGGGCGTTAAGCGTTGCCATGGCGCATATAGCAAAATGTGCAGCAAGAATTTATGAGGCAGATTAACTGGTGTATTCAACAAAGTGGACGTCACTTTGAACAGCTGCTGTGACTGCATGTTGCCGAAGTTTATAATCCGTTAATTAAGTAATAATTAATTTATTTTGTGTTATTATTTTATTTGATTAAATACGAATTTACTTTGTTAGTTAGGTAACTTGGCATTATTGTACTTATTTCAAGTAATGTTTTCTGATTAAATAATAAACGCTCATGAATGAGTGCGTGGGAATGTGAAAAAAAAAAAACGTCTTGTCCGAAAAAAAAAATGCTAGAAGTCGCCAGTCTTTATTTGATAAGTTTCGACTATTTTAAACCAAATCATAGCTACCTAAATTAATAACCAAAACAAATCTTTTTTTGTTTCCCTTGGTGATGAAAATTGACGATAGACGGGTGTGTGTACGTAATGTAATTCTCATTTCTTCTCTGCTTTAAACGACATTTTCACGCTACAATTATAAGCACAATATCAAGCATTTGGTATCATTGTGTCGGAAAAATGTTTTTCCTCGTATTATCAGGGTTCCTGCGAGTAGTCCATTGAGTGACTTTGACTTGTACGGTGACTTTGATCATCATTAGTTCAATATTTTTTTATAGGTTAATAATATGGTGATATACAGGAGGGATGTAAATTTTAAATAAATCAAAAATTACAGCCACATCCTGGATTTGAACCAGGGACCTTTGCGTTTCTAGCACAATGCTCTCCCATCTGAGCTAATGAGGCCAGGATGTGGCTGTAATTTTTGATTTATTTAAAATTTACATCCCTCCTGTATATCACCATATTATTAACCTATAATATTGATTTAACTAAAATACGTCGTTAAACATTTTCATTTAATATTTTTTTAGATTTACTTGGTTCTAACAACATTTGTACGCTACGAATTTAAACCGAATATCAAGTATTTGGTATCATTGTAATCGGAAAGATTTTTTCTCTCGAATAATCAGGGTGTGGCGATGGGCTACCCGTCAAAAAATGACTAATTTGCCAAAAACCAATTAAGTCACGCTAGAGGGCGCCAGTCATCCAATGTCGGCCAAAATCAATTTAGTTAGTGTTTATTTGACAATTTGCGACTATTTTCACCAATTCATACCCACCTAGATTAATAGACAAAAATGTTATTTTTGCGTTGCCTTAGTGATAAAAATTGAACGTCGATATGTTTTTGTGTTCAGAAAGTCATCCTGATTGAAAATATCACACAATGAATATAGGGAGCCATTTAAAATTTCAATGATGACGTCATTTCCGGAAAAACAGGAAGTCAACAATTAATTAATTGAAATTGTTTAATTTGAGGAGCCTGAACATATACCACTTCCAGAGAGACAGTTGTTCGAGTTTACAGATTTAGCGTTTTTTCAACTTCGAAACTATTTTATTATTTTTTTACATGTGTACCTAATAGAAAATGAACATTGGTCTAAGAAGCACTCTGGCTGAAAATACGTTAAGTATTGAGGAGTATCTTGAGGTTCAATATACCTATTCATTTAATTTTGGCACTGACAACATTTATTGTCATGCAAATATGTACCATGTATATTTCAACCTCTTTTATTGAAAACAATTTGGACGTTCCGACGATCGGTGTCCGTATTCAAAGAGGATAAGCAAATATGTTATACCTGATTCACTTTCCACTCTACGATGTAAACAATTTATAAATACTTCCTTTTCGATTTGTTCTGACAAGTCACTGTTAATCCTTTTTGCATTGTACAAACGTTATTACTTCTACATAAGGTAATTTACGCTAACCCTTGTTGCACGAGATGTAGAGTCTACGACACAAGACAAATATAATGATGAATACCGGGCCCGAGAGGTGATATATCCTGCTGTAATAGAAAAGAAGTTGTTTCTTTCTTTAAAATTCTGGGTCAACGGCACAATCGCCTCATGTACTACAGAGTGTTAAATGTACGGAATGTTACCGAAGGATAATAAAGAATACAAAGTACTACAAATCTAAAATTTAGATACCACACATGGCCGTTTTTAGAATAGAAAGTACTTGTTTTTCTTTGCGTTTATTCCAATATCCCCCTTTTTGTTATTATTATTATTATTATTATTCTATTATCGTTTGTTTTTATTTCAATGAATCAATTGTTTGTTACAGATACTCACGCATCTTTGACGGTCCCAAATGGACCACATCCTATAACAACTTTGCCATCGCTCACTAACAAGCTTGGCCGTCTTACTTTGGCGACGTTTGATGAAGATGGTCATTGTATTGGACAAATGGGGTCGTGGTCATTTAGCTACTAGCGTAGTTGATTGTAATATTAATGAATTTTATAATATAATGTACCTACTATAATAAATACAAAAATACAATTGTAATAAATTAGAGAGATAATAGTGTAACAGAGAATAATACTTTATTAGTGAGTAGATGGTCTACACTGTACAGCCAGTAATTATTTCCATATGATTTCAACAATGTTTGGCATACGCATACAAGATTAGTTGTAGTACGCAACTGCATCTAGGAATTCTTCCGATGGGGCGATCAATGATGTAGTCCTCTAGGAGCAGGGATGTTATAATACGGTAATTAATTTTTGTTCGTAAATTACCGTTGAAATTAATATTATTAATTTCAAATATTAAATTACCACGTAATTAAGAATTAAAAATGGTAGATAACGGTGTCTTAAATTACCGGGTAATGAAAAAATGCAAAATAGTAAATTAAACAAGCGCCAACATTGGCGTTCAAACCAACGGGAATGCCGAGCCAGTTTTCTGGCGGCACGCACTGTGTATGTGGTTTTATTAAGTCAATACTTGTGGTATTATATTTATTTACTCTTTCGTGATTAATGTCGGATTTTTAGACCCATCTTCAGACCAGCTACACTTGTTCACTCGTCTACTTGTTCAATATTTCCTGCCTCGATTTTGTGGGTTTATCTTCTCCATTTCCCGTGACGTTACCATTACGTTCGTCTTATTCTTGTTTATTTTCATACTATTTCTATTTCGGGTTTCGTTCCATACATATATATTGTGTTGAAGTCTTTTTTTTTCTCAATTGGTGGCTTTAGCTGTTGAGCCATGGCCAGCTGGTAGTCTTTGCAGATAACATTAATTTACTTCAGTAAGACTACACATTGATGTCATTCGAACATAAGTATGTATATATTCCCAAGTATATTTGTTCATCTCTGGAACTTAGGATGGAGTTATAATCAAAAGGCGATGGTATAATTTTTGCTATTTTATCAAAGAGAATTCGTCTGGCAGCTAGAAAGTTTGAACACATCATTATGATGTGCTCCAGGCTACCTACTTCTCCACAAGAGCACAAGTTAGTTTCAGCTCTGTTGACTCGAAAGAGGTATTTTTAGCATAATCCGTGATTTGTCGGTAGACGAGATATGGTTTTAATAAAAAACTTATTCCTAATTTGACTCATTGCAAACCAAGGCTCACGACAAGGAGCATTTTGGATTCTCAGGTAAAAATTACCTTTGCCGTAGTTCCTATAAAGTTGATAGTTCTCCATGGCAATCTCTCTCATTACCGATGCATGAAAATCCGTGATGGTTATTATTGTATTATTGTTGTTGTTCTGACTACACCCCTGTTTCGCCAACTCATCGACCCTTTCATTCCCAATCAGACCCGCATGTCCCCTTACCCAAAGAAATTTGATATTTCGGTTTATATCCCGTACTGTTTCAACTATTTTTATAATTACTGGGTTTACACTGTTTGAGAATGACAGATTTCTAAGTTGGTCAATTGCACTTTTTGAGTCTGAGATTATGAATTTAAAAAAGGATATAGAAATAAACTATTAAGCCTGGATAAATAGTCTTTAATAGAGCTATGTTCGTAGGATTATGAGGTTATTAGATTATGAGGTAGTTATTTGATGGTCTAGATTCTCGAATGCGCTTTAGACATTCTAAGATTGCCAGCAGCTCACTGGTATAAACTGACATCGTCTGGCTCAATCCAAACACTCCAGAAGAATGTGTTTGCGGATCATACCACGCACAACCAAATCTTTCGTTTTTTGAGGAACCGTCCGTGTAAAGCAGGTAGTAGTCCTTACAACTGGTTTCCAAGAAGTGGCAAAATTCGATATTGTTAATTTTATTGGAATTGTAACTCGAACAATCAAAGTAACGACAGTGAAATGGTTCAATAATGTTAGTGTAACTTAGGTGGTTGATATTATCGCAAATTGCACTAGTTAACTCTGCATATCTGTTCTGCAGAGTGTAGTAGCATGACATAATCTGGGGGGAACTTCTGACTATCCAGAAGCGTGAAGTCATTACTTGAATAAACAGCCTGTAAATATCTCCAACAAGAGGGCTCGCTTTGCGGTGACAGTTAACCAAAAATGAGAGGCCTAATTTTTTCCTTCTCAGCGTTAAATTGTATTATCCCGTTTCAGAAAGTAACGCAATAATTGGTGTATCTCGGAGTAAACCAACACATAACCTGAGGCATTTATTGTGTATGGCGTCGAGTTTCCATAGTAGCGTTTTGGAAGCGCTACCGTAAGCCAGGCACCCATAATCCATTACCGCTCGAACGCACGATCTATAGAAAAGTAGTGAGATCTCAGGATCTGCTCCCCATCTCAATGACGATATCATCCGCAACACGTTAATAGTTCTTTCAGATCTTTTTATTATTTTGGGAATATGGCACCTCCAGGTTAATTTGGAGTCCATGTGCATGGCACATACCCTTTGTAATTTTAGATATCCCGTGCTGAGTTTCTTCAGTTTGGGTCTGCACTGCTTCATGATTTCCTTCGTTAATACTGTAAACAGTGCCGAGCTCAGAACTCCCAGTCTCATGCCTTCTTTTGTCTTCAATGTGGTAGATTTTATGTTTTTATTTATTACATTGTTATAACATTGTCTCTGTATAGGTATTTTTATTGCTTCCAGTAATCCCCAATCTACTCCTCTACGTTTCAGCGTTGTCCATACTTTACGTCCCTGCACTCTATCAAATGCTTTTTCCAGGTCAATAAATGCCAAATATGTTTTCCGTTTGCTTTTAATGTTTTTTTCTATAATTTGCTTGACAGTGAAAATGTGGTCCTGGATACTCTTTCTCTTCCACTCTACGCCTCTTCCAGTGTAGGTTCAATTATCGTTCTTAATCTCTTTTTAACTGGTGTCATTAATTGATTGTTCGGTTCGTTTCGTGAACCTGTTCACTTTACTGTTGTTTATACCCATCGTTCTATGTTTAATTTTACCACTTTGACTCTCTCGCCTGACATAGCGAGTGAGTACTAACTATTAAATATCCCTTACATTATTGCTAATTTATAATTTTAATTATATAGGCCCTGAAGATGCCAAAGAGCTTAGGTAATGCTGTAGAAATAGGTGCAGAATAAACAGAAGAGACCGTGTTTTATTTCACATACCTGATAACTGCCTAGTCGACAGCTGGACTTACTAAGAATCAAGAAGCTAATCACCATGCAACCCCCTGTTTCAACCATCACGTTCACACAGTTTGGGCACGAAGCGTACAGCACAATTAAGTCAATTGCCGATGTGCAGGAAAAAGTCACAAGATCCCAAAACCGGAAAAAAAACGTAGTTAACTGGCGATCTTAGGATGTAACACCTAAGCACATCCAGACCCATGGCTACTGCTTTCAAGATATATACATGAACCACAGAAAATTTACAAACCCAGCTGAAAAGATTAATAGACGTTATATGAGGTCTGTCTAGAACCTACAGATAAGAGTAGCTTACGATACCATTAAAGCGCTTGTTCTACGACTGAACCAACTCATTGATAGACTGAAACAGCTCATATCAGAGGCGGTGGTTGAGAAGTACCTCAAATTGCAGCAACCTAAGCATCAACATCTCAATGACAGGATCAAGAGGGGCAATATCTCCTAGATACAAGCATTATTGAATGTGAAACATCAAGGAGTCCAAGATATTACCATAAAATACGACGCTGCGTCCTCGGTCAGCCTCTCCGATACCAGCTTACCCTCGTATGATGAGATGATCTTGTCGGGAAGAACTTTGGTATAGATCCCCCTCAGTCAGACATAAGAACACTGATGTCAGTCATCACAGACGCTAACGCACGGTGGCATCCATATACCGAGATGATCAGCACCAGATGAGCCAGGTTAGACAAAAAGTGTTAAACATATGCACTAATTTCCTACAGAGGCACAAGCGAAATGAAAAAATGACAACCCACCTGCAGAAAATGTACCATACCACCAAACACTGGCTTACTCAACACAATAACATTATAGTCACCACCTCTGACAAGGGCAATAAGACAGTAATTATAACGAGGGATGATTATCGCTCAAAAATGCATGTTATTTTGGGTGAGCAGACTACCTATGACAGAATAACCAGAAACCCGACAAACAGCATTACCATTAAACAACCGAATTATAGATTAAATAGTAAAAGCTGACAAACTTGATTAGAAAATTGGGAAAATCCTGAAAAACAGGAATGGCTTACTAGGCAGAATCTATGGACAGGTGAAGTTGCATAAACCTGGTAGACCCCTGCGCCCCACAATTAGTACCACAGGAACTACAACGTACAACACTGCTAACCACTTAACCACTGTTAGAACAAACATCACCTGTAATACCCCCTTTAACATTAAGGACAGGTTCACGTTGGTAGACCAGCTGTAACATTTAAGTATACCCCCAGACCACGAAGTTGTGAGTTTTGACGTGGTGAGTATGTTTGCAAATATACCAACAGATTTGGTCCTAGAAATTATACAAGAAAAATGGGAGGAGCTACAACATACTACACTAGAGAAACAGCAATTGATTTCATTACTACAGTTTATTTTCTCAATTGTTATTTTACATATGAAGATCAAATATATAAACAAAAAAGTAGACTCCCAATGGGTCATCATTATCTCCCGCTCCGGCTGATCTTGTGTTGGATGAACTCGTCAAGCGAGTCCTTGAGCAGCATCCAGGCGTTGTATTCTACCTACGACACTATGTGGACGATCTTTTCTTAATACTCCCTCACACAAGTACTCAAACTATGCTCGATACCCTTAAAAATTGCCACCAACAAATAAAATTCACCATAAAAAGAGAAGAGAATAATACAATTAACTTTTTGGAGTTAAAGATCACCAGGTTGGATGATGGCCACATCAAGACTAGTTGGTACCGTAAACCCACAGCGTCTCAGCGGTATCTCAACTACTTTCCCAACCATCTGTACCACCAGAAGGTCAACATAGTCCGCATGCTTGCCAAGAGAGCGCACCATTTCTCAGACCCAATTGATATACGTGACGAAATAACAAATGTGAGGAAAGTGCTATTTCAAAATTCGTATCCACGGTTCTTGGGTAACACATATCTGGCTCCGAACATAGCTGCTAACCAAAGCACTCTGCGTCAACATGCAGCTACTGATACTACAGATCAGTTGTTCCATAATCCAACACAGGAAATAAGCCCGTTAGTGTATAAGTGTTTGTGTGTAAGTGTGTGTGTATAAGTGTTTTACCACACTTATACCACATCAAAGTTATATACAAACACCAAAGATGAGATACCTACACTATTGCAGAGCAACTTGGTATATAGAGTCGATTGTAGCTGTGGGCACCAGTACGTGGGTGAGACCAGACAATATTCAAAGAACAGATTACAACAGCACGGAGCGTCACTAAGGAGACTAGCTGCGGGCTCCCTCACAGAAGGTCAACACACTGGAATTACGCAGCATATTGCCAACAATCCGGACTACCATATAATTTTTGATTCCTGTAAGATCATAGATAGACGAATTACCATAACCGCCTATTTAAGGAAGCGGCAAACACTTACCTGACTGATTGTACCCTAAATTTAAAATCCAACTTAATCTGTAGCTACAACAGTTTGGTTCTATATCTTGCGTCCGCCATTACACGGTGTCATTATTTGATTGTCACAACCGGCGAATTGATTATTGTAATTGTGCAAATATTATTTAAATCTGTTCGTTTCGTGAACCTGTAAACTTTACTGATGTTTTACACCCGTCGTTCTATGTTAAATTTTGTTACTTTGACTCTCTCACATGACATAGCGAGTGAGTAAGAGACTATTAATTATCCCCTACATCATTGCTAATTTATAATGTTAATTATATAGGCCCTGAAGATGTCCAAGAGCTTAGGCGAAACGTTGGCAATGCTGTACAAATAGGTGCAGAATAAACAGAAGAGACTAATTAGCGAAAACCGTGTTTTATTTCTCATACCTGATCGCCTAGTCGACAGCTGTACCTACTGTGTACTTAACACCGTTATGCCCATGTTAGGCCCCTGTACTTGTTACAATTTATTATATCCCCCATTTTATGTATGTGATTCCAAGCTTTTTTACATAACTGCCAGAGCATATTTATGCCATCCTCTTCCATATATTTTAACATCTCTGTTTGGTGTTGTTCGAATCTGTGGTGATTTTCGGATAACGCATACTGCAAAGCTTGCAATAAGGATTTGATATGTGGAAAATCCGAATTGCTAAAGCATTCCCAATACAAGGCGCACCAAACAAATGCAAAAGCAATTCGTCAACAAACTTTGAGTTCAATGTCAAATTTTCAAAGAAATATCAAGTTAGAAAGCCAAATAAAATCGGCAGAAATTAGGTTTGCAGCTCTTGCTGCTGAACACAATATTTCATTTAATGTAATGGATCATTTGTCAAAATGCATTAATGCCAGCTTTGCAGATTCAGCAATAGCTAGAAATTATAGTAACAAACGCACCAAAGCCACTGCCATAGTAAACAATGTTTTGGGTACTTACAGTTTTGATAAAATACTAGACATGATGAAAACTAATAAATTTTCACTGATTGTCAACTGATAAAGGTGTAATAAAAAATTTTGCGTTAGTTGCTCGTATACACATGCAGTTCAAGATTTATTTTTGGGGTTGATGCCGGTACCAGACGGTTCAGCAGAAGGTCTTTACACATTAATTATTTTTTTTTTTAATTCAATATTGACTGGAAGAAAAACTTAATTGGCTTTGCCTTCGATGGAGCAAGTGTAATGATGGGGGTTCATAATTCCCTGTCTAAAAAACTAAAAGACAATTGTCCCAATTTGTTTGTAATGAAATGTTCGTGTCATTCATTTAGCTTATGTGCCATTTATGCCTGTACTAAGTTGCCAGAAAATGTAGAGAATATTGTACGAGATGATTACACATATTTTCAACATAGCTACAAACGACAACATGAATTTATACAGTTTTAACATTTTGTACAAGTAAAACCACATAAATTGCTGCAACCTTCTCATACACGATGGTTATCTTTACATTGTGTAGTTAAAAGAATATTAGAACAATTTAACGCATTGGTGTTATATTTTACGGACATTCACTTTAATAGAAAAGTGTATGTAGCCAAACGAATCCCAAAGGAACTAAAAGACCCTTGCATTAAATTATACTTCCACTTTTTAGACATTGTGTTGCCGTTTTTTAACAAATTAAATTTAGAAATGCAAACAGAGGGTATTAAAATTCACCTCCTATATTTTAATATCCAAACAGTTTTACGAACTCTTTTAGAATGTTTCCTCAAGCGAGAGAGAGTATTTAGAAAAAACACTTTTGGAACAGATTGAATATAGAAACCCACATAATTTTCGGAAAATAGAAAACATTTATTTAGGTGCCAATATTACTGCTACTATAGCAGATAATAACCATGAATTAAGTGAACAACATCTACTAAATTTTCGTAAAAATTGTTTGGAATTTCTGATAGAAAGTTGTGATCAAATTTACAAACGCTTTCAACCGAAAAATAAAACCACACCGATAAAAAAATGGCAATTATCTCCCCGTCTGTAGTCATTTCTAGAGAGCATGATTCTATTGCTCCGTTGGCAAGTGAGTTCCCAAATTTAGTACCCTCGGATGAATTGAATGGTCTTGATCAGGAATGGAGACTTTTGAGGAATATTGATTTCTCCGATTTTGCAGGTTTAAACATGGATCAATTTTAGGCCAAAATATCGCAGATTGAATCAGGTGATGAGTCCAAAATGTTTAAAAAGTTGTGTGGTTTTGTTTTTAATTTATGTTGATTTATGTTGCCACATTCGAGTGCGACGGTAGAAAGAGTGTTTTCGCAAATAAACTTAAATAAAACAAAAATTAGGAATCATCTAACTACCGAAACATTATCGGGATTAATGCACACAAAACAGTTAATCAAAAATGATGAATGCTTTAATTTTTCCATCGATACTGCATTAATAAAGCAGATGGATAAAACCATATATGAAAAATAGTCTATTACATAATGTAATAGACTATTTTTCATATATGGTTGTAATGTAATGTAATGTACATTACACCTTACAAATATCTCTTCTTTAGAAAAGCTTAACAGTTCATCGTTAATATAGTTATTTATTATATGTAAGACCCCTTTTCCGCTCAAACAGCACCATCTGGCACCATCATTAGTTATTGCAACAAGCTGACAGGTAAGTTAGGGATTTCTAGGGGGATTTCAAGTTCATGTCTAGGGAAATCGTAAAAATTTGTCTGGCAACCCTGCCGTCAATGTGCCTGACGTAGAATTCGTAGAAATGTCCAACAGTTCTAATATTGATGGAAAGAGACTAAAAAGGGACACCGGCCTTCTCTAGTCGGAAAATAAATTATTATTCTTTGGATGCGTTAATTGCATTCCACCAACTACCAACTACACCAACTACCCAACCTTTTGATTTAAAAGACCATATTTAGTTCCTATAGTATCCGATGAGCATCCGTTTAAAACGTACAATCTTAAAGTAAGACACCAATCAAAGCAACGGTTTTCTTCAATGAACGATATGTATTCTTGAGTATATATAAAACAACCGTTGTTTTGGATTAACAAAGGTTGCTTTGAACTGAGACACAACGTTTCATTGTGTGTACGAAGTTTATCAATTGAAAATTTAGAACAATTGATACGTACCGTACGTACGTAAGTTACTTCGTATACGAGTCATCCTTCGCATAAAATTGCCTACACAAACACACCCACATTAAGATACCACAAATCCAACAGATTCGTATTGTAGATAAATAAACGAACAGCTGACTACGACTGACTACGACTAATGTAAGTCAATATTACATTGTAAGCAAGAAACGCCAGTGACAACGGAGATCGACATTTTCCTGTAGCGTTGTCTTGTCGCTAGTTGCACCAAAACTGCGGTGGAAAATAGACGATTTTTTTGCGCTGGACGGGGTCGGAGTCCGTTTTTCTTTATTAATTACTCAAGAATGCGTTATGTTAGACCATACGTTATTTGACAAAACATGTTTATAACGTCCTTGGGCATATACTCTTTCTACGTTAGCCATTATTTCGGAAACACGCTACAGTGAGCGAGTATAGTATGGAAACATGAAACAATCTCTAGGTCGGTTATATTCAAATATCCTCGACCACGATTTATAATTATTAAAACAGTTATGTGAAAAACGAGCGGTGTTCGATGCAATGCATCGGACCGCCGGTTTGTTAAATTACGTGTTAGTGTGGTGTAACGTCTTTAACCATTAAATGTGAATATTTTAAAAGATACAGAAATTTGGTTATGAGTGACAGATGACTTGACGGATATTAGATATTATTTGACCATTATATCTCGGTTCTGAAATCCTATTTTACCATTCTTCCAAACCTACAACTTTAAATATTTTTAAGTATAGTTCTTTGTTTACATTCTTCACCTTTACTATGGTGTATAATTTCTTTTTCTAAGCTTAATACTTTTGGAGATATAGTTGCAAACATAGGTGCACAACATTGAATGATATTTTTTTTTTAATTTTTTGTTCGCATACTTCGGGAAGGATTCTACACGTCATCAACACTTTTTACTTTATCATACGTAGTATAACAAACTATTGTAATCATGCCGAAAAAACACAACCCTCCAGATATTTCTTCCATCATTTGTTTTAACAATACTAAGAAAATTTGGCGTTTGCCTCTGAGACAAAAGTTATAAACATTAGATTTCAATGTTTTAGGTTTGCGCTGTGTATTGATGTCTTATCATACAGTTATGTGTAGTTGGTTGCCTATAGGTGGTAAGTTGAAAGAAGCCCGTTTAGAATACAAAATATTGTATTATAAAAACGCACACAAATATTATAATCTTACGAAGAGTTGTTTAATTACAAACGATACATAACAGTGCTCTTGGCTAACACTGTCATCCTTTCCACTTCTTGCAAACAGTGCCGCAACCTATCGGATTTATCTCGTATATTAAGATTGATCACCAGAACTCTCTTACAGTGCTCGCTCGGTATGCCGAAAAGCTTAATGTAAAAGCTTAATGTAAACCTTAATGCTTAATGTCACAAAGTTGGTAGCCTGTCAGAAAGTTGAGGTGATTTAAGATAGTAACGTGTCAAGTGTTCGACACAGCATTTTTACATTTTTAGTGACCTGGCAATTTAGGGAAATCATATGGTGTAATTGTATATCCCTGTATTTATACTTACGTTTCTACAACTCATTTTATTCACGGCTAACATTCGGCTGTTGGGCCTGATCTGTAAAAGTAAATATAGCCTTGTATCATCATGCCAGCTAAAACAACACTATTAGACGATTATATTATAAATAAAATAGGTAATTTGGACATATCTAATTTATCTAGAAGCTTGTAATGGTCTAGAAAACCAAATAACGCCTCTAAATTCATTATTACGGTTGCAACAAGACCGTCAAGGTGTTCTCACGAAAATTAAGGCTTCTCCTGGATTACACATAATGCATATGTTGTCGTCAGACTCTGCAGATACATCTGAGACTTCAGAAAAGGAGAATTCTAGCAGCCGATCAGATATTGAGATAACTAAACAGCCTTACATATGCCCGAAATTAACATTTAATATAGAAATCAAAGCTGCCGTTTGGAATACAATTGCCCCGGAATCTGTTTTCTATAAAGAAAGAGGTCGTACAGGAAAACGTTATAGTGTATTGAAGTCTGGGTGGACCGACATCATATAACGGCAATGTTGGGAAAGTACCCTGCGCCTACAGTTTCAAACGTGCTAAGTCCTATAATCGCGGTAATGGTCCATATGTCTGCATAGTTGGTAAATGGAAGGAATGTGGATAAAAACTTACAGGACATAGTGCAAATAAACCAAAACCAGAAAGCAACGTAAAATTTTGTATGACGACAGATACGAGGACAATTCCACACCGGCTAAGGCGACAATTAAAAGGATTTTCAAGAGTTCATACACAAACACAATAAATCAATAAAACAGCAAATATGTAGCGTTAGGTTTACTAAATATTAGAAACCCGATTTTGTCTTTGCAGGAATTAAAGCATAACTTGGAATTCTCGGGAACCATACAAGAAATTGCAGAAGACAAGTTCTACTGCATGGTCGGTCACCGATGCAAATAGACCTTTAAGCTGTAGTAAAAAAAGGGCGCCTCTCAGCCTAGATGCTACTAGGTCATTAGTAAAGCGCTTGCAGTGCACGAATGGTCAATCCGGCGCATTTTTTTTATATCAAGCTATTCAGAGCTTTGAAGGTACTATCGCTATGTTGCAAATGCATTCTGAAAAACATGATGCCAACATTATTTCCAATTGGTTAAAATAATGGTTACGTTGTAGAATTAACATCCCCAAACAAACAGTAACTGACTATTCGCTTGCACTGTTAAACGCAAGATCGCTTGCCTTTAATGAGTGCCCATTAAAAAAAAATTAAAAACATACGTTAGAACCTACCTCCGCAACATTTTCAATAGCGATGCATCATAAGGATTGATATAGCCCACTTCATTAAAATGATATCTAATTGGAAATGTTTCAATGGACACGCTTGTAAAGTTAAAGATTTTTAGTAAATTTTTTTCATTTAGTAAAATGATATTAGCTGTTTTAACAATGGCATTATGCGAAATCCAAGACAGAACTGACATGAATAAGACAGTTTTCCGTGCACGAACTGACGGCAGATAATAGCGAATTATTTGACGATGAAAACCTTTCAGACCATCAGCTAGCACCCATTGTAAAACCGTTCTTACGTTTATGTCAACACTATCCACTATGTACTAATATTATGTCATTCGCTACTGAAAATACAATCACTACAGCTTTATCTGCCCGAACGGAAGCATACTTCACTTATTTAAAAAATAATGTATTATCTAATGAAAAGGGAAGCCTCTGCGAGTTGACAAATTTTTCTTTAGACGCATGAGATCAATAGCCGCGTTTTGCAATATCGAACGTGCTGAACTTAATGCACTGCAACATAAATGAGCATGATTCAATTAATCAGAAGAGCGACATTGAAAAAGATTTGGCGGAAACTACGTCCCCGGTACTCGATGAATTAACCATATGTCTCAACGAAGAAGAAAACTGGAGAGGCAGAAATAGAAAATTAAAAGATGTAGATTTTCTAAATAATACTAAGAGGGAAATATTTTCGACCTATCCCAGACATTGATTTAATCCACAATAGACCACACCGAAAAAAGGAGGGAATTCATAATACAAAATGGCGGATCGGTGAAAATAAATTCAAAAAAGGTATATTTATATTATACATGTAGCTTTGATTCAACTGTTAAACTTGAAGCCTCTCCTTGTGCTGATTTTCAGCAATATAAATCAGTTGTTGATAGCGATTTTAAAATCTCTAAATTTTACTATCTTATTCTCAATTACCTCAACAATGGACTTATATAGGAATGGTGCGTACCTACATTTATTTCTTGTTAAATGCTAAAACTATAATTTGTTTATTGCTTGTTTAAGGTATGAACAACGAGCTCTGTTCCTAATGACACCCATGAATTCAAGCACAAAAGGAACAAACTACTAGGAACATTTCCAACATGATAGACCAAGTAATGGCTGTCCAAATGTAGTTCAAACATCGATAGAGGAACACTAAGCGTCACTCCGCTGTTAAAATAATGCGTACACCTAAGCAACATGTGTTTATTGATACAGAACATGCTTTTATAGCACAATTGGCTAGTACGCTAGGGCCTAGGCTGTCCAAATGCCCCACAACAAGTTCTTCTGTCAGCAATACCCCAATTCTAAGGATACAGGGCAAATGATACCATTTGATCGGCAGTATAGATTTTCATCCACCAGCATTAATAGACATTACATCGCCTTTTGCCGTAGAATTACTGGAGATTGGGATAAGCGCGATAGTCTAAGTACCAAACCACACAACATTCCAACTAAAAAATTTAAAACTCTAGTTAGGCCAGTCGTTTTACTTTATGTTCAATCATAAATCAACTACATTTGTTATACTATTTGGTTCTTCTGTTATAGACACTCCTATTATTATTTTTTTATAATTATATGTACTTTTATATGTACTTTTAAATATGTTCTTTTGTATTCTTTAAACTCTGTATTTATCTTAGCAGAAATATAAAATGTGTGTATTGTTATATAGAGAACGAAGACAAAATATAAACATAACGTTTTTCATTGCATAATGAAATAAAATCCACCTCTTTTTCACTATATGCAAATTTAATTCCTTATATTTTTGTTCGAAACCCGTTTAATTGCAATAGAACTTTTTTTTAAATATTTAACTTACCTTTTCTTTACAACTATAACTGCTACAAACTATAATTTATACAACCAGATACAGATGTTCTGTTTCTATTTGTATCGCCAATCTATCATAAGGTATTAAGGTATAAATAAATGAAAACTGAAGATTTTGAGAAAAATAATTGGACCCCTCTAGAAATTGAGATCAAAAATAAAAAACCTCAAAATATTTAAATTTTTGCTTATTTCATTCATTTCAAGTTCAATTATCTATAATTTTTGTCTCAGATGGAGGTAAACGCCAAACTTGCTCAAGATGATGGCGGCAGACATATTTGTAGGGCTTTGTTGTTTTGGCTCCTCTAGATATTGAGATAAAAAATAAAACATCAAAGTCCAATTGTTTATAACTTTTGTCTCAGAAAGAGCCAAACGCCAAAATTGCCCAGGATGGTTAAGAAAATGGTGGAAGATATGTTTGTAGAGTTTTGTTGTTGGGACCCTCTAGAAACAGATGAAAATAACATCTGAAAATATTTAGATTTTGCTGCATTTCATTAGTTCAATTGTTTATAACTTTTGTCTCAGAGGGAGGCAAACGCCAAAATTGCTCACGATGATTAAACAAATGGTGGAAGACATATTTGCAGAGTTTTGTTGTTTGGGCTCTACTAGAAATTAAGATAAAAAATAAAACTACTACAAATATTTACATGCTTCCGCATTTCATAAGTTCAATTGTTTATAACTTTTCTCTCAGAGGGAGGCAAATAGCCAAAATTGCTCGGGATGGTTAAACAAATGGTCTAAGATGTATTTGTAAAGTTTTGTTGTTTGGGCCCCTCTAGAAATTGAGATAAAAAATAAAATATTCAAATTTTCTCAGGATGGTTAAACAAATAATAGTAGCAACGTAAGGAGAGTTTTGCCGTTTTATGTTGCCTATAAGTTAGTATTTGGAAATATAAATTTGCTAGCGTATCAGGGTTTTACTGCTGTTAGGAAAAGCCAATTTGCAGGAAAGCTATTAGGAGAAAAGCGAAATTATGAAATGGCAATCGGGGGCAAATGACGAGAAATCGATTCCATTTCCTTTTCGACCGAATTGACAATGTGGGACTAACTTCACACCAGATTTCGGAAAAAAAAATCATAAATTGTTTATTATAGGAAATAGGAAAAATCGGTTTGTGAGACAAAAAATGGCAAACGAAATGCTATTAATTTCATGTATTTGAATTTCTGAAAATTAAAAATTTATTGGGGGGGGCTGGCACAGCGTGAAGTTAGCCCCCCCCCAGAAGAAAAATTGAATTTTCTCGAAAACTTTGATGAGGCAAACGATACTATTAAATGGCAATAGAGGGCAAACAATGGTAATTTTAAAAAATGTTTGGTGACAAAACGATGACCATAAATTTACTCAAATTAAAGGAAAAAATACGAAAACTGGGCAAAATATAAACAAATAAGACCGCCTATGCCTTGAAGAATCGTGGTTCGAGCAAGGGGATAACTTCACACGGCTTATTAAAGGGCGATAAAATGGGTATTTATAACTTAAAATTCAGAAAGTTTATTCTTGATGCTTCGACAGCGATGCTTTAGCTGTCGTGCAAACATACAAACGTGCAAACCGGACGGAATAGAAAATTTGTCATAACTTTCAAGCTGTGATTTTTATTCTTATTCACAAATAACTATTAACAAATCATAGTTATTAATATCTTCTTCATTTTCAATTGTATAAATGATAAACTTTGGCCCTCCTAACAATTGTTGTAACGTATGTTATGTGCAATGGTAATGTTTTAAGATTCATTAAGTTATTAAAATTAAATAATTATATTCACATCTGTTGACTCTCACACAGGTCCTCATACTTCGAAGGCCAGATTGAACAGCCAGTACGAGGACTGACGAGCCTGATGACGCACCAAGATATTCCAGTATTGATAGCAATTAATGCAAAAGGATTGCATGTAATAGATGACGTAGAGTGTGTAAGGTTTTAGCACCAATTGCATTTTAGAATATTACTTATAACAACTTTATATTTTAGACTGTCTTGATTGGTTTAAAATATGAAGAGTTTAGTTGGGATTACGCCAGACCATCCAAAGAGAACGATCCCAATTGTTTGCCGTGCTTATTCCTTCAATTTTTAGTAGTGGAGAATGGTGTTCGGGTATCGAAAATTTTGCAGGTATTTTCTCAGCAAGTGAGTCTCATGGATACATTGATATCAGGATTTGTGCAACAAATTAAAGATACAACTGATGAAACAGACAGACCTTACAATAATCATGTACTTGGAGAAGGAGGTAAGTAATAAAACCAAACTTATCTAAAAAAAAATAAAATCTAAAATGTCTAATGGTATTATATTTTTTCGATAAAAGCTAAATAGAGATAACAAATTGGACGACTTACCTGTAAGGAAGGACTATTCTAATTATCCGTGCTAACATTCCGAACATTTTACACCCTGTAGTATATAAGGCCGTTGTGCCGTTGACTCACAACTTTAAAGAACGTAACAACTTATTTCTCTATTACACCAAGATATATCACCTCTCGGGCCAGGCATTCGTCATTATATTATCGCGTGCTCAAGTGAATAGAATGTATAGGGTTGGGAATCTAGGGTGGGGTGTAAAACGTGCTGAATGTTAGCTATGATAATTACGAGTGTCCGTCCTTACAGGTAAGTCGTTCAATCTGTTAATTATCCTTCGCTGACAATCTTTACATTTTACACCCTGTAGATATTTAAAGAAAAACTACGATCTATGAACGTTCAGGCTAGAACAAGTTTATAACAGTAATTATATAGTTGATTAAATAGGCTAGATATCAAAGCAAATATTTTTTTAACAATTCGATAAGTAAGAAAGATATATGTATCACAATAGTATCATCCTGATACGTACCTACTAACTATACTATCAAATAACTACTATGCATTATTTAAAGTATTGTCAATAGACAAGACTGCCTTGCAAAACTCGTAGAATCGGTTAAATTATACATTCGTTTGTTCGTTTGTAGCTATTATGGCCAGTATGGAAATGCTACCTTGCCAAATTCTGTATAGGAGCATCATCTACTAACTGTTTTAGAGTCTGGGTCTTTCTAACGTAGGAGCATTTTTTATTTACCTCACTAGTAACAGGATCCTTATCTTGACAACGAACGAATTAAAGCGTACATATGTCTTTGTTTCTTTTACTTCTTGAATACTCAAGCAATGTTTAATAGTAGGATTATATGACCATGAATCAGCTATTGCTTTTCTCTTTAATGTTTTTCTGTTGTAAGCAAGTAATTGGGTATTCCTTGTACCTATTTGTATGAAATACTGTTCATTTTGTTAATGCAATCTATCGCTGATATATTTTCAACTCTTGGGGTGGATCTTCAATGCAAGGTTAAATCTTCTAGTTAACAAACTGGTAGTTTACGTTAACACCTAGTTACGAAAATGTCGGGTCTTTCAATGCATTCTAAACTTCTAGTTAGGCGACTATAGGTTAAGGAGAGGTTGGCAATGGAAAAGCAATGTCGCCAATCATAGAAAAATAAGATCTTAGTAATTTTCTAGTTATATATAGCGCTTCACTGTCAGCTGTGCATCGGTTATTGCCATGTTACCGCATTTATCTTTGAATTTCAAAGCTTCGACATTTTCTTTGTTTACGAGTTTACACATTATGTTGTTTTTTTGTAGATTTTTTTTGTGTATATGTTACGGTTAAAGTGATAAATGTGGTTTGTATTAATAATTACCGGCGATTATTAATAATAACCGCATCATTTGGTCAAAGTGATTAGAAACACTTAAATAATAACTTGGACCGGCTATTATTAATAATTTCCTAACGGGCACGGTAAAACTGATAAAAACGTTCCTTTTTACAAAAAAATCATTTGTATACAGTCTTCAAAGAAGTTAGCTAACTTATTTCGATTACTATGTAAGCTATCATATTTATTTACTCGACGCAAATCATCAGTACGGCTAGCCCACTGACCAAAATTACGAATAATACAAACCATTTATAATGCAGAATGTTTTCCTTTGTCTCCCTCGTACTTTAGAAACTACTGGATATCATTAGTAATGATATTTAGTATACACCCAGGGATGGCTCAATAACGAAACCATAAAAAGGAACATTTTATACAAAGTGTTCAAACAGTTAACCATTTTATTATCAATAACACCCATTTTTATATGAGTAGTTTTTTGTAAATGTACAATTACAATTTATTAAGTAAATTCTCAAATCCCAATTATCTTGACATTTTGCACATTTAATTATAATTTTTTCAATATTGTACTTTCATGCAAATACATAGAAGAATAGGCGAGACTAGTTTAGTTATTTAGTTACATAGATGTTTTTACAGAAATTGCACCGCACAAATGATTGCTAACATTTTTGTATGCTTTGGTTCCCAACACGCTATTTTTACTTTTGGTGTTTGACAATAAAGTCCTATTTTATAAATAAAAGAATAAACATTGTAACAACTTGCCCCAATCTTCCCTACATTAGGTTGTCCATTACCTATACTAGAATTGCGCAAATAAGCATGACCCAAAGAGTTACACAGTCGTTCATGCAATTAGTATGGATTGGCATTTTTACTTTATCATACGCAGTATGATAAAGTATTGTAATCGTGCCGAAAAACTGAGATTTTAGCGGAAATATGTCCTTTTGGGTCCCCTGAATAATATTTGACCAAGGTACAAAATAATGTCTGTGTGTGTGTGTACTAGATTTTTGTGGCGACGATTCCGGAGAAACTACTAAAGGTGGACGAAATTTCATATTTTGAAATTTCAGCTACACACGCTGCATGAGCCAATTCTATTTCATCGAGATCGGTCGTAATGCATTCAAACTAGTAGCAGGGATATGTCAGACATTTAGATTCTAATGACAGCAGGTAGAGTTTGACAATAATATTTCGACAATTTAAGTTAAAAAAATCTTTAAAAAAATCTGTTCTGCAGTCTCATATATGTTTGTTTGTGACCTTTGTATGTTGTTTTATGTTCTCCACGGGCCACGCCGGACAAAATGTAGGTTTTACAATTGAGTTATTTGGAGTTTGATTTGATTGTAAATTGTGATTTGTATTTATCTCTCATTTCCTATAGCGCCTGAAAAACTGCCCAGTAGGACACGAAACATGTAGCGATTGCTAAACTCAATCAAAAATAAGTAATCCGACTACTTTTTATTGTAATAAAATATCTGTGTAATCCTGGCTAATTAGTTTTATTTTAATGCAGATACGACCGATCTCGATAAAATAGAATCTCATTTACTATTAATCAAGTAGCAAAAATAATAAGACGACTTCCAGCAAATCGGTAAATAACAAGATTTGGGGGGTAAGGCGCACGCGGGCAAGGGGATGGGGGGTAGGGCGTCGCTATTAATTTTATATATATGTAGTATGATAAAAGATATTGAAGTATCGTAATCATGCCAGAAAAAATTCAGATTTTACCGGAAATATGTCTTTTTGGGTCCCCTGAACCTTTTTGACCATGGTACAAAAAATGTCTGTGTGTGTGTACCCGTTTTTTGTCGCGACGATTCCTGAGAAGCTACTAAAGGTATCGGGACGAAACTTCATATTTAGAAGTTTTATGACCAAACTTAGAGCTGAAACGCTTCCTGTTGAAAAGGGTCCAAAGGAACTGTAGGTATACCATTTTTGAAATAAAAAAAATAAAGATTTTGCAAATAAACCGCCATTTCTGGAATTTCGTCGAAATAGTTAAATAATAAATTAACTTAGAGGAAATTCTGAATAATTTATGACTATGAAATGTTTGGTACAATCAATAGTTTAGCTGCATGAGCAAATTCTATTTCATCGAGATCGGTCGTACTGCATTAAAACTAGTAGCCAGGATATGTCAGATATTTTGATTCTAATGACAGTAAGTAGTGTCAAACGCTAATATTTTGACAATACCTACTGTCAATATAATTAAAATATCTGTCAAATCCTGGCTAACTCGTTTTATTTTAACGCAGACACAGTCGATCTCGATCAAAAAGAATCTCATGCAGCTAAACTATTAATGTTATATATAGTATAATAAAGTCATGTGCCTGGGCACATCAGATCTTTTGTCTTGCTTTGATAATCTTCCTCATTTTATTCTTGAGTAGTAACTAAATAAGTTAGTCAGGACTAAAGTCACTAAAGGCCAAACACTAAAAACCCAGTAAATAGATTCGTTGTGTAGCGATTATGTAGATACTAACAGAACTCCAAATCTGAGGATCTATAATAAAGTAGCATCACCTTAATGCAATATCGAATTGAAATATATCACATTGACCACAGCATGCTGGAAATTATTAATAATAGCCGGTTCATGTGATAAATTCTTCACTTTAACCTCGCCACTTGGCTATTATTAATAATAACCGGTAATTATTAATAATAGCCTATTTATCACTATGACCGTAACATATAGATTACCCCACATGATTGTATTATATCTCATTTGATAAGTCATATTATAATTATATTATGTGTATTATAAGAATATACCTAACCTTGTGTTTATATTGATCTAACCTTACGTGGAAAACCGCAATAAAAATTGGTAAAAGATCTTTGAAGAATAAAATTTAACAAAAATCGATAATTTATTTTTTCACTTTATTTGATTAGTTAGTGTACAGGTTAGTCCTGCTTATCAAAAGTCTTCTGTATTTGCAATTAATAGTCACCGTTACTCATCCGTGTTCAATACTGTTGGATATCAATTAAGTGGCAGAGAAGAGCTGCAGCTACACACGCTGCATGAGCCAATTCTATTTCATCGAGATCGGTCGTAATGCATTCAAACTAGTAGCAGGGATATGTCAGACATTTAGATTCTAATGACAGCAGGTAGAGTTTGACAATAATATTTCGACAATTTAAGTTAAAAAAATCTTTAAAAAAATCTGTTCTGCAGTCTCATATATGTTTGTTTGTGACCTTTGTATGTTGTTTTATGTTCTCCACGGGCCACGCCGGACAAAATGTAGGTTTTACAATTGAGTTATTTGGAGTTTGATTTGATTGTAAATTGTAAATTGTGTAATTTATCTCAATAAAAATATATTTATACCAATAAAAATTGGTAAAAGATCTTTGAAGAATAAAATTTAACAAAAATCGATAATTTATTTTTTCACTTTATTTGATTAGTTAGTGTACAGGTTAGTCCTGCTTATCAAAAGTCTTCTGTATTTGCAATTAATAGTCACCGTTACTCATCCGTGTTCAATACTGTTGGATATCAATTAAGTGGCAGAGAAGAGCACATTGTGTGCCAAATACTTACCGAAGAAGGTCTATAGTTTCTACACTTAAAAATATAAAACACCTCAATATTTATTTATTTATAACAGAAAATTGGTTTATTGTTTAGTATGGGAAAATAATTGGCAAATATCTGTGCCCTAGCATTACAATAATTATTTTGTATAGGTACTATGCCAGTCTACTCCGCTTCAAGTGGTATAATGGCAACATACAGATCTTGCAGACAAACTTCTTTATTTGGTCACAGGCAATGCCCAACCGATGTTGCAAGAGTTACTACCAAGATTGTAGTATCAGGCGTAAGCTCAATGCAAAAGAGGAAATATGTGTTTTAACACCGCGTAAGACAATACTACAACGCAAAGTGAAGTTTGGTAATAATTTTGTTCGGAATTAGGTTAGGCGAACGCACAGTCGGGACGTTTATCGAGATGAAGCCCTTACTGTTTCTAAAAATCTCAGCTTAGTCAGTTCCTACAATAGACGTAGTTTGATAAAAGTAAAAGTTATTTACTTGTTGGTATTGCATATACTTGGAGATTGCGTACCTATCTTTGTACGGTCTATTGTCCCGTTTAGACGAGGAACTGCTACTTAAAACCCATTGTAGTGTAGACTCGGAGAGTTCGCAGAAGTTTTTAATAGGGGACACAGCATGATTTCTAAAAAAAGAAACAGCATTTAAAACAAAAACATACAAATAAAACTGAACTTACATAATAAATGATAGAGATTGTATACTCCCATCGAGATAAAACCAACCATAGTTTCTTTTGATAGTCGAAATCGCTGATTTCTTCACCATCATCGAGTCGGAACATATGGAACGTTAGGTTAGAATATCCACTGCGCGATTCTACGCGCATCACTTTATGCGCGCGACCGTAAACTAGGAGTTAGCGCTTTAACTATCAAAAATTCTGGCGGTTAAAATTAACCACAATTTAAGTGGTAGTTATGGTTAACCCGACCATTGATGAACCCGTAAACTCAAAGTTGCTTGCATTGATAGATCCACCCTTAGTTGTATCCCAACTTCTTCCGTGTCATACTTGTGTTTTTATAGCGAACCCTCAGGCCATTGGTAATCAATCCATCTGTAAACTTCTGATTTCCAATTTGAATACACCTGTTTTGTTTACAACTATACTATTAAACGTTTTCAGTAATATTGGAGCTGTCCCGTATATGTACACATTGGTGGTTTTATTTCGATTTTGACGAACCGTCAACCTTTTACGAAGATCAGCATTTTTGAGGAATCTAGTATCCGCCTGTGGATTTATTGGTAGTCACTGTATGTCTTAAGGCCGTGTTGTTATGTTTAAACATTTTGTTTTAAAACATTGTTTTGAACATGTTTTAAAACAAATATTTCGTTTTAAACTATTTTATTTTAACATGTTCAAAACAGTTTGTTTTAAATGTTTAAAACACTTTGTTTTAAAACAATATTTTGTTTTAAACTATTTTGTTTTAAACAGTTTGTTTTAAAACCGATATTTGAACAGTTTTGTTGTTATACCCCGCACATTTCATGTGGTGAGGTTATATAGAGTTTGATACCAATATTTGTAACACGCTTAAGGAGGCGTGGCAGATATAGACTTATACCGGATTACCCACGCCATAGGTACTCCCGTTTATTTTGTTTTTTTATTAAGCTGGACGAATGAAATTTTGGAAAGTGTTAATAGACAAAAATGCCATTCTTTAGCGTACTCTTGAGGTTAATATACCTTCCGGTTTTTCCGGAAATGACGTCATCATTGAAATTTTAAATGGCACTCTATATTCTTTGTGTGATATTTTCAATCAGGATGATATTCTGAACACAAGAACATATCGATCGTGAATTTTTATCACCAAAGCAACGCAAAAATAACTTTTTTGTGTATTAATCTAGGTGCCTATGAATTGGCGAAAATATTCGAAAACAAATAAACACTAACTATATCGATTTTAGCCGACATTGCATTACAGGCGCCCTCTGGCGTGTTTTAATTGGTTTTTGGCCAGTGAGTCGTTTTTTTCACGGGTACCCAATGGCCACACCCTGATTATTCGATAGAAAAAATCATTCCGATTCAATGATACCAAATACTTGATTATTTGTTGAAATTCGTAGCGTACAAATGTAGTTAGCAACAAGGAGAACGAAAAAGAAATATTGAACTGTATATACTACGTATAACCGGAGGGGACCCGCGCGCTATATTGGCTGGCGCGATGTCGCAGGCGAGGTGTTGCAGGCGCAACCAAAGGAGACAGAGCGATACGGTGGTCGGTGGGCAATGTGTCACTGTCTGACTACCGTAGGTAGATGGCGGAAAACAGTAGTGTTTCGCTTTGAATGGTTTATTGTGATTTATATTAATTTATTTGGTCAGAAGAGTGGCACCTACTTGCGTCTCAAATCATGTAACTTTTGAATAAAAACAAACAATATATAAAAGAAAAAGTACATATACATTTTTCTTATTGGGATATACTTACTCCTTAAAAACCATTATGTCGACGGTTAAACCGAACCGCAATGTCGATAAAAATTAACATGTAATAAATGTAATATTTTATAGGATTCGCATTAGAAGTCGTGTTACAAAAAAAAATTATGGTGCACTAAAAAGTTCAGGACAGCGTCGGTACTCTTCACTAATGAAACAGTTTTCCCACACATTGTACTTTTATTCCCCAAAGGCATATAATTTTTTACGAAAATATTTTGTTTTACCAACTGAGCGAACTATACGAAAATGGTTGTGTAGTGTGAACTGCCAACCAGGTACTTTATTAGAAGTTTTAGAATGTCTAAAACGTGCAGTACAAAAGCAACCACAGCTAAAACAATGTGCTCTAATTGTGGATGATGTGGGACAATATTCAGGGAAAATTTACTGGAAATGTGGATTATGGCGATATAATAGACGTGGACTATGAAATGGCAGCATGAGAGGCTTTATTTTACAAATTGTCAGTTACACTAGTAACTTTAAATGCCCAATAGCTTATTTTTTAATAAATAAAACAGATTCTAATTTACAAAGACAATTATTATATAGTTGTTTGAGAAGTTTGCAAGATATTAGCATAACTGTGAGATCTATAACTTCAGATGGAACTAAAACCAATATACCTACTTATAACAAACTAGGTTGTAATATTACTGCGAACAACATGGTTTCGCATTTCAGCCATGCGTGCAAATGAACCATAAAAATATATTGTATGTTAGATACGTGCTATATGTTAAAATTGCCTAGAAATACATTTGCAGAAAAAAGTTTAAGCTCTAATACCGGAGAAATTTCGTGGGAATACCTAAAAAAACTTGACCAGATTCAACAATTAGAACAACTGCGTTTTGCTAATTCTCTTATAATAATAATAATAATAATAATAATAATAATAATAATAATAATAATATTTATTGATGAGGTTCATACTATAGAGCATTTTCACACGTCGATGTTTGTTTACAATATACATAATAGACATATACAGTCCCACATACACAGGTACAACAGTCTTTGTTCGGTAGTCACACTCACAAAAAAATTAAAAAATTACAATTTGGTCAGTCAGAAATCACAATTTTCAGACTGGACATTATGACATTACACAGTTTGCTCGCCAACGACAATAGAAACGCCCGGACGCGAGCCGACCGCGGCCGCCCCAACGCAACAGCATCGCGATCGCTACAGCAACCGCGGGCGGCACCGCACACGGGCGCTCTCCACGTCCCTGCAAGCAAAATCAAAGCCGCTCTGCAAATATTCGTCCATACTATAAAATGCGTTGGCAATTAAAAAACTTTTTATCTTTGATTTAAAACCAGCGAGCGTAAGACATTTCACATCTGGGGGCAGCACATTAAAAAATTTGACGCCGTAATAATTAGGGCCATCTCTTGCTCTATCAGTCCTACTGAAACATGTAGTAAAATTTTCCCTGCCGCGTGTATCATGATGGTGGAGGTTACTGTTCTTTGTGTATTTGTCTAGGTTTTTCTTAACATGGGTCAAGCAACTAAAAATATAAATACAGGGCACTGTTAATAAATTTAATTGGGCACATTTTTCCCTGCAACACTCCGAAAATCGCGTACCGGTCATGACCCTTACGCATCTTCTTTGGATACGGAATATTCGAATAGTGTGTGCAGAGTGACCCCAACATAATATCGCGTACGTTATATGCGAATAGAAGCAACCGAAATATGCCTTCGTCAATGTCTCAGAAGGCACAACCTTAACTAAATTTCTAATCAAATATATGCTCCTACTCAACTTTTTACTCAAATGTAAAATATGTTCTTCCCAAGTTAATTTGGGGTCGATGTGTACTCCCAAATATTTGACAGGTTGATTACAATGATCGGAGCCAAGCGGGCGGAGTGAGAACCTAAGTGTTTGTGTCTTGGTGTCATTCATACTAAGGCGATTGACCGAAAACCAGTTCACAACTCTGGCACGTGAGTCAACGACACACCGCTCCAGCCCAGGGGATGCACCGCACACACTGATGGTAGTCGTATCATCAGCAAACAATATTGTGCGCGTCACATCCCCCAAGCTAGCCGGCAAGTCATTGACATACAACAAGAACAAAATGGGGCCCAGCACGGAACCCTGTGGCACTCCATGTTTAATGGGTAATTTACTTAGTTCGCATCACATATATTACAAAAGTAAAGTCATGAACGTACAATTGGCTGCTCAAGCATTAAGTAGGGGAGACTGGGGTCATTTGAAACAGTTTGACTGGGATGTTTTATCATTACTTTATTATGGCGACAAGGTTCTTAAGTGGTGGTGGTGGTGAAAGTTTAAGTATCCTTCGACGCATTAACATTAGAATTTTCACTATACTTATACACAAGAAATCAAATGAAGCAATTAATTTTTTATTGTAAAATGTTTCAACTGTCCCTGTATTTGGGTCAGTTGAAACAGAGGGTGGGGTTAGTTGAAACATACTTCAAATGAATATAAATGATATCATCAATATATATTTATTAAATTAAACACACATATTCATTGGTAACAAACTTAGTTTAACATAAATAACATAAATAAACCTATTCTGAGATAAATTCTTATGCAACATAAACATAATTCAACAACAAAACAACAAATAGTTCAATTATAGATCTAAAATAGAAAGAATGGAGGAATCAATCAGATTCACAATTTAGGCACATGTAATTTACTTCTCCAGGAGCACAGCGTTCATGAGCCCACAGCCGGCAGCCAATGCACTGTATCCACGACTCCCCCGATTTACTTGGACGATAGGTTTCAGCACACACTAGGCAGTAATAATCTTCTTCCTCCTCCTCCTCCGACTGAACTATAGAATTCTTATTTTTTCCTTTCTTGTTTTTTAACGTTGCACTTTTAGCGTTTAGACTTTGATTAGACTCTTTAGCTCTTTTCTTGCTGAGTTTATCTTCCGCTTCCTTTCTTATGGACTCCCTTTCAGGACTGTCGGTGTAAATTGCCGATTTTCTCTTTTTTCTTCCCCTATTTGTTCCTTTTCTGGGTGGAGCCTTAGGAAAAGGTCTCACCAGTTCTGGTGAAAATTGATTGCTTGTAGATGGCATAGGATCTTGGCAGGTTTCTGCCCGGGAAGTTGATACTGGAAGATGATGAGTCAATTGGGGATTTAGATTTTCTTGATTTTCAAGACCAATGTTAGGATCCGGCCTATCAGTCACAAATGACGGTGCAAAATCCAGATCGGTAAATTTGTTCCTATTAAATGGGTAGATTCCGGTGTTTCTGAAACCGGCTTGGATGTTACTTTGTGTTACTGCCAGAGGAAAGGCAGTGGCCACTATACCGGGTATATCGTAAATTGTCATCGTTTTTCCGGGATGACTTCGCATCCAAGAATCGCAAGTGGAGTTTATAAATCGCTTGAATGGCCCATAAACAGACCGATCTAAAGGCTGCAACTTGTGTGAGCAATGTGGCGGAAAAGATAGCATCACAATCCCATTTTCCTTGCAAAAATCCAGTGCGTTTATGTGGATATGTGATGAATGATTATCCAGTAACAACAAGACTATATGGTTGGTAGAAGCATTTGTATGCTTCTGAAAATGTTTTAGAAATAATATAAAAGACTCATCTTGCATCCACCCTGAAGAATTGCCTGTACCTAGGGAACCAACTGGAGCATCTCTAATAAAGTAGTCAGGGTATCTAACCCGCGGAAATACAAATAGAGGAGGTATAACATTTCCCTATGCATTTGCAGCTATAGCTACCGTGACCAGTGTTCCTCGCTCAGCAGATGTTAGAGCTCCTACTTGGCGAGTTCCACGCCTAGCTATTACTCTATCTGGTTTCTGCACGGTCGTGATACCTGTCTCATCAGCATTGTATACATCTTGGGCTTCGAAGTGGTGACGATCCATTACTACTTGTAGGTTGTTGAAAAACGCATCTACATTTGTTTTATTGAAGCTCGTTGCCCTAGATAAACTAGTGGCTTGGGCTGCTCTTATGGAAAGCTCAGGATTTCTATGCATAAAGGCACAGAACCAATCTACACCAGCCATTTTATTGACATCCCAGTTATTTGGTTTTGATAAATTAAACTTGAGTGTCAATTCATATGCCAACTTTCTCACTTCTTTTGCCGAAAACCCAAAATATATGTCAGCAGATTGAATTAAATATTTTGCTAGCACTTTTTCTTGCTCTGCCGTAAATACTTTATTAGGTGGTACATAGCCCATTGTTACGGGTGTGCCAAGTTTATCAGCAGCCTCCCTTTTCCGTTTATAGCGAAACAGGGACACATATTTCAAATTAAATTGCGCCGCCGCTGCTCTGATAGAGATACCTTCTTTAACTTTGTCATACGCGTTTCTATACTGTGATATATCACTTAGTCCTTTTGTGGTTTTCCTTTGACGGATTCGTGGCATCTGCAAGAAAAAAATCATCATCTGTAATTGATAACCGTATAATCACTAATAAACATGGGGTCAGTTGTAACATTTCAACGGACCCCACAAAAATTGTTTCAACTGACCCCAGGCTACATTTTTTCAACTAATAATTTTTATCATCAACATGAAGTAATTCAGAACAAAAAAAATACTTGTACATAAGCTCTTATTTTCAAATATATTATACACAAAAATTATTATCAGTATTGTGTATGAGTAAATAGTAATTGCGAAATGAATGGATAGAAAAATACTTACCTTGCCTCTCCAAAACACAATAGTCACTGTAGCGCACAACAAAAAACGGGCATAGCCAGGTGAAACACTAACAAGCGAGTCCGGACACGAAAGTTACCCCCTCCATGTCAATCGCAGTACGCTGTCGCGATTAGTTCTTGACTTATTTGCTTTGTTTCAACTGACCCGTGTTTCTACTGACCCCAGTCTCCCCTAGTGGTGTGGCAGACGCAATTGAATATTTGAGAAATTGTGATCTTCCTGAATTTAAAGAGAGTTTTGCCACTATTAAATTTTTTCGTACCATCGACAAAATTTTCGACATGGAAAGGGATATAAGGCACCTAGCAGACCAAATAAACTGAAGTATTTTGAGGACGTTTTTACAGAAACGACCAGGTACTTGAAAACATTGTTGATTGATGACGTACCTTTGATGAATCATAACAGGAAAACATTTGGATTGGGATTTATTCTAACAATGGAGAGTTCACTTGGTATAGCAAAGGCTCTTTTCACTTAAAAAAAAATCCACAAAAATATTTTCTGACGGAGAAGTGCTCGCAGGATCACTTAGAATATATATATTTTTTTTTGTTTTTTGGCATTAGATCAAGGTGAGGATGGAACAATAATCTGAACACTCAACAACTAAAATGGGCTTTAAGACAGTTATTGTTTAAAAATTCAGTTTCTTCTAGTATTAATGCAAATTGTGGCGATTTTGGTCATTATTGTACTCCTGCGTTTGAATTTAGATCTGATTCTAGGTAAATTAAAGACAAAACTGAAAGTGAAGATTTGAATGAAATTAATATGTTTATCGAATGTGTTTGTCGCAAAAGTTTGAGTGACTTTCAGGAAAATATTATTTATTATATTTGTGGTTATATAGTTCCTACCTTAGTGAAGAGACTTACATGTAAACATTGCATAAAAATATTGATGTATAGTTCCCGTAATGCAGAATAAGATCATGCTTACAGTGCCGCAGAGAAAATTTTAAAACAATTTCTTCTTTAGTAACACGATGCGGTTTGGTATACGCCTCTAATATTGTATATCAAATAGTAAATTTTGCAGAAAAACATCTGCGTTGTTTAATTGAAAACGAAAGTATATTAAAAAGTAAAATAAATATGAAAAACTTAATAATAAATACGCAATTAATCATTTTTCAACGAAAATAAATTTATTTAAACCACAACATCCTGTGACACAAGAATATCTTTCCGAATATTTGCACGAAATTCAATCAGAACTATTATAGACACACCAATCAAAATTAATTAACTGACAACTACACGGAAACGCCGCAACAGTTAGGCAAAAAATGTCCAAATTAGTTTTATTTAAGACTGTTAAGTATTATATGTTTGTAAATAGTATGTAGGTATGTATTTATATTTAAATTGCTTAATATTTTATATATTGTTTATATCGATGGCTTATCTGCAATACCACGTATCACGTTTCTTAAAGCATAATAATATTATTGTTAATATTGTTCAGAACTATGTTTTTATATAGTTGTATAAGTAAGCATTGTAATTTTATATAATATCATTTGGAATAAATAGAAATTTTAAGATGTGCTGGAATATATTTAAGTCTGTGCAAGACTTAAGGGTTGACTAATTTGTTCCAATTAAATTGATAAAGATATTACAAGTAAAAAAGCATACGGTGATAGTACCGTATGAGATAGAAAGAGATAGCCTGCCCACTGCACTGCGGGTTGCATACCAAATGCATTTGCATCACCTATTGACCATTACGGGTCCCTTCCAGTTATACGTAGTATATACAGTTCAATGGGATATATGCTACCATTTGAGTTTGACAGTTCTCTGTATTGCTGGTATAGTTTCTTATTGTTTGGGGGTATGGCCAGGAGTTTTCGGTTATTAATTTCATTATTGTTCATTATTCGTTGTCCGTTATTAATTCTTTGTTATTTGTTAATTATTGTTGATTTCTATTTAATTTGTTGTTTATTTTGCATTTATTGTTTGAACTGCAATTTTAAAAATGTCCTTCCTCAATTCGTATTCAAGGGATGAGAAAGTAAGTAATACCTAATAAATTTAAATTTATTATTTAAATTTCGAGTGTCGAAAGAATCTATCTGAGGCCCTAATTCTATATATCCAATCGCCGTCAACAATCAAAAAACTATTTTAAAAGATTGGAGTCACAAGTTAGAAAAGAACCTAATAATGAGCATCCAGAAGTCAATGAAGAAGCGGAAATACTTACATTCGACTATGTCAAACGTGATTACACCGCTCCACTACGGGAAATTGAACAACAATGTGCTGTACCCCGGGAAACTGCACGTGTTTTTAAAAAACGCTGCTATAAATCATACAAATACGGTATAAATCAGCACTTGTATGAACACGATAGTGCACGGAGATTATAATTTTGTGTTTGGTTCAACAACCAAGACCAAGAGATTTACAAAAATATTTTCTTTTCTGACGAAAGTCGTTTCGCGAACATGAACAGAAATAATATCCGTTATTGGGATTTGGGCTCAACAAAATTTACATCTTTTTGGCGAAAGAAATATTCAAACCTATTTGGAATCAATGTGTGGTTGGGAGTTATGGGTGATAACATTATTGGACCCATTTTATTAGATGGGCAGCTAACTAGTGAGCGTTATTTAATGTTTTTAAGAACTGAAGTCAATGACGCGTTAGAACAACTTCCACTAGCGGGGCACAACAACACAATTTTTCAACAAGACGGTGCCCCACCACACAACGGAAGAGTTGTCACACAATATCTGGACGACAGATTTCCAGGCCGATGGATTGGCACCAATGGGCCAATTACTGGAGCTACGAATAAGGAACGCTATACGTCTTATTACATATAGCAAAATGTGCGGCAAGAATTTATGAGGCAGATTAACAGGTGTATTCAACAAAATGGACGTCACTTTGAACAGCTGCGGCATGTTGCCGAAGTTTATGAATCGTTAATTTAAGTAATAATTAATTTATTTTGTGTTATTATTTTATTTGATTAAATACGAATTTACTTTGTTAGTTAGGTAACTTGGCATTATTGTACTTATTTCAAGTTATTTTTTCTGAATAAATAATAAACGCTCATGAATGAGTGTGTGTGAATGTGAAAAAAAAAACCACTTCTTGTCCGAAAAAGAATTGCTAGAAGTCGCCAGTCTTTATTTGACAAGTTTCGACTATTTTAACCAAATCATAGCTACCTAAATTAGTAAACAAAACAAATCTTTTTTTTCCCTTGGTGATGAAAATTGACGATAGACGGGTTTGTGTTCGTAAAGTAATTCTCATTTTTTCTCTGCTTTAAACGCCATTTTCACGCTACAATTATAAGCACAATATCAAGCACTTGGCATCACTGCGTCGGAAAAATTGTTTTTCCTCGTATTATCAGGGTACCTTCGAGTAGTCCTTTGAGTGACTGACTTGTACGGTGACTTTAATCATCATTAGTTCAATATTTTTTTAGACTTCCTTGGTTCTACGCTACGAATTTCAATCGAATATCAAGTATTTGGTATCATTGTAATCGGAAAGATTTTTTCTCTCGAATAATCAGGGTGTGGCGATGGGGTACCCGTCAAAAAATGACTAATTTGCCAGAAACCAATTAAATCACGCTAGAGGGCGCCAGTCATCCAATGTCGGCCAAAATCGATTTAGTTAGTGTTTATTTGACAAATTTCGACTATTTTCACCAATTCATAGCCACCTAGATTAATACACAAAAACTTAATTTTGCGTTGCCTTGGTGATAAAAATTGATGGTCGATATGTTTTGCGTTCAGAATGTCATCCCGATTGAAAATATCACACAATGAATATAGGGTGCCATTTAAAATTCAATGATGACAAAAAATCCGTCAAAACCGGAAGTCATATTAACCTCAAGAGTATCCTAAAGAATTACATTTTTTTGTTTATTAATACATTCCCAAATTTCATTCGACCGGCTCCATTAAAAAAAAAATAAAATAAACTGGAGTACCTATGGCGTGGGTCACCCGGTATATATATGGATTTGATCAGAATTGAAAACTGAACCGATTTAGCTCATGTTTTTTTGCGAACATCTTTTTAATAAAAAAACATGTTAGTTTTGTTTAAAATAGAAAACAAAATGTTTTTGTCACAACCCTGGTCAGTGGTCGTAAGTAAGTGTGAACCTCAATGGTCTTTAATAAAATTTGTAAAGTGTACGATCGTTGACATAAATTATGGCAAGAACCAAGAAACATGTCTTCCAATTCAACAACTGACCTGCTAGGTTTAATGGATTTGTGAATATAACATTCTAAGCAGTATTTAAGCCAAAACACAGCAGGAAGTTCGTACAAACGTTCCATGTGTTCAAACTCTTACTAGTTGTCGCTGCAATTTTTATTTATTTATATTCTTTTTTCATGACATGCTTGTTTAATTTGTTGTTTGAACAACAATTAATTAATTGAAATTGTTTAATTTGAGGAGCCTGAACATATACCACTTCCAGAGAGACAGTTGTTCGAGTTTACAGATTTAGCGTTTTTTCAACTTCGAAACTATTTTATTATTTTTTTTACATGTGTACCTAATAGAAAATGAACATTGGTCGAAGAAGCACTCTGGCTGAAAATACGTTAAGTATTGAGGAGTATCTTGAGGTTCAATATACCTATTCATTTAATTTTGGCACTGACAACATTTATTGTCATGCAAATATGTACCTTGTAAATTTCAACCTCTTTTATTGAAAACAATTTCGATGTTCCGACGATCGGTGTCCGTATTCAAAGAGGATAAGCAAATATGTTTTCTAGAACATACCTGATTCACTTTCCACTCTACGATGTAAACAATTTATAAATACTTCCTTTTCGATTTGTTCTGACAAGTCACTGTTAATCCTTTTTGCATTGTACAAACGTTATTACTTCTAAATAAGGTAATTTACGCTAATCCTTGTTGCACGAGATGTAGAGTCTACGACACAAGACAAATATAATGATGAATACCCGGCCCGAGAGGTGATATATCCTGCTGTAATAGAAAAGAAGTTGTTTCTTTGTTTAAAATTCTGGGTCAACGGCACAATCGCCTCATGTACTACAGAGTGTTAAATGTACGGAATGTTACCGAAGGATAATAAAGACTACAAAGTACTACAAATCTAAAATTTAGATACCACACATGGCCGTTTTTAGAATAGAAAGTATTTGTTTTTCTTTGCGTTTATTCCAATATCCCCCCTTTTGTTATTATTATTATTATTATTCTATTATCGTTTGTTATTATTTCAATGAATCAATTGTTTATTACAAATACTCACGCATCTTTGACGGTCCCAAATGGACCACATCCTATAACAACTTTGCCATCGCTCACTAACAAGCTTGGCCGTCTTACTTTGGCGACGTTTGATGAAGATGGTCATTCTATTGGACAAATGGGGTCGTGCTCATTTAGCTACTAGCGTAGTTGATTGTAATATTAATGAATTGTATAATATAATATACCTATTATAATAAATACAATAAATATAATTGTAATAAATTAGAGAGATAATAGTGTAACAGAGAATAATACTTTATTAGTGAGTAGATGGTCTACACTGTACAGCCAGTAATTATTTCCATATTATTTCAACAATGTTTGGCATAGGCATTCAAGATTAGTTGTAGTACGCAACTGCATCTAGGAATTCTTCCGATGGGGCGATCAATGATGTAGTCCTCTAGGAGCATGGCATGGCATCTAGGAGCAGGGATGTTATAATACGGTAATTAAGTTTTGTTCGTAAATTACCGTTGAAATTAATATTCTTAATTTCAAATATTAAATTACCACGTAATTAAGAATTAAAAATGGTAAATAACGCTGGCTTAAATTACCGGGTAATGAAAAATGCAAAATAGCAAACAAGCGCCAACATTGGCGTTCAAACCAACGGGAATGCCGAACCAGTTTTCTGGCGGCACGCACTGTGTATGTGGTTTTATTAAGTCGATACTTGTGGTATTTTATTTATTTACTCTTTGGTGATTCATGTCGGATTTTTAGACCCATCTTCAGACCAGCTACACTTGTTCACTCGTCTATATTTTCTGCCTCGATTTTGTGGGTTTATCTTCTCCATTTCCAGTCACGTTACCATTACCTTCGTCTTATTCTTGTTTATTTTCATACGATTTCTATTTCGGGTTTCGTTCCATACATATTGTCCTGAAGTCTTTCGCAGGTACCTGTCATAATTACAATGTCGTCAGCAAAGGCACATTCGGAAATTTCTACCCTTTGCAATTTTCGATATCCCGTGCTGAGTTTCTTCAGTTTGGGTCTGCACTGCTTCATGATTTCCTCCGTTAATACTGTAAACAGTGCCGAGCTCAGAACTCCCAGTCTCATGCCTTCTTTTGTCTTCAGTGTGGTAGATTTCATGTTTTTATTTATTACATTGTTATAATATTGTCTCTGTATAGGTATTTTTATTGCTTCCAGTAATCCGCAATCTACTCCTCTACGTTTCAGCGTTGTCCATACTTTAAAACCCTGCACTCTATCAAATGCTTTTTCCAGATCAATAAATGCCAAATATGTTTTCCGTTTGCTTTTAATGTTTTTTTTTTTTCTATAATTTGCTTGACAGTGAAAATGTGGTCCTGGATACTTCTTTCTCTTCCACTCTACGCCTCTTCCAGTGTAGGTTCAATTATCGTTCTTAATCCTCTGTTTTTATAGGCAATAAAACATCAGACGATCTTCGTGGTTGTTGTTCTGCATAGCGATTAGATTCGGTGACCAATAAGTTTATCAATTCATTATCAAAAAATAATTGGACATAATCCAAGACTGCAAAATTATCTGCATTGAATGTACAACCTGGAACACCAATAAACTGGAAACGTGGTGGTGCTGAATCCAAGATATCTGTATTTATTTGTTGCCAGATATAATTTGATTGGTCATCATCCTCGCTTTCCTCCGAATCCGATTCTACATCGCTATCGTCACTTCCGCTTTCTGATAAATTGCCATACTCAAATTCAGAATCTTCTTGGTCAGACATTTGGCAGAACAAATTTTTCTAAATAAATTTCTAAATATTCAACAATAAAAAATATTACCTGAGATAAAATATATTATATTGTTATACTAGCGTAAAACTTATTCTAGCAAAATGTCTTGCACTGCATATACTACACATCCGCATATGAAAAAAGTAACTTTTAGAATGATAATGTGAGTCATAAACATCTGGCTCTAGTCTTCGGCATTCGGTAGGAATGCATTCGGTAGCATTTGGGTAGGCGCGCACTACGACTTTTTGTCGCACGATTCTTTAGTCGCAAAAATAGAGCGCGTTGTTTTGACTGGGCATACGCAACAATTCTTTTTGTTCCAAATGCGTGTATGCCGATTCAAAACAACGCGCTCTATTTTTGCGACTAAAGAATCGTGCGACAAAAAGTCGTAGTGCGGGCCTACCCTAAGGCCATAAGCAAACGCAAATTCCGCGAATGGCAATAATCTACCATCCAACGTGACAGATACGGACTTAAAATATTTGGAAAATTATATTTCTATATTAACCGTGACCCATACGGAGCTGTAATATTTTGAGACATATAAAATTACAGTGACCGTGACGTTCACGGAGCTGCACAATTCTGCCGGTCAACCTTGCCCGTATATGTCACGGAGGTGTGCATTAAGCGGTTAAGCATCAACATCTCAATGACAGGATCAAGAGGGGCAATATCTCCTAGATACAAGCATTATTGAATGTGAAACATCAAGGAGTCCAAGATATTACCATAAAATACGACGCTGCGTCCTCGGTCAGCCTCTCCGATACCAGCTTACCAACGTATGATGAGATGATCTTGTCGGGAAGAACTTTGGTATAGATCCCCCTCAGTCAGACATAAGAACACTGATGTCAGTCATCACAGACGCTAACGCACGGTGGCATCCATATACCGAGATGATCAGCACCAGATGAGCCAGGTTAGACAAACAGTGTTAAACATATGCACTAATTACCTACAGAGGCACAAGCGAAATGAAAAAAATGACAACCCACCTGCAGAAAATGTACCATACCACCAAACACTGGCTTACTCAACACAATAACATTATAGTCACCACCTCTGACAAGGGCAATAGACAGTAATTATAACGAGGGATGATTATCGCTCAAAAATGCAAGTTATTTTGGGTGAGCAGACTACCTATGACAGAATAACCAGAAACCCGACAAACAGCATTACCATTAAACAACCGAATTATAGATTAAATAGTAAAAATGACAAACTTGACCTGAAAATTGGGAAAATCCTGAAAAACAGGAATGGCTTACTAGGCAGAATCTATGGACAGGTAAAGTTGCATAAACCTGATAGACCCCTGCGCCCTATAATTACTACCATAAGAACTACAACGTACAACACTGCTAAGCACCTAACCACCGTTATAACAAACATCACCTGTAATACCCCCTTTAACATTAAGGACAGCTTCACGTTGGTAGACCAGATGAAACATTTATTATATCCCCAGACCACGAGCTTGTGAGTTTTGACGTGGTGAGTGTGTTTACAAATATACCAACAGATTTGGTCCTAGAAATTATACAAGAAAAATGGGAGGAGCTACAACATACTATACTACAGAAAGAGCAATTGATTTCATTACTACAGTTTATTTTCTCAATAGTTAATTTACATATGAAGATCAAATATATAAACAAAAAAGGGGACTCTCAATGGGCTCATCATTATCTCCCGCTCCGGCTGATCTTGTGTTGGATGAACTCGTCAAGCGAGTCCTTGAGCACCATCCAGGCTTTGTATTCTACCTACGACGCTATGTGGACGATCTTTTCTTAATACTCCCTCACACAAGTACTCAAACTATGCTCGATACCTTTAAAACCTGCCACCAACAAATAAAATTCACCATAAAAAGAGAAGAGAATAATACAATTAACTTTTTGGAGTTAAATATCACCAGGTTGGATGATGGCCACATCAAGACTGGTTGGTACCGTAAACCCACAGCGTCTCAGCGGTATTTCAACTACTTTCCCGACCATCCGTACCACCAGAAGGTCAACATAGTCCGAATGCTTGCCAAGAGAGCCGTACCATTTCTCAGACCTAATCGATATACGTGACGAAATAACAAATGTGAGGAAAGTGCTATTTCAAAATTCGTATCCAAGGTTTTTGGGTAACACATATCTGGCTCCGAACATAGCTGCAAACCAAGGCACTCTGCGTCAACATGCAGCTAGTGATACTACATATCAGTTGGTCCATAATCCAACACCGGAAATAAGCCCGTTAGTGTACATCAGAATTCCCTATATCAAAGGGCTGTCGGAGAGGTTACGCCATACCCTAAAAACAGAAAAGTATGACATTGTATTTTACCACACTTATACCACATCAAAGTTTTATACTAACATCAAAGATGAGATACCTACACTATTGCAGGGCACTACACTATTGCAGAGCAACTTGGTATATAGAGTCGATTGTAGCTGTGGGCACCAGTACGTGGGTGAGACCAGACAATATTTGAAGCACAGATTACAACAGCACGGAGCGTCACTAAGGAGACTAGCTGCGGGCTCCCTCACGAAGGTCAACACACTGGAATTACGCAGCATATTGCCAACAACCCGGACAACCATATAATTTTTGATTCCTGTAAGATCATAGATAGAGAGACGAATTACCATAAACGCCTATTTAAGGAAGCGGCACGCATTTACCTGACTGACTGTACCCTAAATTTAAAATCGGACGTTGCAGACACGTTGTATCCACGGTATACGCTCATCTCATCACGCAGACCGAGAAAAGCTGTTCATTTATATGTGCCTGATGCTATTGTTGACGTGTGCTTGTTTGTTTATCTTTGTGACCTGTTAGGTTAGGTCGTGCCATACAGGGCGTCGCCAATAGATGTCGTTGGTCGATGTGATAATTTTAATACCAACTTAATCTGTAGCTACAATCACTTTGGTTCTATATCTTGCGTCCGCCATTACACGGTGTCATTATTTGATTGTTACAACCGGCGAATTGATTATTGTAATTGTGCAAATATTATTTAAATCTGTTCGTTTCGTGAACCTGTTAACTTTACTGATGTTTATACCCGTCGTTCTATGTTTAAATTTAGCACTTTGACTCTCTCACATGACATAGCAAGTGAGTACTAGACTATTAATTATCCCCTACATTATTACTAATTTTAATTTAAATTATATAGGCCCTGAAGATGCGCAAGAGCTTAGGCAAAACGTTGGCAATGCTGTACAAATAGGTGCAGAATAAGAAGAAGAGACTAATTAGCGGAAACCGTGTTTTATTTCACATACCTTATAACTGCCTAGTCGACAGCTGTACATACTGTGTACTTAAAAACATTATGCCCCTGTAGTTATAATTTCTTATATCCCCCTGTTTATGTATGTGATTTGTGATTCCAGGCTTTTTTACATAACTCCCAGAGCATATTTATGCCATCGTCTCCCATATATTTTAACATCTCTGTTGTTATCTTGTCATGTCCCGGAATTATCATTTTTAGATTCTGTATTGGTTCTCTTATCCCTTCTAATATTATCTCATTCTCCATATCTTTTCTTGTTGGGCGGTTATTTATTATTCCAGGTCTTGCTGTTCCACTGTTATATTCAGCAGCTCTTGGAAGTACTCTCTCTCTTTTCATCATTTCCGCCTCCTCCGTGATAATTCCTCTATCCTTAATATATCATACGATTTTTGTACATTTGTAATGTCTTTTAATATCTTGCAGAATAACTTTTGATTGCTCCTACTGTCTTTTTCCATTTTCTCTCCAACTCTTTTCCAAGTTCACTTTTTCTCTTTTAACACCCTTTTCGCCTTTTCTCTCTGTGTTTTGTAGATACTGGATGTTATGTTTTGAAAATATGCTCTCCATGTTTCTTGCTTCATTTTAACCTGTTCTCTCATTTCTTTGTTCCACCAAGCTGTCACTTTTCTGCCATTTCTCACGTTTATGGCGCCGCAAACCTCTCTTGCCGCTTCTATAATGTCTCTCTATATTCGCCATATGTCTTCGATATTTGTCGCTTCAGTCTGTGTTTGATTCAGTATTTCCCCTATCCTTCTTTGACATATCCTGGCCATCTCTTGGTCTCTCATTTTATATGATTGTCTCATAATCCCTTTTTTTTATCTTGGTCGGTGTCTATCATCCAAGAGTATCTTAATTTTGCTATTAGCATGTAATAATCACTTTTTATTTCTGATATTCTGTATCCTTTCACAACCATCAGTTCTCTTCTGTTACTTCGATCTACCACTATATAGTTGATTATTGATTTTTGGCTGCTGTCTTTCGCCTGTCTGGCAGTCTTGTAAACTTGGGTATGTTTTTTTGTGTCATAATCGTATTAGTTATAATCATGTTGTTCAAGGTACAGTACTCAATCAATCTTTGCTCATTGTTATTCCGTTTATCTTCCGCGTACCTTTCAATTACTTCTGATATTGTTTAGCTCTTTCCAATTCTCCCATTGAAGTCTCCACTTACGTTTACCTTTCCTCTGCAATTATCCGTTATCATATTCAAATCCTCCCAATACATGTCCTTCTCATCAGCTCTCATCTTCGCTTGGTCCATATACAGTTACAAATGTCGTATCTATCTGCCTTTGCCCGTTGTTATTTCTACTTTGATGAATTCTTTTTTGTGAAGCGCAAATTTACTTATGTACTTGACCCACCTTTGGTTGATTATGCATCCCACGCCTGCAGCAGCGTGCTCTCTCTTTTACTCCCTTGTACACCAGTAGATTGCCATCATTTCCTACTATCTCTCCCGTCCTCTTGGTTTCTGTTATTGTTAATATGTCGATATTTAATCTATCAAACTCATAATATATTTCCTGTTCCTTCCCTTTCATGCCTCTAACATTTCATGTAGAATAACTATTCGACCCATTCTCACATCACGCTGAAACACTGGAAATAGTAGGCACTTGTAATATATGTTGCTACACAATAAATGTTATTATATATTTTGACAAAACTATTTCTGACATGTACGTAATTATATAAATAAATACATTAGATTATTAGCATTGAAACTTTGAATTATGCTACATTAACATAATTATAGAAATCAATAACACACAGCTAGATGTATCTAAAAAAATAAAAAAAACCTGGGAGTCTACTTTGATCACAAATTAAGATTTGTTCCGCATATAAATAGGCTCATCCAGAGATCATATTGCGTTATGAAATGTCTATACGCCAACAGGCACTTTATGAGTGCACAACTTAAAAAATGTTATGTGATTCTCTGGTTTTCTCTAACTTTAATTATTGTGATGTTGTCTATGGCCCGTACCAAAGAGTGCAAAATTCTTGCATTAGATTTATTTACGGACTAAGAAGGCGAGACCACCTACCACATAAAATCAGAGAACTCTGCATATCTGGCACACCTTCGTACATAAATAATATTTTAGTACCAAGAGCTGCCATACACACTAGAAATCTGCGGTTCATGGATAGACTGCAAATGCCGCAGCACCACATGTCTGTGTTTGAAAGATCACTGTCATACAATGCTCCAAAATATTATAGCGCTCTTCCTGGCCGCATCAAAAGTCTGAATCTTGATCAATTTAAGAGGAATTTGAAGACGTTAATGCTGGGACAGCGGCTAACCTTATAAGGGGGCATAACTGTTGTTTGCGTGTGTGGACGGATACCTTCCCTTCCTCTTCCTTTCTCCTTCCCCTCTCCCTAACCTCATACCGTCTTCCTTCTGCAATGTTTTTATTTTTTATTTGAATTTATTTACCGATTTATATTGTGTTTTTTTCTTTTCAATTTAATTATTACTTATATGTATTCTTGTTTAATTTTTTTATATGGTTAAGTAGAGCAGCATACGCTGGACTTCGCCAAATAAAGTCTATATTTATTTATTTATTGATTTATTTTTGGCGACAAAGATTAAAGAAGAACCATGACAAACGACGATATGGAAGCCATCAATAGGTACAAAGATAGCGTTTTTCATGTGAACCGTTTGATAAGAGCAGAAGTTCTTGGGATGCCTATATATTTCATTTTGATGAAATGTGCAGGCCAAAGGACTTGGCAGTGACGGACCAAATGCAACAGCTGCTAGGCGAACACTACTATTAGCGTATGTAGGATCTGAACCACTAACTATCATCTGTAATAATTTTTATCCGGATGATGTAAATAGCAAAACAATAAATGAAATTACAATGGGTTTTCTAAATCTCTACAAGCCAACATTAACAATCTTTGCGGCAAGATTTGCGTTCGAAAAGGCAATGAGGCAGGATTTAGATCAACGTTTGCGGGACAGTTTTGTTGTTGGATTCAAACATTTAAAATTTGAAGTGGAAGTGGATGTACGACAACGTTGGCCAGACGGAAAAGGTACTGGAAAAGTAAGTATTAGTTCTCAATCAGTGTTTGACTTAATCTGAATTTGCAGTACAACGAAGTGGAGTAGACAAGGGAAATGGTGTTGTTGGAATCTGTGGTGATTTTCGGATAACCGTATATCAAAATTTGATAGTAGATGAACAACCGATGCCAAGTTTTGAAGAAACGATGGCGAAAATTGCTGGAGGCCAGGAATATTCAATTATCGATTTAAAGGTTGCTTACCCGCAGATGGAAGTAGCTGAGTCCTCAAGGAAATATTTAGTAATTGCAACCCATCAGGGATACTACCAATATAAACGACTTCCGTTTGGAATTTCATCAGCACCAGCAATATTCCAAAGGTATATGGACGGACTGCTCCAGAGTATTGACTATGTTGGAGCCTATTTGGATGATATAATTATTACGAGCCAAACAAGGACAGAACAGATTACAAGTTTGAAAAAAGCCTTACAAAGATTAAGTGCCGGCGGCATTCGGACATGGTTGTTGAAGTACAGATTCCCTTAATCAACTGTTCAGTATTTGGGGCACAGAGTGGATAGTATCCACCCGACAGATGAAAAAGTCGAAGCAATAAAAGGAACACCGGCACCAACTAATGTGAAGGAGCAAGAGCTTTTTTGGGTACAATACATTTTCATGAAAAATTTATACCACATCTACATGGAAAATGTGCAGAATTACATCGACTAACTGGGTAATGAACAGAATATATTTGAGAAACTTAAGACAATTCTGTCAACTTCCGATACAGCGGTCCCATATGATGAGACACTACCCGATTATATGGACATGTGATGCCAGTAAACGTGGATTGGGCGCAGCTCTGTTTCATAGATTTACCGATGGTCATGAACGACCTATTGCGTATGCATCACGAACTTTAAACGAAGCTGAAAAATACTGTGCTTCAATTGATCGTGAAGCATTGGCCATTGTATTCGGCATTACAAAATTTCACCAGTACATTTATGGACGGAAGTTTAAACTGGCCACTGACCACAAGCCATTGGCAAGAATATTTGGAGATAACCGAGATCTACAAAAAATAACCAATAATCGATTAGTATGATGGGCTATTCTGATGGCTGCATATAGTTATGAAATAGAATACAGGGCAGGGAAAGATAATGAATGTGCAGATGTTTTATCCAGATTGCAACTGTTAGAAGATAAACCATCGCGGAATGAATCATATGATATTAAGTACATCCAACAAGCCAAGATAGGGGACATAATTATCTCTGAGAATGGTTTGAAACAGAGTACGAGGAATGATATCCACGTACAAATTGTAAAATTTATTGAAAATCGATGACCAGACAAGGTTGAAGATTGGTTAAAATCATACTTTGAGAAACGGCAGGAATTATCTGTTGATAATGATATCGTCATGGGCTTGGGAAGAGTGGTAATACCCAGGACCCAACAAAATACTGTTCTGAGGACACTGGCAATGCGTTCATTGGCTCGTTATTATGTTTGGTGGTCAGGTATAGATAAGGAAATTGTGGATAAAGAATGAACGTGATCGAGGTTGGAAACCAGGATCTATTAAACGAAGGACTGAGAAATTATCATATGAGGTTAAAATTGGTGGGGAAATTAGACGCAAACATGCTGATCGGTTACGACAGCGAACGGGAGCCAGCTGATAAATTGTGTGAACGCATGGCAGAACAAGTATATCTACAAAATAAAACGTCTCAAGATTTAGTTGAGTCACATCCACATCAGGAAGTATACTCAGATTGGGAACAAACTCTAACAAACGGACATGATAATGTATCAAACAGAAATGACATTGCAATTGAAGGATCTGAAAAACTATGTGAAATACCAGTCACAGTGGAACTGAGACGAAGTGGTCGAGAACGACACCGTCCAAAAAGATATGATGAATATTTAAATTCCAGAGAACAAAGAAAGAGAGAGGAGGGAGAAGATGTAGAATAACTATTCGATCTATCATGCCGAAACACTGGAAATAGTAGGCACTTGTAATATTATATGTTGCTACACAATAATTGTTATTATGTTTCTTAACAAAACTGTTTCTGACATGTGCGTAATTATATAATTATTAGGATTATTAGCATTGAAACTATGATTGAAACTTTGAATTACACTACACCAGCCTCCATATCTTTTGATGCCATATATATCCCATACCCTGTCCAGTATCTTTGCCAGCATCGTCCACTATAGTCCTTTGTATGTTATAACCCCCATTTTTACTGTGGTAGGGTATAGTGAGTTTGTCAGAGTATTTATAACACCCTTAAGGCAGCGTGGCAGGTATAGGCTTGTATATATATATTTTTGTGCAGTGCCTGCCCATCTGTATGTGTACACGATAACTGCCGTAATTTTGAAGTAATTGATTTGATATTTGGTATACAAACTTATATCTTAAAAAATAACGATAAGTTCGTGAATGGGCAAAATCGGTTAACTCAATTTTGTTGTTGCTTAAGATAATTTTTTTACTAGTTTTTAGTTAGCTTTGTCGTTTTTTGTTATATATCTCTTTATATGCCGATTTATTTTTGCTACTTGCTCTAATTATTAGTTATCCATCGTTAACCGCCACAATGTAGGCCTGATCTATGTTGGCTTTAATTTGCAATTCATTTAATGGAAAGCCTCAATTGTTTCTTTTTTTTCCCTTTTATAGCAATCAGTCCTTTCAATATTATATTGTTCCTCTCTTACTGTTTCTTCCCTCTCCATCCTATCTTGTAGAATTTGAATTCTTTCCGTGAGTTTAGTGTCCCTTGTCATTCTTTCTTTTTCTTCTTAACCTCTGTACTAATTGTATGTAATCCCTCTTTAGGTCCTGCGTTGTTTTTATCCATCTTCTCTTTCATTTTCATCAACATCTGATTCACCATTTCGCCCATTAGAACTTTTATCCCTTCCAAATCGCCCATCGTTTTGCTTTTATCACTGTGTTCCTTCACGCTTACGACTTGCGCTTGATTTTAAATTTCCCCTCCTCCAGCTCCTGTCGTTAATGTTTTTCTACGGTTGTAGAATTCTTTGGGATAATCGTCGTCTGCATCTCGTTTCCTTTTCTTATCACTGAGTATCTGGTCTGTTGTATTGTTGGAATTGCGTATTCCGTTCTTATTTGTTTTATATACCTACTTAACCTCAAATACTTACTCATTTTGTTAATTTCGTTTTTAGGATTTGCTTTGTTCTTCGCCCTCATTACTCACTAGTTGTCGCCCGTGGCACACGCAAAATTGTCACGACATAAATTGCCCTCTGTGCGCACTTAGGGCAATTTTCTTGCACTGACTTCGGGAGTGTTAGTGGAATATGGCGGACTGTCAACAAACGAACAACAGGTTGTGACAAAATGACACTGTTCCGGCTTATTGTATTGTAGCGTTTTTCGTTCGTTAAGGTGTGAATTAAAACACTCGGTATATTAAAATACTCTATTAAAAAAATAACGTTATTAGGGAAGTCCGTATAAAATCCCATTTCATAAATATACTTGGCGGAAATGCTTGCGGTCGTGTAGGTTGATATAAAAAGAAACTTGGAGGGTTCGACCATTCAATAATAACACCTTTGTTTAAATTGTTACGTTTCGCGTTAATATTCAAAGCTTCCTCAGACAATAAAAAATGGTGAATTAGATGAACCTGACAACAGGCGGTACATCAGTCGGCAATTCAAACTACATACAGCACAGGCACAAAAGTTCCAACATCGTTAAACACTAATAAACACCGTGCCGGTGTACCAACCATTTCCTTTTGACGAGTCAACATGTCAGTTTGGTGTGCCATGTTGTTTTTTGTTTTGTTTTGTGCCATGTGCACAAAGCCAGTGGCTTGTCTGTGCGGCAATCGGGGAGACGGAGTATTTGAAAAATCCCCTGCCTAACCTGGGCTTGAACCCTGGACTTCTGAGTGGAAGGCATTCGCCTTACCCACTCGGCCACCTCCGCCTCAATTCGTTCCGTTTATTAGTGTTTAACGATGTTGGAACTTTTGTGCCTGTGCTGTATGTAGTTTGAATTGCCGACTGATTTACCGCCTGTTGTCAGGTTCATCTAATTCACCATTTTTTATTGTCTGAGGAAGCTTTGAATATTAAAGCGAAACGTAACAATTTAAACAAAGGTGTTATTATTGAATGGTCGAACCCTCCAAGTTTCTTTTTATATGTTATTAGGAAACACTGTTTGCTATATTTTGTTGCAGAATATGACCAGCCTGTACATAATTTAAATATGGTAGGTAAACACGCTAATAGAAAGCTTCTACTTTATCATAATCTAAGGGTGCGCAATAAAATTAAAAACTGGTATTGAGATATCTGAGCAGGATTCCAATTCCTGATACAATTTAATTATGTTATACTGGTATTTATTTTATTATCCACGTGCTGCTTCACAAACTCGCCATGAACTGGACGGGTATCAGAAGATTTAAGATACAAGATTCGAATTTGTCACATTACATTTATTTAATAGACAGAATAAGTTGCATTGCTGTAATTGAATTATATTTTTATCCTTTACACGTCAAAATACTGATGTAGCATTGCATGACAAATAAATGAACGTAACATTAATGCCCATATAGGAGTGCAAGTTGAGAATGATGTCGCAAGTACTTGACGAGAGCTTCGTACCTGAAATGAAATCGAATATAGTATTTTAGATTTGCAAAAAAGACTAATCTTATCATACCTAGGTCCTGACAAGTCTCTATGGCGAACTAACCGCATTTGGAGAGTATGCAGCAAGAACCTAGCATCATTTATTTCCTTGAAATAATTCTCTTCTTCCAGTAAGGTTATAGTATCCAGAGTTGTTGTATACCAAGCTTGTTTCTCTTGGATCTCATTTGAACACTAAACAGAAACACAACTGCTTAATCTTTTACCGAGTTTAATTGTTTTTTGGACATCAAGATCAAGACATCAAGGAATATCATCAAAATTATCACACACCTACCATTGTTATATTAAAAAATAAAAATCTGATGTAGCCAGGCACATGACTTTATCATACTATATATATAAAATTAATAGCTTAGCTGCATGATATTCTATTTGATCTAGATCGGGCGTGTCTACATTAAAATAAAACTAGTTAGCTAAAACTAGTGTCAAACGCTGATGTTTTGACAATGCCTACTGTCAATAGAACCAAAATATTTGTCAAATCCTGGCTAACTAGTTTTATTCTAATGCAGACACGACCGATCTAGATCAACTAGAATCTCATGCACCTAAACTATTAAATTTATATATAGTATGATAAAGTCATGTGCCTGGCTACAACAGATTTTTTTATTTGTTGGTAATCTTTTTCCTTTAAAAAATAAAGATGTGGACATTTTTTCAATGTATCTTGAATTGTAATGGAAAGAGTGGAACCATGTTTTCCTTCATTTTTGGCTCACCCTGTGTGTTAATCAAGTACTGGTATAGAAGGTGCTTACACTCTAAAAATGTCCGAAATACAGCTTTTTTTAACCTTTCATATTATTTCTGAATTTATTGAGAAACTATACTAGTGAAATAAACTGAAATTTTTTTTTAATAACATTACATTTAAAACATTAAAAACAATATTATAACTAGATATGAATATACGGACATCCCGTATCTTTTCGGACTTACCGTAATGATTAATGTACCTATATATAGTAAATGGTGATAAACAATTTTAAATAAATTAAAAATTACAGCCACAACCTGGATTTGAACCTTTGTGTCGCTAGCAGTTGGTAGAGTATTGTGCTAGCTACACAAAGGTCCCTGGGTCAAATCCAGCATGTGGCTGTAATTTTTAATTTATTTAAAATTTACATCCCGCCTGTATATCACCATTTACTATATATACAAAATTATAAAATAAGAAAACTGCAAAAACCGCGTATTGTCTCCACTAGCAACTGTAAGAGTTTATAATCTACACAGCATACTGAAAATCAGGTTTCTTATCGTTTCCATTGGTATCGGATGCCATTTTTCCACTAATGCTTCTGCAATTTCTGCAAGACTTTACGGCCTCTCGCCAGAATGTACCCTTCGCCCTAAATCTTCCCACAAATGTTCTATAGGGTTCATATTGCGGCTTCTCGCAGGCCACTGTGATGTGGTGATACCCGTGGCTTCTAAGCAGTTTAGCACTATTGCGGCAGTGTGATATTGTTACGTAGTAATAATAAATTAAGGTTATTATTGTGTTCGAGTAACAATTGCATAAAATATAAAGTTAACAACCCCAATTGCTCAATGATTACGGTATAGATACCAAACGCCGAGTTTGAGCAAAAGGCATGAACAACGTCGACGTTTGGTAACCTGATTAACGTTAATGGCGTATTTGGGCAATTGAAATAAATAGCCACATACCGTCGCATGAAGGGGATTGTATTTATTTTATATACACGCATGTAAAACCAGTGTGTTTTATTTTACATCCACCCTGGCCTGGGCAATCCAAATAAGAGTAACATGGTGCAGGCGCAAAATGATACCAAGGAAGAAAAACAACGGTTGATTCAGGTCAGGTTGGCAAGCAACAAGAGCAGTGAGATAAGAAATGAAGGAAGAGGAATAATTCCAAGGAAGACTTAAGCGTGGAATCGAGGAGGAAGAAGATTGTGCAGAGAAATATCTGCAGAATCCTGTTAAATTTCTCCACTTTGCCCTCAAGGAGAAATTCGCTGGAATTAGCACGTTCCAAGGAAGTACACCTGGACAACGCTCAACTCTTAAGTAAGTTTATTTTTTTAGTTTTATTGTTGAAAGTTTGTGCGGCCGTTGCTGTAAGGAGTAATATGCGTTTGTTCGTTCTCAATTCGAGTGATGCAGTTGTCTGGTACAGGGTCATAATGGGATGATTATACGGATGGGCGGTCATCTACAAGAAGCGGCCGACACATGACGCACCGGGGTACCAGCATAGTTAAGTTATAAGGGAATTTTGAGGTTGCCAATACCGCCAAAAGAAGTTGGCGATGCAGACTGGAGGGCATTTGGCGCTACGGATTCTACCGAACCACCCCGCACGGGACAAGGGATGTCTCGGCCAGTCTGAGGAGAAGAAACAAACAAATCGACTAGAAAGGAAGTAAAGGAGCGGTGCTATGGATTCTACCACAGGGGTCCCGGCTAGTCCAAGTGGATGTAGAAGGAAAGAAGAATTAGGAGAATTCTAAGCGGCAACAGGAGATGATTCTGAAACAAGCATTTTGGTACACCGTCAAAGCCGACAGTAATGGTGTCCCTTAAGTAGATGACCAGCGCAATCTTGGAAGAAGAAGGTTGGCAGGAGCGCCCAAACACCAGACCAGACGGATGAGAACTAGAAACGAGTTCCGATGAGAACAGGGCAAATCGCATACGATAACGGCACAACGACTTTGTAGTTTTTTATTTAGATTTTTGCAGTGTTTTTTTTGTGTTTTGTAGAGCTTTCTGTTGTATATGAAATACGTTTTGAATTTTTGTATGTGTTGTTATTTGGTTTTGAATTGTTATTGTATGTAGGTACAATAAAATGTATGTTAGTTGGCGTTTTGCTGCCCCGCCCCCGCTTTGTGGCTGTAGATTTCGTTAAAATTACGGCATTTCTCTGGGACGAGCAATTATTGGCTAGGAGGGTTGCTACGAAGTAATAGTAAATTAAGGTTATTATTGTGTCAGAAAAAAAATTGTATACAAATATAAAGTTAACAACCCCAGTTGCTCAATGATTGCGGTGTCTAATATAGATACCAAGCGCCGAGTTTGCTCAAAAGACAAGTGAACAACCTCGACGTTCGGGAACCTGATTAACGTTAATGAGATATTTGGGCAATTGATATAAATAGCCACATACTGGAGCACGAAGGGGATTGTATTTATTTTGTATTCACGCGTGTGACATCCGACACCTGTACGAGAAGGCAGTGGCCTTCTCAGCAGTTTTCTTGGAATCTTATGAACATTATACTATACACTCATGTAAAACAGTGTGAGTTTTATTTTATATCCACCCTGGCCTGGACCATCCCAATCACGAGCTACGTAACAATATATCTTAGGAGTTATGTTATTAAATTCTGACTAAATCATTCTCCAGTCCTTCTCCACACTCTTTTTCTTCCATCCACCATGTTGTAAAAACCTTGAAAACCTATCCGTAAACAAGACATTCGACAATTCAGTAATATTACATTCTGCATAAATTTCAACGAAATTTCTTCTAACAGCACGATGTTACAGGCAATGATTTAGGACCTTTTGGGGGTCTCCTAGCTTTTAAATTAACATCTTAAGACGTCTACAAACCGTCGGCGTACTTACTTTAATACCACAACAAATTAATTGCTATAGCAACGGCAATAGTTTTTAAAGGCAATGTGATCCTACAATGAAATATATTTGTGGGCTAAACATATGGCTTCAGTAAAATAGCTGTAATTCGGACAATTTTCGACATAAATCATTTAGAGTGTAAACTGTAAGCACTTGCTATAGTATTACTAGATGAACGGGGTGTCAAAAATCCGGAAAGAACATGGTTCCAGTTATTCCACTACAATCCAGGATTGAGTAAATTTCTTTTTTTTAAGACAAAGGAATTGCCTACCAAAAAATAAACATCGGCCAACTGGTTTACAAAAAAATATAAGACATTAAAGTTCGTTCAAAAATCAAGTGCGTCCCTTTTTTGGAACTGAGTGTATACCGGGTGACCCACGGCATAGGTACTCTCGTTTATTTTTTGTTTGTAAAGTTAGACGAATGAAATTTGGGAATGTGTTAATCGACAAAAAATGATAAAGCTGGAAGAATGAAATTTGGGAATGTGTTAATAGACAAAAAATGCCATTGTTTGGGATACGTTTGAGGTTAATATGACCTCCGGTTTTTCCGGAAATGAGGTTATCATTGCAATTTTTAACACTAACACTAACTAAACCTATTTTGGCCGACATTGCATTATTGGCGCCCTCTAGTACGCTAACTTTGATAATTAGGTAAATATTTTTTCATTACTTCTAACAACAATATTACGCTAAGAATTTTGATAAAATATCAAGTATTGGTATCATTGTAATCGGAAAGATGTTTTCTATCGAATAATCAGGGTGTGGCCATTGGGTACCCGTGAAATAGATGACTCATTGGCCAAAAACCATTTAAATCACGCTGTGTTTATTTGACAATTTTCAACTATTTTCACCAATTCCTAGCCACCTAGATTAATACACAAAAAGTTATTTTTGCGTTGCGTTGCGTTGGTGATAAAAGTTGACGATCGATATGTTTTTGTGTTCGAATTGTCATGCTGACTGGAAATATCACACAAAGAATATGGGGTGCCATTTAAAACTTCAATGATGACGTCATTGAAACCGGAACTCATTGACCTCAACAGTATCCAAAAGAATGGCATCTTTTTTCTATTAACACTTTCCCAAATTACATTCGTCCTGATTTATAAACAACAAAAATAAACGAGTACCTATGGCGTGGGTCACCCGGTACATGATACTAATTGTAATGGATTTTTCCAGAATATCTGCAAATAATATGAAAATCGGCCAAAGATTACAAAAGTTATTCAACATAAAATTTTAGCAAAATTGGTATTTAAGTGCTTCTTTAATTAGCGGCACAATTGAATAAAACCGGGGAAAAATTATGAAAAAAAAATTGTTTGAAGTAAACCTTTTCAAATTGACGCTGAATATCCACTGCACGCGCTACCATCATTTTCTTGAAGTCATTCAAACATTCTATTTCAATATCCAAAGCTTGATTGCGCGTAAGGATAGGAATTGCAAATCTCGCTAAGTAAGGAGCTAAGAAATCTGTATCTTCTTCAACTTCTTTCTCCCTGCTTTGCTTTTGCTGCTGTTCCTGTAATAATTGTGTTAGTACGTAATAGTCCCTTCTAGGAAACTTAACTTACGCGTTCCGTCATTCCTTGCCTATACTCAAGGTTGTGCTCTCTATTAAATATTGAAATGTCCAGGTTTGGAAATGTCCGTTCCATATCTCGCAGTTTGATGAACTCTGCAGTTTGATCCTCAATTTCTCGAATTTGTCTTAAAGATTCCTTTTCTGCTTTCAATTGTGCATCAAGCAAAGTAAACAGTTTTAGTTGACGCGGTGGAGGAGCGCCAATTTCTGCTTGGTATCCGCTGGTGAGAGAAGGATCAAAAACCAAGCGATCGCTCATATCGGCCATTGGTGGTTTTATAAATCTCCTAGTGGACGCAGTTACTTTTCCTTTGTCGTAATGGTACTTTATGCGTATTTCTTTGTCTATAATGTCAAATTCACGCATTGCTATGTCATCTGAAGCATTCTTATTTGGATCTCTGTCGAACTTCTCTACAAGAAGCTGAAATAGTATAGGAAATATGTTGTAGATGTCTGGCTCTTGAAGGTAGTTGCGCGTCAGCAAACAGGATTCAAATTATAGATTCATTAAGGATTTTGCTTATTACTAAATTTCAGGGTGATTATTCATCTGCACAAAGATTTGACTTATATGATATGCAAGATATTTAAAAAATCTGATATGTCCAGGCACATGATGTTATCATAATAACATGCTAATATTTAAGGAGGTTATCCTTGGATCCATTTTGAGGGAAAAAAGTCATATGAACATATGTCCTTAGGGTCTTAACTTTTGAACTACAGGGTGCTAAATTTTTAGGAAAAAATCTTTTTTGTGATAGCTTTGATACGACTCTAGATATTTTTGTGAAACTACGTCTTCTATGCACCAAAAGGCATTTTCTGCTGTACAATATATTCTTTTATTCCTATGAGCCTCTGTTTAAATTTGGCAAAGTTTCGCATTGTTGTGTTGATCAATTATCTGAATAGAAATTTAAGCTATCATTTTCATTTTGAAGATATCCACAAAAAACTGAAATGTTAAAATATCGTTTTTAATTTTTTATTCAAAACCAAGAGGAGCTAGATATTTAAAACTAAAACATTCTAGAGTTACTTTTTAACAAGGAATGCAGTATTATTTTTTTAAATTGAAATAACATCAAAGATGGCGGCGTAACCATGGCCAACTTGTGTTTTTCTTATGGTCGCCATGTTGAATTTTGGCATTTTCCGATAATCGGGTTTTTTTCTCATTTCCGCAATGTATAACATGTTCGCATTAGTTTTTAAAACAATGGAGTAATAATAATAAAAAACGTTCAAGTACCCAACTGGAGCTTGGTTACAGACCGCCGAACTCGTTGCCAAGCAACGTCAACAAAATGCACTTGGATCGAGCGGCGCGCGCAGCGTTGGGTTTGCCGTTTAACCAAATTAGCCTTAATTGTGGCTGATTGTGGATGTAAAATGCCGTTTACCAATAACGAAAACCGTATATGATAAGGCGTTATTATTGTTCTCATAGAAATGCCCTATCGTACAATATTCCTAACATTGGCCAGAAATTTGACGTAGCATGGATCGTTTAGTAAACCCCGCAATTCTTATAATCCTCAAACATTTAACTGGGCCATTCATATTCCAGAAAAACTTGAATGGTGTACGATTTTTAAATCTTCTGCGCACCGAAGTGGCAGACTATTTTGACGATGTTGAGTTGGACCAAAGGAGAATAATGTGGATAATGTGGATAATTTGAATAATGTAGCAGCAAGATGGAGAACCGCTTCACAATATCATAAGCTTTCTGTTGTATAAACTTGTTTCTTTTACAATCTGAATGTTGTTAATGCAAAGCACCCTTGGTCAGTCCGGCTGTCTGTAACCAAGCTCCAGTTGGGTACCTCATAAGCACGACAAACCACGAGAAAAAGGAGTTTTTTTTGTTATTACACCATTGTTTTAAGAACTAATGCATTGCATTATTATACATTGCGGAAATGAGAATAAACACGATTATCGGAAAATTCCAACATTCAACATGGCACCCATAAGAAAAACAAAAGTAGGCCATGGTTACCCGCCATCTTTGATGTTATTTCAAATTAAAAAATAACACTGCATTCCGTGTTAAAAAGTAGCTTCAGAATGTTTTTGTTTCAAATGTCTAGCTACTCTTGGTGTTGATTAAAAAATTAAAAACGATATCTTACCATTTCAGTTTGCTGCGGTTATCTTCAAAATGAAAAATGATAGCTTACATTTCTTTTCCGATAATTGATCAACACAAAAATACGAAGCTTTGCCAAATTTAAACATAGACTCCATGTCCACTAATAAGCGAGATCCCCATGGTGAGCCCCGAAATTGAATCACCCGAAATAAAATTAATACTTTAGCTGCAGTAGATTCTATTTGATCGCAATTGGTCGTGTGAGCATTAAAATAAAACTAGTTAGCGAGGATTTGACAGACATTTTGATACTATCGACAGTAGGTAATGTCAAAATAACAGCGTTTGACACTACCTACTGTCATTAGAATGAAAATATCTGTCAAATCCTAGTTTTATATTAATGAAGCCACGACCGAACTCAAATAGAATTTGCTCATGCAAATTACGGTTCCAAGAACAAACGTTCCACAAATGCAGGCGCCGTAGCCTGACACCGGTCACCCAGTAGCGGAATTCCGCTACTGGTAGCGGAATTTTTGGAAAGTAGTGGGGTAGCGGCGGTTGCTCATTGATAGCGTAATGATGTAGCCATATTTATTATTTTAAATAATCGATTTTGAGTAGCAGATTTTGAAGATTGTTGTATATCGTGTTCTTATATCGGGTTCACTCGCTATTGTGTACGTTAATAATCTATCCATAATAGTCGTATTTATTAAACCCAATAAATAGCCAACCCAAAATCGTATTATCTCAAACTGTGATAATAGATCGCCTAGCCCTATTTGCACCTCGGTAGCGGCGGGTAGCGTAATTTCTCGTGAAAAGTAGCGGCTGGCTAAGGTTTGTTGGTGGCAACACTGGTTATGCCACTGACTCTAATAAATAGATGATTCAAACCAAGAAAAACAATGAAGAGTTACAAGTGACAACTAATTATAAAAATTATGCCGTACGGGACAAAAGTTTTAATGTCCAACGTCGACAGTCCACACAATTGGCGCCCCTGGTTTGGCAGTTTGATACAGACATTTCGCTTACGTGTGTTGTTTACTGACGCTGTAGTGTATGGACAGGCCAATAAAAGGCATAACGAACAACTTAGAACCTGAAATGTAATAGTTCGTCGGTTGGGTATAATCTGGTTATTAAGTAACCATAATTCTAGTTTTAGGAACATTAGCTAAGTACCACAACCGTAACCATTATGAAATTTATCTCTCTAAACACGCTCAGCACGTAGGTTCTTGCAATAGGGACCAATGCAGTATTTTATCAGACAAAGCCCATCACTCTTACCATGATAATCACTATTTGAACTAATTGCATTTGTAATCAAAATCTCTACCATTAAATTGTAGCTGGTTTGCTCACTTTAAAAGCTAAAAGAAACTTACTCATAAGTAAAACTTAAACACATTAAATTAAAATTAAATAAAATAAAATTAAAAAAAAGTAATTATCGGCTTACCATTTACAAAAGCACACACTAAAAAAACTACATTTTAATATAAAGCAAGCGGGAAGCTTGCGACTTGTTTGTTTTACATCTCAAAACCACTCTCTAGCTCTTCTCGTTATCAACGAATCTACTCCTTACCTATTTATTAAAACTTCCCCCTCCTTGACTTTATATTAGGAGAAAAATGACAACACGACAAGTTAAATGAAATGTGTAGATGGCAAGCCAGTTGCCCTAAAAGCATAATAATCTCGGTCAGCAGTATATTATACACTTTATGACAAAAAACATAAATCTATTACCAAAGAAAGCCCTAAAATGCATGGGGATAAATACCATTAAAAAGTTTCACAGGGGCCTCGCGCATTATAATTTATGTCATACAAAAAAATATAGATTACAGCCGCGTAATCAATCGTCAACCTTGGCATCCAACTATATGCGATAAGGATGGTTGTGTTGAATGTATCTCACAGACCAACGCGTGGTAAAGTTGATCCCACAAACAAAAATAATGCCAATTATCACACTTTTAACCCTGTGGCCTATACCCTCCATGTTAGAGCGGATTGTGATAATTATGACAACGGTGTAACTACGCGTCATCGCAGATCTCTGATATGCGCGTATATTAATAAGAACTAAAAAGTTAACAGTTAAGATTTTTGTAATTGCAACAATGGTAATTAGGGTTTCACGCCTTTGATTTTAATAGACTTTCCTTACAGAAAAAGCTAAAATATCTATCTGACAAAATAAACTTTGTTATTCTTCACGAACATCATACAATATTCTTTCATCAAACGCATTGAAGATATATTAAAAGGTATAGATGCTAACTGTCCTGAGTAGGAATTAATGTTAAAGTGACATTAACGATTGTTTTGGCACTAGTGCTAAAATACCTTGAGAAATTTAAATTGCAATAAATTTAGTAATAACGAAAATTACCGTTAGGATAATATTGGCTAGGATATGTAATATACCAATTTTTATTATAACGCCGAAAAGATTGGCACAATGTCCATTATAAAACCAAAGTAGAAAAGTGATATTTTTTAACACTGGGTTTCATAACGTGATACTTTTCTTCTCACTGGTATCATAAAGCGTCGATATTAATGCATATACAGTAGCAATTCCTTATTCTTACATGTTTATAGCAAAAAATATATGTGCATTCTTTAGTTAGCTGACTAATAATCACCCTTCATTTTAGTAATAGACTATCGTAAATGGTTGGACTATAGTATGTAATAGACTAACTATAATAATTATTACCAGCACAATTCGACGAGGTCCTTCCAAATAACCTGGTGGCGGATGTCCTCTTTTCGCATATTTGACGTGTCGATAACAAAATCTAATAAATTTTTTATAGTTATTACTATCGTCAAATACGTCACTTGAGCATAGTCTATACAAAATAAAGCTACTATTCTTGTTTCATATTTGTGGCTACCGGAGCTACACTTTATACAAATACATATAACTCGTGAATTTGAATCCACATCTCTACTATACCCAGTGGTATTCAGAAAATGTGAACAGGGTCTCCTATACAAGTGCATAAACCCTTAACTTGGTTCTATTTGACCTACTTGAGGAGAGCTAAAGAGATTCGTCATTGGTTAAAATCAGGTGTCGTTAAAATCAGGCGTCGTTAATTAAAAAAGATTCAGGTAACTTATTTGGTTTTGAAAGAGCCATCTTATGATACCTCAAACGATGTAGGCAGCTTGAACACATTTATTATATTTCGCCCCGTATACCACTAGATATTTCCGAGATATATCGCTCAAAAATTGTATACAAAATTCACTTTTTGTTAAGAATAAACAACTACGTATAAACTACATTTTTGCAACACATCAGCAATGTGCCCAGATTCGGGGTCCTGACAAAAGTGTAATGTCCTCAGAGTGGATCGTCGTGGAAAGAAAAGTCCCTCAGGGTTCCATTCTCGGGCCTCTTCTCTTCATTACTCATATCAATGATCTGTCACATCATCTTGACACTCAGCCTATCCTTTACGCCGATGATACTTTTGTGTGTGGTGAGGATGGCATGGAGACTCTTTGTGCGTCTATTAAAGATACGTTTGTTCAGGTTGGCCACTGGTTTGACAGCAATGCTTTGAAACTTAATGCGAGGAGACTGAGCAGCTTACATAGTGTGGCTGGTTCTGGCTCTTCTGATATGTCTATAATGGTGAAAAATAACACCCTCAATTCCACTAAAGTAACACAGTATCTGGGTGTTGATGATGCCTTGATGATCACCTGAATTGGAAGACCCATGTGTGTTACCTAGTACCTAAACTCTGGACCTGGTTCTCTGAACACTGCGATTCTAGGCTACGGATACGTATACTCAATTTTGAGATATGGTGTGCTATGCTGGGGTTTATCTGTGGAGTCTTAATATTTCTGATAGAAAAGCGATGCGTAAGATCCCTTTATGGTCTCAACATGCGCAATTCCTGCAAACCCTACTTTATTGCCCAAATATGTGAGGTGCCTAATGTGACAAAATGCAGAAAGACCTTAAACATGTTTTAACACGAAAAGTATCCCATAATGCCAATGAATTCTTCGGTTCAACTTTCTAAATGCGAAATATTCTATTATGTAAAAAAATTATCAGCTATATATTTATTTTATTTGTTAATTTTTTGTTTGACTTATTCCACGCCTAAAGGCATATGTATACCTCATGTATGTATATTTTTATGGAATTAATAAAGAAATGTTAAACGTTATTACAAATCCGTTCTCAAACGTTGCTCATCATGTTAGGTTTAGCGTTGTCTGTTTTTTTTTGTGTGTGAGCATGCATACACTATAATGAAATAGGTTTGCAAAAATTTCAGCACAAAACATATTTTTACGAGAGTCCACTTAAAAGTACACTAAAGGTTTATTTTGGGGTTCAATTGAAGGTTCTAGGTTTCCGGGTTCGTTTGCTGTGATTTGCAAAAATGGCCAAACATACTACAATCATCCACAATCTTTGTTAAAACGAAAAATCTACGAAAATGTGAGGAAATAAATTTCTACTTACTTGTCATTGCGTCCAACATATACTTCGGTCATAAATAGGGCATCCAGCTCCAAACTTTCCATCGAATCAAATCGATTTTCATGAAAGTATTCTATAACCCGTGGAGCTTCGACTTCATTATTGCGTGTATTGTATTTGTGAGCTAAATCATGCAGAATTAATTAACATAACGAATAAATAATATGTAGGATACTACATAATTTTACCGAAAAAAATGTTGTCGGCGTACAAAATACAATAATAAGCAAAGTTTAGACAATAGAAACAAAACTGCTTTAGCTTGCAAGAGTTTTATTCTTGGCAATTAAGTACATTTTGGGCACTAATTATAGTACATTAAATTTGCCCTACGACAAAATGGCTATCCGGGACCCAATTCTCGTCATCTTTTTGAAGCGAATGCGTGACTTTTCGAATGGAGTACGGATATCACCGGTTGCCCTCTGGTTCGTATCTAGGTTGCTAAGAACAATAACGCACGTGCCACGCTCATACTTTTCAATCAAACGTATGGGAACGTATGGGCGTGGCGCGTGTGTTATTGTTCTTAGCAACAAGCAAACTTGCTCATAGATACGGGCAACCGGTGATATCCCTACTCAATTCGAAAAGTTACGCATTCGCGTCAAAAAGATGACGAGAATTGGGTCCCAGGTTTCTTACGAATATCCTGTATCCGGTGCATTTTCGAGAAAAAGTAACCCAATTTTGTTGGGTATGTGACGATTTTTGTCAGGTTCAGTCAAAAGAGACAAACTAGCGGCTAGGGCTGGCAATAGATTTGGGAATGCAATTAGCGACCTTAACACGCAAAATCTATCACATGCGCTTTGGCTTCATTCTGTGCGTGTTGGGTGACATTGATGTCAACTGCCACTCAAAAATTTATTTTTAAACTCCCACATATCACTTTCCATAAATACGGCATATGTTTAGACAGGGTAATTATAAATGATTGTAGTGGAAATAAGCTATGCCCATGTTAATAAATTTTTACCGGTTTACACAAACAACTGTCAACCTTGAAATAGGTTATGCAATCAGATTAACTTTTGCGTGTAGGTATTCTAGGGTGTAGAACAGTGGTGTTCCATCCAAATGGAGCGGCAAACAGAAATCTTTACATTTGACATCATGGCGTACATCGACCACAATCATATATAATGACCGGTTAATTTCAAAAAGTCAGTAATAATATTTCAGGGCCACAGACGAACGCATGTCGAACGTCCATTGCCTAAAACGCGTGGATTGGCGCGAATAAACTGTTTGACAGGCGCATGACAGGACGATTTTAAATTGGCATATAGGTATCTAGTGTTAACGCCAGAATACTATCTACAAGGATTCCTCAATCGATGTTTTTAGGTTTTTGACAAGAACGCATTTCACGTCATCACCCCTGGGTTACGGCAATACAAACATTTCAAGCTTCAAATGTCAAATGTGTTTTCTCAAGGTCTGCTTTTGACGTTTCAGATAATGACAATCAATTATTGCGCGTTGATTGGTCTGTTTGAAATTCCCGCACTTTTACGTGTCAAGTGTGTCTGCTTTTGACGTTTCAAACATAATCACAACATTGATGATTACGCCACTGTTGGTTAGTTTGAAATCCCTGCGTTTTTACGTGTCAAGTATGACAGTCTAAACAAATTTGGCAGGAAACCTAGTAAGCCGACTCGGTCGTAGTAACATTGGAAGATACGAATTGAGCAATCCTTGTAAGAATCAAATTTTCTTGGTGTTAACGTGCGCTTTCGTGCACACCTTTAAATTCATCGCGTGAAAGCGTCTACAGATGTCATTATGACAGTACTGCCCTTAAAAGCAAAATCTATCTCGCAGCTTTGCTAAAATTGCTTTTTAGGTGCCTAAAGAAACCATAAAAATTGCACCCACCCAAGATCCGGGAAGTGACAGCTACAACTTTATATAGTGGCTTTTGCCTATACAGTACAGATGCAATATTTCAAATATTCTGCTCCCTACTTTGTCAGCAATTTTACCTAAGAATGAGAAGCTACCCAAATCCCCTCAGGGGTCTAACATATGGCATTTATTAGTGCTCCAAAATGAACAAAAGAGCAAAAGGGCTAAAACGGCTAATAAGTGTTTTTGCAAGCTGTTTGACTGGAATAAACAACAATTTAGATAAAAATTGCGCCCTAAATTTTTTTTTAAATATACTTTGCCCAGGGGATAATAAGTGTTTTTGCAACCTGTTTGACTGGAATAAACAACAATTTTGTTAAAATGGCGCCCTAAATACATTTTTTAAAATATACTTTTTCCAGGGGCGAATCCATAACCAAGTAACAAACAACTTGTGGCCAATAGGTTATTACGGCGTTTTACAAATAACATACTTTTAGAAATAATATGCGTTACTGATGCTTGTTTTACGTTGCTTCATTTCGAACGAAAAGCCTGCGCTACAACTTTGAATATGGCGGAGTTATAAAGTTTTGAAAATCGCAGATTTTTCCGATTTTTTTTCTGTTAATATTAATCCGATCGAGTCCCTGTAGGGCTCATTTTTGTGGTTTTTTCATTTTCTACAATTCGTCTGTTTAGTAATTAGCGAGTAATTAGCATTTTTCTATATGGCATTTCGAGTCTAAAACACATCGCAATACATCTACGGACTGTTCCACGTGACCTCGAACTGTCGGCTTCCTGATACTACATATTTTTGTCACAAACACAGTCATTTTCTGCGCTATTCCTGGTCTAATTTGACATTAAGGTTGACATAGGCAACCAATTTAACATTTACGTGGAAACAGTGGCAGAGCAGCAACCAGAAATATTTAAGGTTCGGACACATACTTATTTATAAGCATGCTAGTGAGCATGCTTAAACAGAGCACTCTTGTCAGCTGTTTTCATTTGCTAGCAATAAGCATGCTACAACTCTGTTCACACGTGCTCTGAGCACGCCCTTTCCACCGCACCGCAGGTAGCATGGTCGAAAATCAAACGACTGTTGATTTTTGAACATGCTCGAAAGCAGCATACTTGTTACTGGCAATGTATAGACATTAGACACACATGCTACTAAGTAGCAATTGCGCGAAACTAGCATGCTTTCGTACTACTAATAAACATGTGTGTCCGTACCTTAACATTACATACCTAGGGGCAGAAAATTATGATAGTCAGTCGTGTTATGTAGAAATAATTTAGAGTATTACACACTTTAAATCATTCTTTTATTGGTTTAGACGTTGAAGGGTTATGAGCATCCAGACACAGGGCTCAATACTTTTGCAACCGATAGTACTATATGAGATCGTGTGTAGATGCCATGTCGTAGCAAGAGTGAACGCATGACAATCGCATCGGAGCTAACTCATGTCACTTTTGGCAACACGCAAAGGTTTGTTTACGGAAGAATATCAAACTTATGGTTAATGTCAGAATGACAACGTATAGGTTATAAGTTATAGTCGTTTAAAAAAGTAAAAGTTATCTGGTTGTATATGTAGTGTAATGCGTTTTTTACATTATCAGATTTGAGCGGAAATATGTCCTTTAGGGTCCCCTGAACATTTTTGACCAAGCTACAATAAAAATTCTGTGTGTGTGAGTGAATGTGTGTGTGAGTGTATGTGTGTACCCGATTTCTGTGGCTACGATTCCGGAGAAACTACTAAAGGTACCGGGACGAAAGTTCATATTTAGAAGTTTTATGACCAAACTTAGAGGTGAAAAGCTTTTGGTTCAAAAGGGTCCAAAAGAACTGGATGTTAAATAATAAATAAAGTAGAGGAAATTTTGTATAATTTATGTCTATGATATTTTATGGTAAAGTTAATAGTTTAGCTGTATGAGCAAATTCTATTTGATCGAGATCGTGTCTGCATTAAAACTACATAGTTAGCCAGGATTTGAGAATTATTTTCATTCTAATGACAGTAGGTAGTGTCAAAAACTGATTTTTTGACAATGCCTACTGTCAATATTATTTTGTTGCATTTAATATTGTTTATGTTAATAAAGGAATTATTTATTTAATTATTTATTTATCTGTCAAATCCTGGCTAACTTGTTGTATTTTAATGCAGACACGATCGATCTCGATCAAATAGAATCTCATGCAGCTAAACTATTAATTTTATATATTGTGTGATAAAGTCATGTGCCTGGTAACATCAGATTTTTTTTGCGTGCAAAAGTATACTTATATTTATAATTCAAAACTGAACTGATCTTAACGTTTATTAATATTTTATTTTATTATTGTATTATGTTACAAATCGCAATAACTAGATAATTTTCTCATAAGTAAAATTTTAAATTTTTAAAGATGGTAATACCGGTAACCCGGTATAGCGCTTTTACTCCGGTATTGTAGGTATTAAGTACGCCTATGGCTACGAATCTAGGCAATGTGTTATTTATCAATACCAACGTGCATGTTTGGTTGCATCTAAGGGCATTCTTAAATCACTTTCAATTAGCCGATATGTAATATAAACTGGTACAAAATTTGCATACCTCTAATTGCATCCTCCCTTCCTCGAAGAAAGTGCACTTCCCTCCACCCAGTTAAAACATTGTCTACTATTTTGGACATTCTGTCATGTCGATTCATGTATATATCTTCTATCTGGTAGAGTTGATCAGGGGAACATTCCAAATCGGAGAATCTGCTAATTCTAGTGACCAGCCCAATATCGTGAACGTAAGGTGCATATTGCTCAACAATGCTCCTTTTATAGCACGTTGTCTTGATGCCATTCGGGAAGCGTTTCTCAATAACTAGAAGATATTTTAATTGCAAGTTAAAATAAAGGGCGCACACCGGACTTAGAAATATGTCACCATTGTCAACCTAAGACTACGCACTCACTGGACACGGATAGTTCAAACAATTTTTGCATTTGATGTCCAATTTCAAATTCGTTAGTAAATATAAATCGGAACTAACCGCATAGTGAGCGGCCGGCCTAATGCGCCGATTATTATGTGCCGTTAACTTAACCGCTACGGGAACCGCAACAGCAACCGCAATCTTAAGAAAATAATGATGTGTTACAGTGTCGTTATTACCTCTATGAACGTTTCCCCTCCTTTCTAGAAGTTTGAAATTCTGTTTCTACACGTTTGCAATTCGTTTGCAATTGTGTGCACCCTTATTAGTTTCGTTTGCACCCCTACCGTTTTGGTGTTAAAATTAAAACAAATCCCTCCCTTTTCAAAATGTAAATGTTTTTTTTTCTACGGATCGTTTGCATCCGTTTTGGGTCTGTTTGCACCCTCACCGTTTTCTAGATATTCCTGCCTCTTTTTGCCACAGTTATTTGCCACAGAGTGATTATGTTTGAACCCTGTTTGTTTTTGTACCCTTTCAGTTTCGCAAAACAAAAACAATACGAGTTAATAGGTGTGAACCAGCCGACACTTTTAATTTAATTTGCAGGTAATGGAGAGTACACTGTGACGAATACAATATTGAAATTAAATGATATTAACCGTTTAGTTCATAAATTATCTGTCAATAATGAATTATTGGTACCTTTGTTGACCAAGCCAACGTTGCCGCCACTGGCCTCTACTAATGCCACTGCAGTTAAGCAGCGTGGTATTGTGTTACATTGAGCCAAAACTCATATGGTGTTATTTGTTTTTCAACTCCTTAAAAAGTTTGAACTTGTGATAATTAACAAAAGTGTTTCAGTTTCACATTTATTTATTTCTTCGTTATACTTAAATTTCGAGTCAGCTCACCTCATACCAAGACGAGTCATACCCGGACAACTCATACCAGGACAACTCATACCAAGGGACAACTCATACCACGACAACTCCTACCGGGACACCTCATACCAAGGGACACCTCATACCAGGACAACTCATACCAGGACAACTCATACCAGGACAACTCATACCAGGACAACTCATACCAGGACAACTCATACCAGGACAACTCATACCAGGACAACTCATACCACGGCACCTCATACCAGGACAACTCATACCACGACAACTCATACCACGACAATTCATACCAAAACGCCCATAACAAGGCGACAATTGATTGTTGTCTGGTACGGTGTCATCTATATTGTGATTAGGAAACTCTCTTTAACGACTTATTATTAATTAATTGAGTTTAAATTTCTACACTGTCGAGTATTGGCAAACATCCCATTTTATACAACGCACTGCCATCTAATACATAGGGGGCAAAAAACACGACACACATTTTTAATCACTCGTATTTCCAATAATATTTAGTCAATTCAAATATTTCTTTTAAAAACGAATTGCTTGTAGTGGGAAGATTGAAACCACACCATACTCGCAATAACAGAACGGTTCAATCTAAAGTTCTGTTGCTGTATGCTTGGCAATGCAACATTTCTGATAACATCGCGTCAATTTATGTGAAATGAAAGGTGTAATAAGACTAGTAGGTAATGACTAGAGACCGGACTTTAGACACAATTTAGGACACCATTGGCGTGCCGCATATATTTTCAGTGGGGTATTTTTTATTAACTAGGTATACTGCCGTATTAGCACAGACGTATATGTAGGATTGGTGTCGTATCTTTTCAGACAGAAAAATTAAAATAGATTTTTTAAGCTGTACAATGGAGACGCAAAATGTTTCTGAAAGGACATATGTAGGTACTATCGTGAGCAAAAACTAAAACGGGGCAGCAAAGGAAATTAGGCTCTTATATTCTGAACAATTTTAGTTCTGTAACATTTAAGTATCGTTTACATCCACTTAACTTAACGTAACATACGAAATATAGAACGATTCCATTTACATTCTCTTACGTTTGGGGTGATTGTCATGACGTTTGACATGACACAAAATTAATCTATCGCTTTTACCAAACAAAAATCTTTATATATTCACTAGTTTTATGAAGGTTGCATCATCCATGATCAAAATCTGTGAATCGATCTAAAAATATTGCAAAACAACACAAAGACAACAAAGTTTAAGTCGCACGAGATATTTTTTAGGTTATGTACCATCACCCGAATTGTCAAAATCGACGGCCTGTGATTGGTGCACTTAGCGCACAGATACTGTTAAGTTGAAGTTAAGCGAACAAATCCGTATGTTACGTTAAGGGAATGTAAACAAACACATTTTTTTTACACAATTCTTAAGTTCTCGTATATTACGTTAAGTTAAGTGGATGTAAACAATACTTTGCTTTGCCCGTATTTGTTAACCTATGAAGTCTAAACTCGACAGTATCTGTCAACCTACAAACTTGATGCGGATTCAACAATTTCTTTAACATTCAAGAGAATTGTGTTACAATGGTATTTCATTTATTTTATGAGACATTCTAAATATTAATAAATGTTTCAAATATTAATAAATTGTATACTATTTGAAAATTTGAAACCCCCAGCAATTTCGCAGGCAACGCCAATGAACCGTCTCGATAGCGTAAACAAGCCCCATGGAGGAAGGACAAGCCCCGCCCACTAGATGGACCAGTTACGCACTTGACTTGAATCACAACGACTCGGACGTTGAGTTTTCGCTTGCTGTGTTGTAATATAATGTCGTACGCGTATCATCAACAGAGCGGGGCGACTAGTAACGTTGTAAGCGTACTGTTTTGTCTGGGTTGTTGTCCGCCGCTTACCTCTCCAAAAGCCTGAATTTTAGAGTACTTTTTTGTGCAAGTCCGGTCTCTAGTAATGACATTAGTTTTCTTCAGGTCAAAAGGGACAGTAGAGATTTTATAGCATCGTATACATTGTGATTTTTTGTATACAGGGTGAAATTTTGAAACATCGTTTTTTGCTGTTTTTATTCAAAAAAGAAGTGGAATTGCGAATATTGTATGTGTTCAATCCTCACAACGTAAGCAATTAGTTTTTCAAAGAAATGCTTGCTTCAATTTACGCAAAATTTTCGAAATATGAGTAATTGTACATTCGTACCGCTTTTTTTGGCCCACAGTGTATATGTTACGTATATTCTTACACTCGGAAGCTATTTTTGGTATAAAAATTTTTTTTTGTCCATCAGCTTTGGCTGGGCGATATTCAACTCTTTTATTTCTTATGGACGCGTTATTGAGTGTTTACAGATTATTGAATTTAATATTATATAATAAATATTATAAATCGAATATTGAATATTTTAAATAGAATTGATTTCAATAAACTTATTAATGAATTCTCCCTCATGTACCAATCTGAATGTCATCGATTTCAGTTTATCCGAACTAATTATACGTATAAAGAAAATAAGACTTTGCTGACGCATTATTTATTGTATCTGGGTAATTCCATGTCAACTCAATACTTTTTTTCTTACCACCATTAGTTCTGATGACATTTTGTACAATTGTTGTCTTCCTGTAGGTAAAGAAAAATACAAAATTTTATGATAATATTAATATGTTATCCCATAATTCCAAAACGGTTATGCTTATATTACCGAGTTAGATGCGGTAATATTACCAATCAGAATTAACATGCGCTCGGTATTATTACCGATAATTTAACATTAGTAGTTACGTTGTGTTTGTGTTCATGTTACATATATCTTTCACTAGAGGGCGGTAGCCTTCCCCGTTGTATAATATCGAACAGCTAATTTTTACATCATATACAGCTAATTTTTACATCATATAATTCTGGCTTGTTTTTATTTTTCAACTTGACAGTTGATGCATGTGTTGTACTTAAGATTAATGTCAGAATGACAGCGCATAGGTTATAAAAGAACCATTTACAAAGTTAACAAAAATATTTTTAGTATATTTGGGTGCATATGTGTTTATTACATACGTAATATAGCTTTACAGAAAATGTAGAGATCATCTACGTTTCCACACATTGACCAGAGTTTGTTAATCACACTAGATGACATCGTACGTAATAACAATCACTTGTCGGCTTGTAACGGGTGTTTTGGTATGAATTTTCGTGGTATGAGTTGTCGTGGTATGAGTTGTCGTGGTATGAGTTGGCGTGGTGTGACTTGTCCTGGTATGAGTAGTCCTAGTATGAGTTGTCCTGGTATGAGTTGTCCTGGTATGAGTTGTCCTGGTATGAGTTGTCCTGGTATGTGTTGTCCTGGTATGCGTTGTCCTGGTATGAGTTGTCCTGTTATGAGTTGTCCTGGTATGAGTTGTCCCTTGGTATGAGATGTCCCTTGGTATGAGTTGTCCCGGTATGAGTTGTCGTGGTATGAGTTGTCCGGGTATGAGGTGCACCCGACCCAATCAATATGTGGCAAACAACATTGAAAATTTTATAAACAGGCACGTATGATCTCATTTAAAACTTTATATGAAATATGTCATGGAAAACGCTTGGTTTACTAGTGTGAATCTGGCTCTTCCGAATTTGTTTTAATTTAATCTCGAAACGGCAGGGGTGCACGAAAATAAAAGAAGTGGAAACATATTACAAAAGAATCAGTAAAATAGAATATCAAATGTTGAAGAAGGGGAAAAAAGTGACAATAATATATAGGCTGTTCTAAAAAAGCAAAGGTTACCAAATTTACATAATAAAATGAGTATCTTGTATAATAAACATATATTTAAAGTATAGGTTGTTTAAAGCAAAAAAACTTTTGTTTGAGCATTTTTTTTTAAATTTCTTACTGTTGGAGAATTATTTAGGTGTTCCGATAATTTTGGCTAACCCCGTATAGAAGATATGGTTATTTCCCGAGACCCGGAAAATCACCTTGTTCAATCCTACCACTGAGTTAGTCAGTTTCTAGCTTGGATACTATACCTTTTCAACTTCACATTGAGATTGAACAATTTCAAATTGAGAATAAACACAATCAAACTGGGAATAAACAATTTTAAAATGGGAATAAACAATTTAAAAATGAAATAAACATTATCAAATTAGGAATAAACAATTGCAAATTGGGAATAAGCAATTTCAAATTGAGAGTAAATACATTCAATTTGGTACTAAGCAAATTCAAATTGGCACTAAACCATTTCATGTATAAATACTAATAATTTAATTATTTATTTAATAAATGATTATATTATTATCAACTACGTATTACATTATAATTATAATAAATGTAATTTATTTAAACGACCACATTCGGTGGATACCTCAATATGATAGCTGTTATGTATTTATTGCTTCATTTCTTTCAAGGTAATTTTCGGGTTTTCCTTAATACGGTTTTCCATTAATAGGCGATGTTCACCCAGTAATTTGCATCTTTTCCTTCCTCCACGGTTTTTCTCTTCTCCCGCAGCTTGATTCTTTACCTATCGATAGGCCGTCGATTTCTTGATATTCAATGTAACCTGCTGGAGCTCTCCAGTCTCCGTTATTATTATATAACGTACAAATCTGTTTTTATACATTGTCAGCATACAGTTTTTTGATGTACGGCATTATTTTTATATTATAATATTTAAAAACCAGCAAAAATAACACCAGCAACAAGTGACAATTAAATCTGCCACAACCATGCGACTGTCATTTTCCTTTTTCTGAATCTGAAATTGTTTAGTGCCAAATTGAATTTACTTAATACCAAAATGATTGTGTTTTGTTCTCAATTTGAATAAGCTTGTTCCGAATTTAAAATTGTGTATGTCATTTTGAGATTGTTTATTTCCAATTTTAAATTGATTATTTCATTTTGAAATTGTTTATTCTCAATTTAAAATTGTTTAGTCCCACATTGAATATGGTTATTCCCAATTTGAAATTGTTAAATTTCCATTTGAAGTTGAAAAGGTATAGTGCAGAAAGTAGTTCTTTACCTCACTTAAGCTAGTTGTTATAGAAACTCCTAGGTGAATTGTTTTACACTCACGAGTTTCCATGACAATCTTCTAACATATCGTCTATAAACTCCATATTTACTGATATAAAACTGCACAAACGATGAAAGTCAGTAATAAAACAATTAGATACATGTAGTTTGTTTGTATCGACCGGACGACACCGGGATAAACTGTCACCTACGTCGAATGATATCAAAAGTAACTTATTTTAATAACGTTATTTGTTTAAATTTAGTAGCAGGATTGAACCAAATGATATACAGCACTCGTGAGAAACAACTTCACTCACTTGTATGTTTTTATTCCGAAACAACATTATCGTAATAAATTAACCGGTTGCAAATGACGAAGCTCTGGCAGTTTTTTTGTTTTTGACAATACAAATTACTTGACTGAAAAAATGCTAAACTTTATTGAAAGTGCAATAACGAAAGAAGTACACGATAAACACAAATGATTCAGCTTTCCATGCAATATTTTCAAAATTAGCCCTAAAGCCTACCATCATGTGGTATATCTATCCGTGAACTCCAGGGTGTAGGCATATCTAAATGCTTTTCTTGATATATGGTGTTCAATAAAATCTCTTCATCTTCCATATCTGCATCAAGTTTTGCTTCTCTAGTACTTGCCGGTTCACCAAGCAGCAGGTGCTCCCATTTTTGCCCATTCGTTAAGTCATACTCCATGTTTGCTATTCCATTTGCACAGTCTTGCATGTTTACCTGAATTGACAAAAAATACATAATTGCAAATTGGGTACGTAATAGGGTGGAGCGAGAAAACTTTTTTCGGCTGATGATAGTCTAATAGTGAAAAGTTGGTGCCAATTGGGCTTAAGTTAGTATGGCACTGAAATTTTGAAATAAAATAAGTGAATGTGTAAATTTCAATAAACAGATCTATTTTATTTTACTAAATAATTGCAAGTATAGCTTTTATTAGATAGAAAAGAAACTGAAGACGTGTTCCTATGATGACAACTAAAAATAAGAGCCGGCGGTGGGGAGACGGTTGAGACACATATTCGCACTACAGTCATTCGCTTTGTTTGGTTAAGTGCGCGCGAATATAACAAATTGCCTTACTTTCGTTTTGTAGCAATCATGCAAAGAACTCGAAGTGCGTTCAAATGTTTGCTTTTTGGTAACGATTGTGAACTGAGAGACAACATTCTACCTACTTATGAAGATGTAATGAAAGATTATGAATGGACGAGACAACAACTGAAATTACAATTGGCGAAACAGCCCGTATTTCCAGAAGTAGCAGATAAAGTGGTATCCAGGGTTGAAAATATACGGAATACTACAGCTATTCCGACAGTATCACGAATAAGGTCTACTAATACTACAGATGTTGAAAATGTATCACTTAAAATGCAAAAACCTGCTCAAGTCTGCAAAAGGGCAGTTTCCGACAACGCAGTAAGTTGGTTTGATATATCAGCCTGTAAGTGCAAGGAATTTGCTCAATGCTCCTGTCCCAGAGATAAAATGGTTCCCAAACAAGAACAATCTTTTTTAATTGACCAAAGAACCTCTAAAAATATGATAATATAATATGATAATAGGTGGAATCGACGTAACCGTTACGAAGCAGTTGCAAAAGACGCTAAAGAGGAAACAAGAACCAAATGAGAACCTCTCAACTACTTCTACGTCAGCTGTATTTGAAGTAAGTACTTCTCTGGCATTGTCAGCATCCCAGAGGCGTATCAGGCGTTCGGGTATCTCCAAAAAGTTCATAAATGAAGGAGTTACTGAGAAGAAAAGGAAAAAGTCTTCGTACGTCAATTTCCCTACGTTATGGAAGACATAGGACCGGTATGGGGTGTCGGATAGAGCCGCAGCAGCAATTGCGTCGTCTGTTTTGTTCGAAATTGGGTCTGATGTCGAAGTCCTTTACAGGCATAAGTTACGAAGGGTAAGAAGAAAAACTAGAGAAAAGCTAATGAACGAGGTTTCAATTCCAGCCATTTCTGCTTTGTATTTTGATGGAAGAAAAGACAACACTTTCAAAATTATTAAGAAAAGGTGGTAAATGCTACAAGACTATGGTCGTCGCACATCTCACTTATTCGAGAGCCAGGATCTGTTTACATGGGGTACGTAGTACCTAACGTTGGTTCAGCGAAAGGAATAGAAACAGCTATAAGACGATTTCTGTCATATGAAGGAATTTCCCATCTTACGGCTATTGGTTCTGATGATACAAATGTGAATACTGGTAAGTATGGCGGTATTATAAGACTGCTTGAAAAAACGCTACAAAAGCCATCCCAGTGGATAATTTGTTTACTACACATGAACGAACTGCCTTTGAGACAGTTGTGTCTTCATCTTGACGGGTGTACTTCGGCTTCGGGACCAAATTCTTAGACTGGACCATTGGGAAACAACTCGAAACCTGTGACCAGTTCCCTGTTAAAATATTTCAGCGCATAGAAGGCGAAATGCTTCCAGAAATGTCACAAGACTTGAGTACAAATCAACAGTACTTATATAAGATTATCTCTGCGGTGCTTTCGGGTGATTTCCCAGAAGATCTCGCAACAGAAGCACCATCGTAAAACTATACAGTAGGGTGGTTCAAATTGGCTATTTTTATTTAGAAAGCAATGATCTCCCGAAATCGTTTCCAAATCCAAAAACAGTGGACAGGTATTTTTTTTCTTCCAAAATTTTGATTCTTTATGGTGCCTGTCAAGACCTCAAATTTACATAAGAAAATGCATGGGAAAAAGAAATGTTTTGGTATTTTTCGACTAATTGTTTGGAGGTTGGGAAAACTTAAGTTATAGAACTTGTAGAGGAGTTTCCAAGGAAGAATTTGACCTATCATACATATGGATTTGAAGCCCCCAACCCACCTCCACAGTGCCCTGAAAACTACCCTTAAATGAAAAAATGTAGATTCGTCAGAAAATTAACATAATGTTTTCATTCTCTTTTTCTCTCATAGAAATCATTATTATAAGTCTACTGGGATGTTTACAAACATTTGTCAGTCAATTTCTATTTGTTTAAACAAATTTTATTTGTTTAAATAATTCGTTTTTCTCGAAAATCCGTCTGAATTCTGTTTTCTGAGTTCGATATGGCAGTTTATTTCTTGTGTGTTGACATAAATCATTAAAGAAATTCCTTCTATTTTTTAAACAATAAATTATTAATCATTTTCAACTTCTTTCTAAATCTGGTTTTAACATTTTTGTTAAATGAACTTATAAATTTTTTTGTTTGAGATATCCCAATTGATATCAATTATATTTTGGGATGATTTACATTGTTTAAATGATAAAAAATTATTCGCTTTCAATACCATTTATTCGAAAAAATTTGATTGATTAAAATCATTTTTAGGGAAATTGGGGAGCGATTTTTTTAATCCCTGTAATCTAATTCCCTGTACTCTAATTGGATGAAATATTGAAAACCATCCCAAACATAAATGATGTCACTTGAGCATAACAGTTGGCTATAAAAAAATAAATTTAGACGAATTGCAAAAAAAAATTAAGCAAATGTGGGGTTATTAGATAATATAGGCAAGGTATCTCGAATATGAAACTTATAAGCATAATTATCATAATTAGAAAAAAGTGAAAATGAATAATAATTGATTCTTAAAACAATAGGAAGAAATTGTTTTTTGAATAATTTATTAATTTATTTAATGAATAATAAACTGCCATATCGAACTCAGAAAACAGAATTTAGACGGATTTTCGAGAAAAACGAACAATTTAAACAAATAGAATTTGTTTAAACAAATGGTAATTAACTGACAAATGTTTATAACCATTCCACTAGACTTATACGAATTATTTCTATGAGAAAAAAAATAATGAAACGATTAGAACGGCCAATTGTCTGAAGAATGTAATTTTTTTCATTTTAGTGTAGTTTTCAGGGCACTGGGGGTGGGTTGGGGGCATCAAATCCATATGTATGATAGGTCAAATTCGTCCTTGGATAGTCCTCTACAAGTTCTATAACTTTAGTCTTAAGTTTTCCCAAACCCCGAACAATTATTTGAAAAATACCAATAAATGTCTTTTCCCATGCTTTGTCTTATGTAAATTTGAGGCCTCTACATTAGCAATCAAAATTTCAAAGAAAAATAAATTCGTGTACACTTTTTTTGGATTTGAAAACGATTTGGGGGGCGGGGGGGGGTCGTTGCTTTCTATTATCACAAAAATTCTTGCAATGCATTTTTGAACCACCCTAGCTCTCTATTTGGCTACATTTGTTGTAAAAGTTTATGCACCAACTTGGTTTTCATTAAAAATAAACCATCATGCATAGATGGAACATCTCTTTAACATGATTATGGCGTCCAGGTACCTGCCAGAAGATCTAAAAAAGATTATCGGTCCTGTCATTCAGACAAAATGGCTATTTTGCTCATTCTGAAAACATTCTTCTAGCAATATTAAGTGATGACAGCAAACAAAGTCGAGAACTGGCTGCTCGGCGGATACTAAAGGCACGTAATATACCTCAGCAGATGTTCATCAAATTAACCGAGGAAAAACGTTTCTTTTAACTTTCCGCCCTTGTACGTAACTAATATACCCAGTAATTTTCATGATTCCAAACACTCTCTACGCCGCAATACACAGTAGTAGTAACTGGATTAACGTATCCAGTACTTGCTTCGACGAACACGGGCTCTTCGATATCCCTCTTTCCAGGTCTCAATAATACCCAGGCGTGCACTCTCAAACCAAATAGTTCATCAAAAGGTGGCTTCTCCATCTCTTCAATTTCCAACCTTTTTTCTTCTTGGATCTTTTCCTTCTCATTGTTTACTTTATCAACTTCTCTTTGTGCCATCATCATCAAAAACTTGCTTCTAAGGTCACGAGGTGCCTTCAGAACGTACTTAGGATCTATAACTTCTTCGACAACATCATCTTTCTGTAATATAAAAAATATTAAAATCTGTAAATGTTATCGCATTTACTATAACCTTTTCTTCAAATTCCGGGTAAGGCGAATTTATTCTGGTCATAATTTTTAAGGTGACGTCACGTGTTGCATAGCCAGAGACGACGTATGCATCGTAACCGGAACCAATTAGCAGTGAGGCAAGCGCAGTTGCTAATTCATATGAAGTTCCGGTCTTTCTTAGGAAAATGGTGTGAGGAGAGTAGAGCCGGCTAGGCTGAAAACAAAAAGGTATACATTATTAACACTGGGGAACAAAAGAAATATTTTTCTTTGCGGCGGAAGATTTTCGAACGATTTCGGCTATAGCTGTAATCAGGGATGTAAAAGCGTAATTTACCGGGTAAATTACGAAATATTGTATAGTTATTAATGGTAATTTACGAATTTTTATTTACCAAAATTTACAGTTTAGATTACCAAAGGTAATTGACCGATATATATATATATATATAGGCTTCAAAAATTATTAAGGATTGACAAAATACTTTATTTTTCTTTCTTTATTATTTGTTTGTATTTTATTACCGGGACATTTTTACTTTATCATACGCAGTACAATAAAGTAGTGTAATCGTGCAAAAAATGAGATTTTAGCGGAAATAGGTCTTTTTGGGTCCCCTGATCATCTTTGACCAAGGTACAAACAAATTTCTGTGTGTGTGTGTGTAATGTGTATGTGGGTGTGTGTGTATGTTTGTGTGTACACGATTTTTTTGGCGACGATTCCGGCGAAACTACTAAAGGTATCGGGACGAAAGTTCATAATTAGAAGTTTCATGACCTAACTTAGAGCTGAAAAGCTTTTGGTTAAAAAGGGTCCAAAGGAACTAGTAGTTTATTCTAAGCCTTTTTCAAGGATTTTGCAAATGAGCCGCTATTTCTCTAATTTCGTCAAAATAGTTAAATAATAAATTAAAGTAGAGGGAATTCTGAATAATTTATGTCTATGTAATATTTTGGTAAAATTAATAGTTTAGCTTTTTAGGTTATTCTAAGCCTTTTTGAAGGATTTTGGAAATGAGCCGCCATTTCTGTAATTTCGACAAAATAGTTCATTAATAAATTAAAGTAGAGGAAATTTCGAATAATTTATGCCTATGAAATTTTTTGGTAATATTAATAGTTTAGCTTCAAGAGCAAATTCTATTTGATCGAGATCGGTCGCATCTGCATTGATATGAAATTACATAGTAGCCAGGATTTTGACAAATATTTTTACTTTATCATACGCAGTATGTAAAGTATTGTAATCGTGCCGAAAAAAAAAATTGGGATTTTAGCGGAAATAGGTCATTTTGGGTCCCCTGAATATTTTTGACCAAGGTACAAAAAAATATCTGTGTGTGTGTGTGTGTGTGTGTGTATGTGTGTGTGTGTGTACTCAATTTTTGTGAATCCGATTCCGGAGAAACTACTAAAGGTATCGGCACGGAACTTCATATTTAGAAGTTTCATGACCAAACTTAGAGTTGAAAAGCTTTTGGTTCAAAAGGGTCCAAAGGAACTGGGTGTTTACTCCAAGCCTTTTTCAAGGATTTTAGAAATCAGCCGCCATGTCTGTAATTTCGTCAAAATCGTTAAATAATAAATTAAAGCAGAGGAAATTTTGAATAATTTATGCCTATGACATTTTTTGGTAAAATTAATAGTTTAGCTTTTTAGTTTATTCTAAGCCTTTTTCAAGGATTTTGGAAATGAGCCGCCATTTCTGTAATTTCGACAAAATAGTTAATTAATAAATTAAAGTAGAGGAAATTTTGAATAATTTATACCTATAACATTTTTTGGTAAAATTAATAGTTTACCTTCAAGAGCAAATTCTATTTGATCGAGATCGGTCGCATCTGCATTGATATGAAATTACATAGTAGCCAGGATTTTGACAAATATTTTTTTGTGTTGTCACATTCGAAAACATGGTACTTTTTTGTACCATGGTCAAAAATGTTCAGGGGACCCAAAAAGACCTATTTCCGCTAAAATCTCAATTTTTTTTTCGGCATGATAAAGTAAAAACATAAACTTAACTTAAGTATGTATTTATCCAACACAACAGAGTGGTGACCTGATATCACCGGTGCTATTTAACTGTCTGTAGTTCTAGTCACGTTATGACATTCTTTAAACCGAGTAAAATAAATATTGTTATAAACACCAGCATACGCAGTTAGTACTGGCAACAGACAGCAACAAACAAATTAACCAATGGGAGGCGCCATAGGTTTACTTATTCTGAGATCAACTATCCGACTAGTAATATCGGCATAAGCCGCGTTTAAACCAGCAAAGGATAAACAGCTATCTATAGAATTATGCCTTAACGTCAACTTAGGTTATATTTATGTATACACCATGTCAATTACATATCACTATTCACTTTGTTTCTGACAATTGAAGCACAAAATATATCGAAACAATAATAAAAACTGTTTGATTGTGTACCACTCTCCCCTACTTATTTTTTATGTATAATACAATAAGTGACAAATGACAACTCATCCTGGTGTTTTTTTTTTTTTTTTAGAATCTGGATATGAAAACAAGCATTGTGAATTGCGTCTAGTTTTTAAAATGATCAGCTTCGAAAACCGCAAAAAAAACAAAAATACATGAGTTTTTTCTCAAAAATTATTTTCTCAAAATTCAAAATGTTCTACATTCAGATTCTGATTTTACTGAAAAAGGTACTAGAATCGGTTGTAACTTGTTCGATTTTTATTTGCAGGAAATTTTTAAGTAAATGTAATGTGTAAAATGCTCTGATACTAAACTCAAAAGTTAATATTTACTTGTTTGTTTAAAAACGATTTTAAAGCTTTTTTTTAGGCCATTTAACAAACGGTTTTTAAATTTATGTGCAAATAATGAGTTATACTATTAAAAGCATTCGCGTATGTGTACTTTAGTCTAGAATCGTATTATAAAGATTCTTGAATGGACACAGATCCAATGAATATATACAGCGCATCAAAATTAACGCACCACTAAAAAATTTTAATAGTATGATAAAGTAATGTGCCTGGCAACATCACATTTTTTTGGTTTAAAATTATAGTTTTGTTTTGAGAATGTTATTATTTTTTGCTAACGATTATAATAAATAAAATTTAAAAGCATCAGAATCTTTTAATTTTGACAAGTAAGTGAAGTATATATGATAATGTTAATGTTGGTTAATGTTAATGGTTGGCGGTTTCAGTACAAACAAATTTATGGAGTCGCCACGTCAAATCGTTTGAGAAACCCTGTTGTAGACCGTACAATTACCACCACCTGCATATTTTGGTAGACTGCTACCCAAGAATGAGGAACTTCCTGGAACTTTTTGGCAAATTTTGTTTTTTTTTTTTTTTAATGTTTATATTGATATTAAAAAGAAATAAATCTGATGTAAAATGTTGCAATAATAAAGCTGGGTAAGAATTTTAAGTTAGAAATTAACAATTATAGTTAGTCTTCTGTAGAGTATGTAAAAACACAGCGACACCTTTTATGACAACTTTTTAATTATAATAATAATGACAACATGAAACAAGTAATAGTGTCCCATAGACACAAACATACTTGACGATGATGTTTATTTAACATTCATGGCACATATTCTAACATTTTATCACCATACCTATCCAACCGAATGACTAACTAGTAACTACCTACCTATGGGAAATGTAATATCAAAGTGAACAATCACCATCTGGTAGACAAAAGGCAAACATTGCCTGCACTCGATAAAGGAAGCACAGATAACTTTCTCTGTCAGAAAGTACGCTAGTGCTCAATAGAGGGCCAGGCTTGTTCGTCGCACAGTGCTCTACACATGTAACCGTTGCACTGTGCGGCCTAGATGTGCTGCCACCCAGTGGGTGGTTAAGTTAACTTTTTTTTCAATAACTAATTTCACAAATCACGATTAAAGGAAGATTCAAATTTAGATCAGATAGCCAGAATGTTAACAACTGTTGAAATGTACTTTTTATGTATGTAATTGTAAAGGATGTAAATGAATTAATAATTACAAATTGCTAGGGTAGGATGTAACAATTTTTTTGCTCAATTTGTAATTTCAATTCTCTTTTCATCTCCACCGTAGCAAACTAAGGGATCTACAGTTTCTGGCACATACGATATGATGCACAAATTGCTTTACACTTCAAAATATTCTCTTTTCTTCCTACTCATTGTCATTATTCAACATAATTGTGTTTGTTTCTATTTAAGTAATGTTGAGAGTGCATTTTATTTCCAGGAACATGCAACAACGAGGGATTTATATTATGTTTATTTTATCCGACTACTTTCCCGAATAGAAAACTGTCCGAAACGAACGTTGCCTGCCTAAGAGACTCCGTGTCCAGCAAAAAGTCTAGCATCTACATCATATTAGAGCAATGTTGTGGATTTTGTAGTAAACAATTTTGGGAATTGTAACCAAAACAAATTATTATGACATTAAGGCCCAACCGGGCCCAACTGAACCCGCTGACACCTAATGTGACCCTTAACTAAGCTCCGCTTATACTAAGGGCAAGATAAGAATTTCGTATCTGCTTCAGCGTTCAGTTTTAGGGTTAGCTTAGTTAAGCCTTGGCAAAGTTTTGAACCGTTGGTAATTTTACATGGTGGGAGTTTTAGATTCGTGATTTTTGAAATGCCCAATGCATATACTGACAGCTTTTAGACGTTTAAAGGTTAATATTTGTTACGTTTGAGGATTCGGGAGATATTTTAGTACCTGTTTTGGTTTCACACATAACATCAACTGATGATCAGTTTCTACGATTGAGCCTACTGAGATATTATTGTTCAATATCTTAGTTTGTAAATTGCTATCTATGTTACGACAATATTAGAGTTAAATTAATTAATATATTTTTCTATTTGTTAATTTACATTGTTATATTGAATTATACACGATTGATTATCGATCTATCGGTGATTTTATATTGAACATACGTTACTGACTATTCCTGCGCTTTTTAAGTGTGTTCTTACGATTTGCACCGACCACTTTTCATGAGATCTCATCGTTGTATTTTAATCATAGCAATAATTTATTTAATTAGCACTTGCTTATCTGATAAAGAATTCTAATATACATAGTTCGCCCTTTACGTAGCAATAATAATTTGCCGCGCAGTGAAAGTACGGGGTAGGAGCAAAATGTGTAAATAATTGCCGAGCACGTGAATACATAAAAGCAACAAGAGGTCGGGAGCAAAACAACTATGTAGTACGAAACAAGTTCCTCGACACTTTACAGTTTTCAGATTGGCGAGTTTCTATTTTATTTTGTGCCACCTGTTACACCCAACAGTTTGCCCGACGCAATAAAAGTAATAAAACAAACAGGGGTGAGCATTCTTTAGAAATTCCCGGCCCATATCTGATTTTTATGGACACTTGTTGCTTTTTACTGCCACCCGTTTGATGCACTTTAAAGAGCCACCACCACTACCGCCGGCGCGCTCACAACCCGTCGACAATGGCACTCTCCGTCTCGGTCCCACTCCCACGCCGTATATATAGATATATAAATATGATGTATGAATGAACTAACAAATCCCTTTAAACGTATATCGCTCAGATAACTTCATTCATGCCGACATCTCGACCCGTGTTCTCGTATTGTTGCGCCCATAAATCCAACGTGTTTTGTCACCGATGTAATGCCGGTACGTAACTGTTTTGTTGGTCGGCACTTTGTTTCTGTTCTGGGGGACTTCTACTTCTGAACTGCATATTTGTTTTTGTGGCGTGGTTGGTTTGTTTGTATGCGTTCACTGCACTAATTTGCACGTTGATTCAATAACTTTTTGTACGCTATTGACTGTGGGTAAATCTGATAGATTAAATTATCTGATACATTATAATTATTTACGAAATTAAACGTAAAAATAGAATTATATTAACTAGAGAAATTGTTGATATTGGAACACCCTTGTATAATGAGAGAAAAATCCAATACGGTTGCCGTATTGCATTTTTGAATGTACTAAAATGTCAATGCACAAATGATAGAATCAACCAACTGCTTTTGTAGACATTTAATTGAAGGTCTTATTGTTCACAAATTAATCAATATTAAGTTTATAACTATTGAGGTATGTAAGTTAGTTAATATTCTTATTTTGCTTTTCACAAAAATTAGTAATTTTTACACGATAACGAAAAAAAATTAGTCAAATAATTTTGTTTTATTACTATTTATTAAATTAATTATTAAAATATAAAGATTACTGTTACTACCTTTCAGCAAACAATTTGCAGTAGAATGTTTGGACCAAATAAGTACACCACCCTAACAGGTAGCGCAAGAATTTCTAAAAATCGGGACATTTTGAATACTTCGCGGTACGCGGGACAAAATGAGAAAAGTCGGGAATGTCCCGCTAAAAGCGAGACGTTAGGTCACTTTATGCTTGCTATTAGTATTATTATTAGTAAATTAAATGTATTAGTAAAATTTTATTCTTTTATTTTAATTGAAAATTACGGAATGCCGTTTGAATAGTATGAAAAATGCGTAATAATCGAATGCTTTATTCAAAGTAATAACAATAATTGTGATATAACATCCGAAACATAATTCAATCGTTATCCAGGTAGTGCACGACCACACAAACTTGTTTTTGGGATTCAAAGAACATCTCATCAATTACGGGTTGATTAATATGTCAAATACCGAACATTGTGATATGGGAGTGGTATGCACAAAAAACGGTGGTATGTCATGACACTATGTAGCCCTGATCTTACAATTTCCAGTCGTCAATCATCACTTTATATCGGCATATCTAGGCTATAACTGAAAGGTTAAACATTGCAGGATATATTGTTTTATTCGAAGTAAAATAATTAGATAATTACCTGAATAAAAAAATAAAAAATAAGATTACCTACTACAAACTACATTAATCATTTTTCAAATTTATGTCCATTTTTATTGATGCATAAATTATATCTCGTCGCAATACTTCGAAGAGCGTTTATTAAAATATTTGGAACGGCATTGATACATGCTGCCTTCGGTCCTGAATGTCGGTGTGATCTTTTATATAATGTTTTTAATGTGCCCCCAAAGAAAAAAATCCAAAGGTGTAAGATCTGGTGATCGTGGTGGACACCTCACTGGTTCGTTGTTTCCCCTCTTCCCCCATTAGTAGCAAATTGTCCAAAAATACATTCACAATATGATGGTTTACAATATCGTAGTACCGGTCGCCATTAAGATGTTCTTCGTAAATATGGTATGATAAAGTACGCTCGCCAAGCAAGGCGTATCAAACACTAAAACCACGGTGAGGATTGACATCACACCAATAGTGCTCATTGTGCCTATTAAAAATTCCGGCACTACTGATGTAGGCTTCATCAGTCCAAATAACTTTTTTAATAAATAATGGATTCTGCTGAAGATTTTAACGGTACCACTGGCAAAACTCCATTCGTTGCTGAGGGTCTGTTGGCTGCAAATGATGTTGTTTTCTTAAAGCATATGGCCTAAATTTATGCTTCTTGAAGATTCTCAAAGCTCGACGTCTTGATACCCCAGATTCAATCTGTGAATTCCGCTGAATTCTAATCGAAAAACTGCCTCAAGGACGTGCAAATATCATTCGTCTGATTTAACAAACAACAAAGATATCGACAAGTATCAAAATAGCGAAAAATCGAGTATGATGTTATAACTGGAAAACAAAAGACGATAGCTAATTTTGGTTTTCACCATTGAGTTTGTCTCAAAAAAAGACGACACAACAACCTTACTCATTTTTCGATATCTCTTATAGTTACCGAGATCTCCTATAGTAACATCGAATTTGGCTCAGCCTGTACATAAGATATATTTGGTATACGAATATTAATTAATTAATTAATTTTCGGAGAACTCAGAATGATCAAATTAATTTATTAATGAGAAATTAAACAATCTCTTTCTAGTACTTTATTTTTGTCGTCTTGCTTCGTGTGTTTTTTTGAGAATTCCGCTTAGGTGTATATTCCAAAAAAAAAACATCTATTTCCCTAACCCTTCCATGGCAGTGATTAGTAATCACTGATTACCCATTTAATTAAAACTGTGAAATTCGTCTATATCACAAACTTGTCCAAATAGTCTTCCACTGTGTCATTAATAATCAAATCTATTTAAAAATTTAATCAAAACTCCATGTCCCACCGTTACATATCGACTGATTAAACATTTTTTGCTTATTTTTGTATTCATGTCATTACTAAGCCACACTGATGTACCACACTTTTTTACCGCTGACATTAAAGCTTGGCTTAGCGGTTAAAGGGGAGTTCGTCGATCCGGCATTAATGATTTTGTAACTTTTTTATTCAAACTGTATTTTTTGCATTGAATTCTTCAAACGACAAAACATTTTCATAAAATACTATATAAAACTTGTTTAAATAAATAGAGTTTTTCCAATTTTAAGCAACGCTCTATAAGAAATATTTTTTATTCTAACGACACTTATTTGCTACTCCAAAGTCATAAGGTATACCGGGTGATTCAATTTCGATCCTCACCATGGGGATCTCGCTTATTACTGGAGATAGAGCCTATGTTTAAATTTGGCAAAGTTTCTTATTTTTTTGCTAATCAATCATCTGAAAAGAAATTTAAGCTATCATTTTTCATTTTGAAGATATCCACAAAAAACTGAAATTTTAACATATCGTTTTGAATTTTTTATTCAAAACCAAATGTAGCTAGACATTTGAAACAAAAACATTCTATAGGTACTTTTTAACAAGGAATGCAGTGTCATTTTCTAATTTGAAATAACATTAAAGATGGCGGCGTAACCATGTTATTTGGTTACCTTTGTTTTTCTTATGGGCGCTATATTGAATTTTGGCATTTTCCGATGCTCGTGTTTCTTCTCATTTCCGCAATGTATAACATGTTACCATTCTTTTTTTAAATAATGGTGTAATAATCAAAAAACCTTCAGATACCCAACTGGAGCTTGGTTACAGACCGCCGGAGTCGTTGCCAAGCAACGCCAGCGAAATGCACTTGGATCAAGCGGCGCCCTCAGCGTTAGATTTGCCATTTAACCAAATAAACCTTAATTGTGGTTGATTGTGGATGTAAAATGCCATTTACCAATAACGAAAAGCGAGATATAATTAAAAGTTTAATTGAATTTTGACATTTTCCGATAGGCGTGTCTTTTCTCTTTTTCGAAATGTATAACATGTTGGCATTCTTTTTTAAAACTATGGTTTAATAATAAAAAAAACACGTTCTTCTTTTTCTTGTTGTTTGTCGTGCTTATAAAGTAACCAGCTGGGTTACAGACCGCCGGCGCCGGACTGACCAAGAGTGTTTTGGATTTAAAACATTCAGATTGTAAAAGAAGCAAGTTTATACAACATAAAGATTATTTTTTTAATTAAATGTTCAAATTGGCCGCTATTTTCTTGAGGGCATAAAAGCGTGCCCGCTTTTCCACATGTTGTTATGCTCTTCTAACTGTTCTTCCCGGAATAGCATTGACCGCATTTGTTATTCGTCAATATTTCTGCGAGTATCGTGATAAATTGTCGTTAACAGTTCCCAAAAGAAAATAGTCCAGATAACCAGGAGATCCACCACTCCACCATTACCAATCCAACGATTTGGAAATTGTTAGAAATCCAAGAATCGTCATTTATGTAAAAACCAGTAGTTGAAGCATTGCAAATCAATGTAATTTAACGTTTACCATTTCTAAAATACCTCTTTGATCAGTTTCCACATTTCCATGAGGATTATAAGAATTGCAGGGTTTACTAAACGATCCATGGTCCGCTAAATTTCCGTCCAATGTTAGGAATATTGTACGATGCGACATTTCTAAGAGCACAATAATAAACCCTTATTATATCACGCTTTTCGTTATTGGTAAACGGCATTTTACATCCACAATCAACCACAATTAAGGTTTATTTGGTTAAATGGCAAACCTAACGCTGAGGGCGCCGCTTGATCCAAGTGCATTTTGCTGGCGTTGCTTGGCAACGACTCCGGCGGTCTGTAACCAAGCTCCAGTTGGGTATCTGAATGCTTTTTGATTATTACACCATTTAAAAAAGAATGATAACATGTTATACATTGCGGAAATGACGAAAAACACGAGCATCGGAAAATGCCAAAATTCAATATGGCGCCCATAAGAAAAACAAAAGTTGGCCATGGTTACGCCGTCATCTTTGACGGTATTTCAAATTAAAAAATGACACTGCATTCCTTGTTAAAAAGTACCTGTGGAATGTTTTTGTTTCAAATGTCTAGCTACATTTGGTTTTAAATAAAAAATTAAAAACGATATCTTAAAATTTCAGTTTTTTGTGGATATATTTAAAATGAAAAATGACAGCCTACATTTCTTTTCAGATAATTGATTAGCACAAAAATACGAAACTTTGCCAAATTTAAACATATGCTCTATCTCCACTAATAAGCGAGATCCCCATGGTGAGGCTCGAATTAGAATCACCCGGTATAAGGATAATAAGTGAAAATGTATAATAAAAAAATGGTGTGTACATCAGATCAACTGTTTTCGTCAGAATCTATTGATAACTCGCATTTTAACGCAGAATAATTTTATTTAAAATGATATTAAGCTATATTTTTTAATACTCTTGTTTATTTTTACTCAAAACCATGAAAACTAGCAATTACAACATTTGTGTAAAATTGGTATATTATAAATTTCATAGGTTTGTTCGAGCAGCAGTCAAAACAATTAGGTATTCTTCTACGCATACGCAATGGAGGTTTTTGAAGGGCAAAACCCCCATTTCGCATACGTAACACCAAAAAAGAAGTGCTTTATGTACTTATTTTGGTGCTGCTCGAACAAACCTAATATTAAACCTAATAGTGTAATATTGCATTGAAGAATTCTTTAACGATAACGGCGAAACCGTAGTCCGTTTTTGTTTTCGCTATCGCAGCATTCTTGAATTTTGTTATTCTCGATGATTGGAAGTTGAGATGCCGTCGAAAGTTAGAACTAGGATGAACTTTTTGTTTATAGAAAAATTGGGGTACGACAAAGGCGGGGATAGCGGCACTGTAATGTTACCAACGTAACAACCGTTCAAAACAATACGGTGATGCTTTTTAAACACATAACGACCGTTCAAAACATTACGATGCCGCTATATTAAAAAGCGGCAGCCTATTGTTTTGAACGAACATTACGTTCGTCAAATTACGGTGCCGCTATCCCAGGAAACCTCGCCTTTACAGTTTATTGATAAATCAGATATCGACTGTTAGACCTGTTTTTAGAAAGACGACCAACCATAAAAATATCCTATTTTCAGTCAAATGTGGCATGTCCAGCATCTGATCACCGACAAATATTCACTTTCTTCTATAATGCCACCAGAGAGAGAATTAAATTTGAAGTACGGCGAGTATGTGACACATCAAAATTACACATGCGAAGTTTCCCTCAATATCTAATTTCGCTCAATACCTGGGAATCGTTCAGCAGAAATTAAGAGTGTCTTGGATCGTTTAGACCGGAGCGTGTGTCCAATATTTGCAGTCAGACCGCACTCTAGTATTTTCGGTCCAGGACGCTTTAGGAGCGTCAAAAGATTCTTGACATCTGTCATAGTGTAGTTATTAACTTTAAAAACGTTACTTAACAATATAAAAAAAATGTATGAATACACTATGGAACAAAAAGCGCATTGCAGGGACGTTATTGACAATAAATTCAGTAAGAAAATTCAATGGTTTCTACTAAAAACATCAACACTTTTAACATGTTTTCTAATGTTTAAGGGGGCCACTTCACAATGAGCCCTTTTGTCAACGGTTACAATCCGTGCCGATGCCACGTAGCCAGTCAGTCATTCACTAATACTAGCTGCCCATACCGCAACCTACCTAATGAAGTTAGCAAATCCCATAAATCTATTTTCTTGTAGGTACTTGTACACGAGTCCGAAAAAATGGTATAATCTAGCGCGTTTCTGTTCCTGTCGTTTCTAAACGACAAAGAGTTACTGCTCGGGCGTTATTTTGCACTTCCTTAAGGCCCCCGTATCCCCCATTCAAACGTGAGTTGCCGCTCTTTTCTCCAGAGCTTCCAAACAAAAATGTTACTAGATGTAGATGGCGACACAACTACCAAATCTCTACTTATTCCGTATATTTTTATTTGCGGCAAAAATCCACCCCTCCACAAAAATGTAACCGTATACAATTTCTCGTAACCATGACAACCACGTAAAATACCAAGAAGAGAGAAGAGGTTATTCTTCTCTGTGGATATAAGGTTATGTTCGTTATTGTAAGCAGTTCTTTTCGAGAGCGACTTATTTATGAGTGTGTCTCTCAGATGAATATTGATCGATTATTTGTTTATAGGGAATTTATTGATAGGTAAGGTACATACACAATTTCAGTGGTTTTCATATTTTCTAAATAAATATTGTTATTGTTTAAGGTGCTCCATTTCCATATAAAACTTTACACTACCATCCAAGGACAACAGCACTGCATACTTAGTCTGAATATACGATGTCATTAGCAGCTGGTTTAAATTTAGACTAGAGATGGTCCGAGTTAAATATCCTTAAGTACGATTAGACTGTAACTCAAATTATGTTGTATTACATAACGTTGTTACCTTAGCTCTCCGTTAAATGACTCGTCTAATCATAGTACGTTTAGCGCAGCAGCCTATTCCGAAATAACGCCATATATTGGAGATCGTATCATTCGTCGTTTTATCATTGCTCGACGCAACTGGAATATTTCAATATTTTATTACGCAATCTTGAGGGTGAATTTATGTTTTAAATAATGCTTACCGTGAAACCTTTTTATCTAGAAAAGATAATTCTTTGTGTGATTTAAATGTAATAAACTCTGCCACCTTGAGGAAGGAAGGTATATGATTAATAATTATGTATGTAAATATAGAAATAAATAAAAATTGTGCGTTGTTTACTATTTACGTCAAATTCAGCACTCATAACCAAAAATACATTGAAGAATGGCAATGGAACCGAGAAATATATAGGAAAAAGATGAGGATTGTAAGGAAGCGATAAACATGAAATTAGTACAAATATTGAAAATAAATACAAATTTGAAAATTTCCATGTAATTGCCGAGCACATTAAGTGCAAACGTCTGTGTTGCATGTTGTACACGGAATGAGAGAGGTTTAGCGGCAACGGACTATGAACTGCTGGACAATTTGGCGAAGACGAAAGTTGCTAAGTTTGAGATAACATAGACTAAGAGAAAGATAATGAAGAGATAGAACAGAGGAGGGCACGTGCTGACATATACTAGACTAAATATGGTCTCACGAGCAAATACGTATATCTTATTATGAAAAACAGAAAGCAACTTATAATTGTATGGAGGGGGGGGGGGGGCAGACAGAACGAATTCTGAAAATTGTTTTACGATATAGGAAGAAACTACATTATTAGTTGCGTATGGGTGAAATGAATGAGAGAGTGGGTGCAAAATATAAATTCTGTGAAAAGATGAATGAGACCGTTGCAGATGTAAAAGAATGTTGTGAGTCTCAACATAATTACGACACCACTTCATGCGTAATATGTAAACATGGTGTCGGATGAAAATAAGTTTTATGATCGAGATCAAAACTACATTTGTCCTTTATTGAAATATTGGCAATTTCAATGCATATTAAAACGGAATATTATACCCTGCAATTTGTGTCATTCGTTCTCATAGTCTTGATCGGTCCTTCCATTTTTTACCACGGCAAGAAATTTGTGCAAACGTGCCTCCGTGGAAGAATAACAGACTTCAGCATGCGTCGTATACCCAGAGGGACTTCGCTTATCTTTCGGGTTCAATAAATTAACGTCAGTGGGAGTATGGACGACGGGTTAGTCTTAGGCAAGTAAAATAAATATAGTTTTCAGACCGACCAGCTAGGCCAGGTTTCCGGGCAAAATCGCGCGTTGGTCGGGTCGCAGCGAGGGGAGGTAGCGGGTGGTGGAGGATGCTCGGACGCCTCTTCCCTAGGCATTATTCACGGTACGACCCGCGGCCAGCTGCGGGGAGGGTTGGGGTGCATCCGCTAAGGCCTTCGCGATAACGAAATCTTTGGCAGCGCTGCAGCAACAGCGGCAACGGCACTCTAGCGGCGAAAAGGCCCAACGGGCGAAACCGTACGGCTGATGCATGTCCTCGGGGGTCGCAGTCGCCGTCGTACATGGCGAGGGGGGCGCGGGAGGATACCGCGCGGAGGGTTGGCGCGCTTGGGGGTTTGGGGTGGTTCGGGTGGAACGTGAGATGAGATGGTGCTATGCCGTCGCGTGGCAGCGCGAAAGAGACATCCTGAGGGTCAGTCGCGGGCTATTGAACCCGCGATTCCGGGAACCCTGCCGTTGCGAACCTCGCCGCTTACCCCGCACGCCCCCTCGTCAACCCTAAATCATAGTGAACGTTGCCGCTGTGCGCCTCGTACCCCGAGACCATTAGCGAGAATTAGCCGACCGTTCGGCCTCGGGTCCCTCGGATACTGCGGAATGGACCCACGCCTTTGTAACTGTCGCACGGACGCGGCGGCTGCGATCCGCTCGCCGTGGCACAAGGACGGTGAGGGACGTGAATAAGCGATGGCCCCCAGCTCAATTAAAAATTAATCGATACGGACAAAGCCGCGATCGTTACCCTACACGTCTGATTTCGACGGGTACGACGGAAACTTTGAAATTAAGTTAGAAGTACCATTTGTTAGGCGATCAATATTAAAAGCAGTGTGATATGACCACATAATACACATCCCCATCTCGCAAAACTTGTTAATTAGAAATCATCGTTAAAAAAGAATGGATTGAGAAGACTAGGATTGTTGGTATCTCATTTTTCGGTAGAAATGGTGGTATTCTTGTACCTTGGCTATGACAAAAGTCACTTGTTTTTTGTTGTTATTCATTATAGTGAAAAAGGACTTTTATCCTCAACTACGTTATTTCTCACTCGCTAAATAACGAACGGATGTTGGGTGTTGTTAAATGCTAAGTAGTTATTTACTGTTTTTGAAGTCACTTTACTGTATCATATTTACTTCTGTCTGGTGTGTCTTGCTGCATGTTATTATTGGTACATATTATCCATATTGTCTGGTAATTTGATGGACATGGCTTTCTTGGGATGAATATAAGACGATTGGTTATGGAATTCGTATATCCATAGCAATAACAGGTTCTTATAGCAGGAGTTTATAGCAATTATACGTTGTATAAGTAATGGTATAAGGTGTTTTGTATGACCTGCTCTATATATTACATATATATTACATGGCACCCAAGCTTTGCGCACTAATGGTGTGATGTAACATCCTAATTTATTGTTCTAAAATGAACACAACCGGTTAAGCAATTCAGAAAAGGAATTGCATATACATAAGTGATATATAAAATCCAGGTGTTCACCGAATTACGGGACATTGATACAAATCAATATTATTTTTGAAGAAAGGATAATCGTCCAGTAAAATTAGTCAAATCAAGCTATTTATTACGAGAAAATTTACAAACCACCAGGACTATTGCATTACAAATATACCTTGCAGTTCCCAAAGATATTCTGTCGGCGTCGCGAGTATTCACGATCAATGATGACCGAGTTGGGTTTTTGAACATCTTGCTCTTTATTGACTGGACGCCAATAAGCGCATTAGAACAAAATTTCTAGATCTTTTGTCGACAAAAGGTGTTCACATCGTTTATGTCCAAGTTGGCGTCATAGACTATATACTTAATAGACGGGTAACTTTCGGGCAGAGGTTAGGGGACAGTTTACAGCGCTCCTGGTATCTGGATATGGTACTAGAATGGAAGAGTGGGGGCGAGCGGGTAATTTAAATTTATTATTTGTAATTGTAGTCATATGTATGAATATATATAAATGAAGGGTAGTTTAGGAAAGTAATTGCTTTCTTAAAAAACAATTACTTTCTTAAACAACCAATCATTTATACCATAAACATACTCATTTATAAATTTATTGGTAAAATGTTTACAAATAAAAGACAAAATTATCGTTCACAAAATAATATAATACTGTTTTAAATAAAATAAATTGCCAAAAAAATAAATTATATTTCAGTGATGCATGAAAAACGTGTGGCTACGTGAAGTAACGATTCTCGGAGTTGCCTCTACTACTGTAACAGTGGTTGCCACTTCACCGATGTTGTGCTGGTCCTTCGACTGATGATTCTCTATAATAAAAAATTCAACTGTTTAATTTTTTGTCACGTAATTCGGCAAGATCATAATAATTTAATTCTAGCGCAGTTAGGTCCGCTTTGCTGTGACCTGGACAGGGTAAACCGATTGTACCGACTTAAGGTAGTTATGTCAGTTTTAACATTACTGGTACATATTAATTAAGTGAGTTTTAAAAAACACATTAATAGAATGAAATGATTCTATTATAGTATATTATAATAGAAGTTTTATAAGACAAATATTGGCGCATGAGTAGTTTTGGGCACGACGAGCGTAGCGAGGAGTAAAACGAGTGTTATATACTATTTTTTCTACTTTGCGACATTAAAATTACATAAAATTCGAAAATTGCAATTGTTGTTTGACACTTGACGTCAATATCATCAATTTTGGAAAATTAACAGTTACCAAATGTTTGAGACCTAGTGTTTTCATAACGATACCGAAACCGGTTTAGTTATGAGTTTATAACGAACGCAAAGAAGAAAAATGTATGTTACCTTAATAATTGCTAAAATATTAATTAATAAATAACGCTACTAACGTGACGTAATAACTCTCGGAATTGGCTCGGTTACGATTTCTTTTACTTCTGTAATGATGGTTGCCAATTCACTGTTGAGTGCTAGTTCTCCAACGGTTGGTTTTCGAAAAAATATATTAACTATCAAATATTAAGTCAGATTAATATAATATATAAATAAAAGTTAAGCTGAGCTTTGGTTGATGATAATATTTTATTTGGTAACTCGCAAAACAATACCAGGTTTTCCTGTTTTCAATGCAAACGACTAATTCTTACACCAAGTTTGGCACAATGGGACACAAATGCTCTTACCCCCGTTTAAAATGGTTGACAATATGTATTGACAATCACAATATATTGACAATATATATGTTCCAGTGAAGACGGAGAAACCCCAAACAGGTTTGCGAGATACCAAATTAAATATATCATCAACCAATCTTCAACATATAATTATTTTTTAAACGATGTAGATGAACAATATTGAGAATTTCATAGCGAATCTAATATATAATAATCCTATTTCACTAGTAAAACCATACATTCCAGTGATTAAACAAGAATGCAAATCAATACACTATGCAATAACTGTGTTCAAATATTCTACACCTCTGACACCGCAAGTGTTCAACAAAGTGTAAATGGTCTAGAATATCCGAACATAGGTAAGAAAGATTTATTGTACAAGTAAGTATAGCCTGATATAACTGCGGTATTTTTACTAGTTCGAATTGTAGTAATTAATACATTATAGATGCTTTCGATTTGACAAGTGATGCATGCCAGAGTGCACCCGATGAGTTTTTACTCTGCTGGACATATTGCGATGTCATACACCAGTAGTCAAATCTAAAACAGCTATGAGCTATATTTGCATAGATACCTGGTAGAAGCAAAGTTGGAAGTACATTATGTTTCGTTTCAACTCGCCCAAAGGTCAACGATTGTAACACTGGTCTTCAAAATGTCTTAAGCAGATTCTATGTGATCCCCATAGAACAGTCGGTGATTGTAATTTTGGATTGCCAATACTTTTCACCCATTCTGCTAATAAATTTGGGTTGCTTACGGGTAACCGAGCCCTTGAAGTAGTTCTGTCGTCACATGTGGGTACACAGCACTTGTTGAGTACCATTTTATCTAAAAATTAATTCAATCTAAAATCATTGTCAATAAGGTCTATCTAAAGGTTAGTTAATAAATGTATTTTTTTGTTCCAATGAAAATCTTGAACCGTCAAAATAAATTACATAATTTGAAGAGAAAATGAACTGGTAAAGCTAAATATACTTATCATCTTTATAATATATCACGTCCTCACTGGTAGTATACTTAGTTTTAGCAGTTTTGATCATTGACTAAACTTTACATCTATCACCCTTTCAAAATAATTACTTACCTACTGAATTACTTAATTCCTATGGAACAATTAGCTACGCTAAGATGTAACAACTAACAACAATTAATAACAATAATAACAAAGCAACAATTAACCACAAAAGCGATGGAACAATTATAAACTACGCACTGAAAACGAAAACTTTGACGTTATAATAAAGGTTATGTCAGGTTTGGTAAACCACCGAAGGTAAATAATACAGATTCCCATAAAAATAGAGCGAAAAGCGCCCTCTATGGACTGGTTGTGTAAACAACACACGAATATCTTGGTTGTGGTGGGGGTAACGGGAGATAAACGCCCGTGGTTGGCGTTTTTAAATTAAGAGCGCAGTTCATAACAATAGCTCGTCCAGTGACATCGGACAAAATCGACTGAGGTGTCAAGTCGAAAAATAGTCATATCAGCCTTTAAGTTTATCTTTGCATCCTTCAAATTGCATTCATCTATTAGAATATAAATCCTATAGGTACCCTAATTAGCTTTCCTTTTTATAGTCTCTTACCAACATTTATTTAGACCCAAAGATTATGACATGCTTTCGATACCTTGCTCCGTTGGATATCTTGCTATAAATGTTCCAAGTTAATTTCGTTCGAATTTATTTTTGTCCCATCAAGTCGCATTATATTTTTTGGGATAATCAAAGGTGCCAAACTGGTGATTTCTTGACGCTTGAAAAAATGTTCCTCAAAATTAAGTGCCACACCTTTTGGGACATGAATTTTGTTAAATTATAAATTGAAAACAACGGATACTTCGATAATCCGTTAACATTTCGCTTTTTATAGGTAAAGCGTCATCAGAACGGGTTAATTAGTGGTTTTTAAAATACTAAGGCAGAACATCAATGGTCAGTCGTCTCACAAATATACACTCCAGCGACAGTCATTTGTCGTAAAAAACTACAATAAACGGCCGTGCGCCATGTAACGGCGCACGGCCGTTACATGGCATTTTATGTTAACAGTGACCAAAGTACTTTTTGACTACAAACGACTGTCTTTGAGAGATGTTAACGGATGAACCAAGTGTTTCATTGATTTCACTCACACCGTTCCACTATGGTCCAGAAGCACCGAATTATTGGCCAAAAGTAAAATTTTCAAGTTTTGAATTCTGTTAATCCTGTATCATATATGAAAGTAAACAGGTTAATTCATTAAACACGGGTGGAATTGATGCTTAATTACAGCACATTCAGTCATAGTAATAAATCAAAATGGCGCGTAGTGCGCTTCTACCACTGTTCATTATTTTAAACGCGCTCAGCAAAAATCGAATACTGAGTATATTGTTTGTTTACTTAAGTTCTAAATAGCGGAAAGTGATATCTTGGACTATCCTACTGTAGGTAGGTATTTCATAATACGTAAATATGAAAGAATTAACCTAAAATATGAACGAATTAACCTAAAATTAAAAAAAAAAATTGCAGTAGTTTGCGCTTATTGTAGACATATTTCTGATTTGCTGCTGATAGCTACGTATTCTCCGTAATTTATTTTTGTTTGGTAGCTTGTTTTGAGAGAAATCAGTATACTTGCGTTAAACGAAATACGCGCCAAGTTTCAAATAAGTTTTTGGCTTTTATTTATTTCTATGAAGTGACAAGCAATGCATCAAATTAAAGATAAATACTCTTTATAATCTTTTCTCATACTACTTTGGTCTAAAAGCAACAAATCACTGAAATTTTTTTTAGAGCCATAGACACTTCGGACCCAATACTATCGAGCATTAGTTTAAAAACTCGCCTAAAGCGCCAACAAAAATTAAAGATTCCGCTTCCGAAAGAAGTTATTTATTTGCTACGACCATTTACGTCAGAAACTGAGCCTTATTTTTCCATGACTACACAGAAGCGATAGTGCGAGAATCAAGACTCAGACAGTGAAGAAGAAGAACGAGTTCGTCGATCTATCATTACTTGATTGTTTAGAATTAGAGGCGGAATACACATTTTTTTATTATTTATTTGTTTGGTTGTTTAATTGTATTTAATATCTGTTATTATCTACCTAAAAATATATTATTATAGGTAAAACATACTTAACAAACACGTAGCTTTTTTTGCAAATTTTACGTTCATGGTAGTAATAAAAGCAAAAATCCCATACAGGCAATGTTACAGGTAAACAAAACAGTTTAAAAAAAATGCAGTTGGTACAGATTTATAATTATGACTACACGTCCTCGGCCACGTTTTTAATAAATTAAATAATTTTTTAAAGTAATCATGTGCCATATGGAATCCGCAATTTTGATTTTTTCTTCTTTTGAAATTTAGAGTTCAGGTTCATAATCAGCTACCATAAAAACACTTTAAAGGCCAAGTTTCAAATAAATTAAAGCATATTTTAAAGTGGTTGTCCGCCATATTGAAACGGCCATTTTGTTTTCATCAATTTAGAGTTCAGATTCGTAGTTAGCGACCTCCAAAACTACAAAAATACACGTTTGAACTAAATCAAAAGACATTTTAATGTAGGTAGTCGTTCGCCATATTGGATCCGCCATTTTGTCTTCCAAAATTTTGAGTTAAGATTCATAATCAGCTACCTCAAAATCCCTTATATACAAAATTTCAGAATTTTGGCCAGCTTTTCGCGAGTTCAGACCACTGTGCGTTCTCGAAATATCCATTGTTTTGAATGGCAACAAGTATCGGTCGATAGTTTTTGGTAACGCATAAATACTGCACTGAATAATCGTTTTGCCCATACCATATAAATAACGGCGGTTATGCTTTTACTATAACATAATATAATATTTGTATAAACTCGGCAACCTTCATAATCAATCGAGGGTTGCTGTCGTTGCCGTCGGCATTCGCACAAGACCTATAAATTTCCCCGCGAAATAATTAAAACATCGAGCGTTCCCGAGGCAAGAAGAAGAGAGCTCAGAGAACGCGAGCAGCGCCGAACAGCGCGGCGCGTTCAGTGTTTTTTCTTTGTTCGAGCTCCGTTTTATCGTCGCGCGTATGTTGGAGCGCGACGCTCTCCTTTGCGCCGGACAGTTCGACGATAATTAACAACATTTAATTAGATAGGAAGCGAGGAGGGCGAGAGGAAAGCGGGTTTCCAGCGTGCACCGTTATAAATTTCCTTAATTGGTCGCCGGTTGGTGGCGGTCGCCTGGTCCGATACGGACCGATTCGATTTTTTCAAGTCGGGAAAATATCAACCGCCCGTTTGTATATTGATCACACTTTTAGCTACGTTTCAAACACTGAACAAATACTGATAATTTACCATTGGTAGTCGCCCCGTTTTTTAAATTGGTTTTAAATACGGGATTTCACAAACCAGTTCTCACATAAAAACATTTTTTCATTTTAATTATCATACCGGGTGACTCACGCCATAGATACCCCTCGTTTAACTTTTTTATTTGTGACGCTAGACGACTGAAATTTTGAGAAATGCTAATAGGCACAGAAATTCATATTTTGGGATACTCTAGAGCAGCGTTTTTCAACGATTTTACTCTTCCGGAACCCTTGAAATTGGGTTGGAGCCCGGCGGAAACCCAACAAAAAAATATCAGACAGTGTCGTTCACTCCTTCCCAATATCAATGTGTAAAGCAATTTTGCAATTTAAATTCTACGGTGAAATAGCTGCACTTTTCCAGTAAAATGTCATAAGTATTATGTACAATTACGGTGCTGTATTTTCACAGGAATATGTATGTGGAATATATGTGAGTTTTATAAAAAAAACCAGCGATATTATTTTTTCTTTTACAGGATTTTTTGTTGTACATAGTTTATTACCTTTGCAGAATTTGTCCCTGTGTATTAACTTATTTGTTCTTTTCATTTACGTCGAAAGTTACAGCCCTTTCAAGTGTTGCATTCAACTAGCTCCGTTTAAAATTCGGATTTGTTAACATTCCAAACGACTATATTTTTAAGGGGAATGAAAAATAAAATTAAAAAAAAAAAATTTACTCAAATTGACATTTACGCTCTGAAAATAAAGTTTGTGAATAAAGATCAAAGTAAATATGTGTACACCAGAATATAATAGAATAGTATACTTGCTATCAAAAATTACACAGCACGTCATTATTATTTTTTCTTAAAATTTGTTAAATAAGAAAAGACTTCCTCATATATGGACAATGTTGAAAACAGCACTAATACAAAATAATTATAGACCCGGGCGAAAATTTGATGTTAAAACACCAAATATGAAGTAAAAAAATATAAGTTCTAATTTTTTTTGCGTTGTCAAAGTTTTATAAGTATTTACTTCAATTTAACTTTATTATTTTTTTAAATTATATTCTTTCTCGGAGTTTACAATTTCACTTCAGTTTCCAGTCCACTTTTTCGGAAAGAATGCAATTTATAAATTAAAGCTTTGTAGTGATTAGTCGTATACATTTTCGCCTAGAATTGTAACTCACATATATTTTTTGATTTCCTATTAATGGCACCGCCACAATTTCTGTCACAGTAGCTCAGAACTTGTCTGGCAATAGATTAATAATCTTATCTGGAATCTAAGATCACACTGAAATCTACAACCCACAATTCTGTTCTTCTCCTAAAGTCCATTATGAGCAGCAAATACAAATTGTTGGTTCATTTTGTCACACATTTGGATAGGGGAAATTTATGAAGACAAATTTGTGAGATTTTGACAAATAATTCTGCCAGGAGTTGTTTTCTAGCGATTATCTGTTATATTATATATAACAGATAATCTTTTCGTTTGTAGTCAGTAAATAATGTGCCTATGAACCGACCTCCGCCACTGCTCCACATCCACCACATCTCGCGGTACCCAAGGGTTCCGCAGAACCCCGGTTGGGCAACGCTGCTCTAGAGGTTAGTATGACTTCCGTTTTTTTTTTTCGGAAATGACGTCATCATTGAAATGTTAAATAGATCTTTATATTATTTGGGCGATATTGTTAATCAGGATAGCCAATCAGGCTGAACTCAAAAACATAACGATCGTTAATTTTTATCACCAAGGCATCGTTTACGTTTATTAATGTAGGTGGCTATGAATTGGTAAAAATACTAGAAAATTGTCAAATAATAATAAACTAAATCGATTTTAGCCGATAGTATATCACTGGCGCCGTCTAGCGTGAGTTAATTGGGTTTTGGCCATAAGAGAGAACAAGACAATCTCAATCTTCCCACCTTTCGCCCCGTATGACATTTTTTGCTGCAGTGAGATATATGTTTTTAAAAATGCCAAATTTAAACCCAGACAAAATCAGCTTGTTACTATTTACTTACGTTTTGCATTTCTTACATCTATGACTGGCTTAATAGACCACTAATTTAGATACAACATATAAATTTGACAACATCATGTCACATTTGTAGTACCGAGCTTCGCTGAAGCCTACGGTACTTCCTTTGCGGGTATCACTACAAATCAATAGAATTTTGAATAACATCATTTATGCTCTGCAACATTATGTTGAAATGTTGCAAAGTAAAGGAAAACTGTAGAAACCCCGTGCATTGGTGTGGATAGGTCAGTAAAAATACATGTAGACATTATTTCTTAATAGATACTAATAGAAGGTATAGATGAAATAGTAACACATATAAGCAACATGTTAGTAGTAAATTTAGGATTCATTATGATAAAACTCTCCTCAAAATATTTGCGCTTCGTCAGTATGTTGTTGTCAAGATAGTCCAAGCAAACAGCTTAGAAGGCAGACCCCACTGCCTTCTCGTACGGGTGTCGGATGTCTACCTTGTCAACACTGACAATATTTAATTCTTTTGGATACGCTGTTATGTGGCTGCTTAAACCAATTGCCCAAATACGTCATTACCGTTAATTAGGTTACCAAACGTCGAGGTTGTTCACTTGAACTTTTTATTCAAACTCGGCGTCTGGCAATCATACTTGAAACTTCATGCACTGAGCAATTCGGGTCGTCGATTTTATTCTTTTATGACCTTATTCGAACATAATAATAATCATATTTTACTTCGTAACAATATCTTTGATATCATTGATAATAAAAAAATATGCAAAAACAAAATACATTATATAAACATAAGTATAAAATTACGTATCATAATCACATCAACAAATCGTTACTAGTTACTGTATTAAACAACTGAACACTATAACAAAACAATTCCGCACTAGTTAGCAAAGTTGTCCGAACTTTCGACGATGTCATATGTTCGAGTTAAACTGCCACTTGTAGGCAACATAACGCCGCAAAGCTCGGGCATTTTCAGCTTTACGAAACAGTAATATAAAGATTGGTGCGTCCGCATTGTGCCGAAGCGGACGGACATCTGGGCGGTATTCTGTTCCCCTGATAGCTCGTAACAAAATACAACCTTTAAAGTCGGCCGTATAAGCGTTATTAAATAAATTAAACCTCAATTACAATTACGCGACATAATAAATCCCCTTAGAATTTTATTGACATAACTGATTACCACTTAAGTACTTTAAACTGCAATTATTAAAACAATTACAAGCGTGCGCACACACACACAAAAGCGACGCTTAAAAATGTACTTTAACGTCAGTCGGAAACTCCGGTCGTAAAGCGGGAGAGAGATAGACAGAAGTTAGTTGGTAGCCACTTAAATTTGTCAGATATTCGAAATAAAACTATTATACCATCAAAAAAAGATATGTTCATAAAACACTAACTAGACATGAAAAGATTTATATCTCTATTTACAAATTTACAATCTTATTCCGGTTTTATTCCGGTTGAAACGGCCAATTGAACCGCCCGTAATCTGATTTAATACCATGTAAGAAACATGTAGATTTAGCCGATGAATTTATACAGCAGTTGAACGTAAATGCTTTTCGTTCTCTCCATTATGGATGGAGTTATCACGTATTTATTGGACGGCAAAGTAGTTGTTTAGGGGCGTCTGAACGGTCTGAAGTATGATACTATGAGAGTTTGATAAGCGAAGCAGACGAAACGTTAATTAATAGTAGATGTGTCATTGAAGGTAATCTTTTTTGCCGTTTTTAACGTTAATACTTTCAAACTTTTCTGTGACTTTTCTCTCAGTTTCAGCAAACTGACTTTCTGTGTCCGTTCGAACAGTATTTTAAAGCGCTTTACTTACTCATATACAATTTTAGGTTTCAATTTTGTTGTCGAAAGTTTTATAACTCTTGTATTGCTACCATGATGTAAGGACTTAACTTGGTGTATGCAAAACTTTGCCCAATCCTCTCAAATTCAATCGAATCTGACGCCGTACCAATACGAAAACGTAAAATATTATTGCTCCCTTCGTTGGAATGTCTAACATGAATCTACCTATCGTTCTGCACAAAAAAGTACTGGTACACACTAGTGCTAAAATAAATCATCGCTGAGATAACTCGTCTTCTTAAAAAAAAAAATTTCTATCAAAAAGTGTTTCTACACCTACATTAACAATTACTGTTAAACAAGTACTGTTTTCTCTCATAATTTCATCTTTTTTAATAAAATAAAACATTTGATCACATCTGCAATTTATTATTATAATTTGAAATTAAATTTTACTTATACCTTGTAGGCTGTGAAAAACTGTGCTAAAGAATTTATTAAGGTATTTGTAAGTGGTATCTGTTAACTCTACTTGCCAATTTGGTTGCATTCGCCAAACACCCACACCATGTCAATTAGTTCCTCCTGGGAAAAGTTCGCCATATTTCCCAAAATTATGCAAACCTAACTTGACAACCCTAACAATATCACCACCACTACTTTATACCTTAATAACTTGTTTTGCACAAGTTTTAATAGCCTACATGGTATAAGTAACATTTTATTTCAAATTATAATATTAAATTGCAGATGTGCAAAAGTGTTTTATTTCATTTAAAAAAAAGATGAAGTCAATCGAGAAAATAGTACTTTAGGTAAGTACTTAGCTCATTCGAGAAAACAGTACTTTAGGTAAATACTTAGCTGGTTTAATAGTTAATGTAGGTGTAGAAGCACTTATTGATTAAAAATCGTTTTTTATGAAGAAGACTAGTTCTCGCGGGAATGCTTTATTTTAGTACTAGTTTATACTAGTACTTTTTTGTGCAGAACGATGCGTAGAATCCAAAAAATTAATTAGACATAGGATGATCCATTTAAAAAATTAACTTTCTTAGGAAAAACTGTTTGTTATATTTTACCTGTACACAATTTAGATATGGTAGGTAATGACGATAATAGAACGCTTCATAGTTAATCATAATCAAAGAGTGCGCAATTATATTAAAAACAGGTATTGAGATATACTGCTTTTCTTAGACTGCTGTTTTTCTATAAAAATGCCAGTAAATCAAAAAATATAAAGTTTAGGGTAGGTAAAGTTATTTTTTATTATCGTAAAAATTTGCGAGGAATTCAATTTTTTTTCCGGAACATAGATTGTTCCGTTTAAAAAAAATCTGATGTGGCCAGGCACATGACTTTATCATACAATATATAAAATTAATAGTTTAGCTGCATGAGATTATTTGATCGAGATCATTGTGTTTGCGTTAAAATAAAACGAATTAGTCAGGATTTGACAGATATTTATAGTAGGTATTGTCAAAAAATCAGGCTTTGACACTACCTACTGTCATTAGAATAAAAATATCTGGCAAATCCTATATTAATGCAGACACGACCTCGAACAAATAGAATTTGCTCCTACAGCTAAACTATTAATTATACCAAAAAATATCATAGACATAAATTACACAAAATTTCCTCTACTTTAAGTTATTATTGAACTGTTTTGACGAAATTACAGAAATGGCGACTCATTTGCAAAATCCTTGAAAAATGCATAACAACATTGCTATCCGCACTCGAAATACACATTGACTTTGTAAACACCATGGAAAAAACAAGATGTTTCAACATTGTTTAACATAGCGTACGTGCGCGCGTGTTTCTCCTTATCATCGCATTCTCCATGCATTTGCGTGTTGAATTGACGTTTCGCAACCGCTGACGTTCTGAATACTGTCAAAAGTTTCAAAATATCCTGGCTACCTACTATTAATGTAGACACGATTTCGATCAAATAGAATTTGCTCCTGCAGCTAAACTATTAATTTTACCATAAATGTTATAGAAATTATACAAAATTTCCTCTACTTTAATTTATTATTTATCTATTTTGACGAAATTACAGAAATGACAGCTCATTTGCAAAATCGTTGAAAAATGCTAAGAGTAAATAGCCAGTTCCTTTGGACTCTTTTCAACCAAAAGCTTTTCAGCTCTAAGTTTGGTCATAAAACTTCTAAATATGAACTTTCGTCCCGATACCTTTAGTAGTTTCTCCGGAATCGTCGTCACAAAAATCGGGTACACACATACATACACACACACAGACATTTTTTTGTACCTTGGTCAAAAATGATCAGGGGACCCAAAAAGACCTATTTCCGCTAAAATGTAAAAAAAAATTCTGCGCGATTACAATACTTCATCACAGCGGCGGCTCGTGGGGTAAAATATTGGGTAGGCCAGCAACGTCGCAGAGGGACACATTTTGTCGAAAAAAATCCTGTCCTTATATTACTACAGAAATTTAATTTTACAGAATAATATATTTCTCATTATAATATTGCGTACAAACATATGTTTTGGATATTATTTTATTTATAAAGTAGATCAATTCTTCTGTTCTTACTCCTTGCAAATCTATCTATGACGTTGTCGTGAAATGTTTCTGTCTTCAATAATTTATCGAGAATGTTTTTTTCTATTGACAGCAGTGCAAGAGAAGATAGTCGATCTTCTGACATTGTGTTTCTCAAATATGTTTTTATACCCTTTAAGCAAGAGAAACTCCTTTCTATCGAGGCGCTAGTTGCTGGAATTGCAGACAAAATAATTTGTAGCACTGGGGAAGAATTTCCTTAGTTTCATTGTAACTCATCTTTGTAATCAATGTTATCAGGCTCTTTTCGTGAAAATTATCCTTATGATATGGAGAATATATTGTTTCCAATTCAGCTTTTTGCGTGGTTTTATCAAACAATGGTTTATAGATTTCCAGTACCGAATCCAATGAATGATGTGGAAATTTTTCGCTATATTTTATAAATTGGGTTGTATCGCCTAGTTGTAAGAAGTGGAGTTTGTCGTACTCAGAAAAACGCTGCTCTAATTGTGTACTGTCCAAAATTTCAAAATATAATTTTCTGTATTTAGAACTATCTACTTCTGAAATATCACTGGCCTGTGCCTGCTGTAATGACACGAAAGCGACGCGTGCGACGCGTGCGCAACGCGTGCTACAACGAACTATATACGACTGCGAACATTAGGCACGGGCCTACTGCTTGTGTATTATCGCCTATGTAATGCGCAGACACCCTGCCGCTACGCAAGTATACATACACCTCTGCATGCGCGCGAGGTCGGCCGGTGCCTACCTCGAAAATAAATGCGAATAAAAATACTGCGCGGTCATTTCTGCAGAGGCTGTAAAGAAATTAAACTAAAAAATTGCACAAAAATTAACCAAATTAATTGTGTATAATAAGTATATGTTTTAATATTAATAAAAAATATATAATTTGACACATATTGTTTGTGTAGGCCGGGCAAAAAATTTGTGGGTAGGCCCGGCCTACCTTGCCTGTTCGTAAAAACCGCTACTGCTTCATCATACTGTGTATGATAAAAAAACATAAGTTTGGGTTGGTACTACCTTATGGAATAGCCTGTATACACGCTAATAATTTTAAAATGTGCGCCTGGGAGTGCTGTTTATATGAGTGAAATCTATCTTCATAACAGGGGAACAATCTTCCGAAATCGCACTGTTGAGACAGCCTGTAGATAATGTGCTTAATTAAAACTCGCATTCCATACTTGCTTTTCTTCGAATACCAACCCCAAAAAGTAAAATTTTGTTCTCTAATGATTTATTCAAATGCAATCTACAATCTGCATTGCATAAAACAGTTTGGTTTAGACGGTTTCCAAGCATTTATGTGTTTCTTGCGTAAGCACATGGAAAATGCAAAACGTTGTGACGATGTTGGGTTCCTCGCCTACAAACGCTGGCTATACGTACGTTTTTGAAAAAAAAAATCACATTATACATTGAATTAAAATGATTTTATTCGTAGATGTTAAACATTTGACACTAATCACAAGGCAATTTGCTGTAACATTTGCCGATTTACTTCAGAAGTGTGGTAAGTTACGCTGACGTGTATAATAATGTATTATTACTATAATACTTAATTTAAATTGTATTTCAGTAATAGTTACTATATGTATTTTATTACATTATATTTTTACACACGAGTATGTTCAGTGCATTTTTCTGAACAATCTTCTCAACAAACACAGAGAAAAAAATGCACAAAGTGGAAGTGTCGGCAAACTAGAAAGACTTGTTCCGGATGCTGTACCGGTTGTTGCTGTTGCATGCTACACCTTGCGTACCTTTCTTTAATTCGGGGAGAGTTTCCATTGCTCATTGCCAAACCAGGCAACAGCAAAGAGTGAAAATTAATTACCGATCCAACAACCACTCACAACGTCCCGGGCCCCGGCATCGAGAGGAATCAACAGATATTCGACCGCCAGCAGAAGTAGCCGTTGCACATTCCATATACTGAATTACACGTTTAGAGTAAAAAGATAGAAGCTGAGAAACCTCTACCATTTCAGCTCTCCAAAGAAAAATGCAACAAACTACTGCGGAGAAATGTCCTTATCAACAGAGTAGTCTACCATTCGAACCACCTAAGTACTGATACCATTAATTCTACTTCCAGCAATCACATCAAAAATTGCCTTGACCAGCAAATGAAAAGTTGGACCACGTCCGCTTTTGTGCACTATTCTGTATAGACTCAGAAACTTATCACTGTGATAAGACAAATCAAAAACCACTGGGATGTCAATATTGAACTGTGATAGCTCGGCAGTCACATAGGATTCATCCGCCTACTGCTGATAATGATAATAATAAGCCAAAGCATGGTCCGTCATGGAAAGTGATAGTTTTGAAGGGATGCGATGGTTGTGTGTTCTCAAAAACTAACACAAATAATGTTAAGCTTGTTGACTTGTACCTTATTAATTATAGTATTTAATAAACATCGTAATTTTTTCAGATATTCGAAAACTTCAGTTAGCGAGCGACATAGTTTGCGAAACGTCAACATTTACGAATTTTGACACAACTACCCGGAAGTAATTAAATTAAATTTATTTTCTAAATACATAAATAGTTTCTTATTTGAATAACGCAAAATATTCCAAATTAGCTCTATTCCATGATATACAATGCGCCCAGGAAAGTCCGCATCATATGGAAAAAAATTATTATCCATTTCTCAGAAAACTTTATTCTTTATAAAAGTTGGCGGTGTGTATGAAACCAAAACGGCAACCGTCAAATATATACATTTTGGTGCTATATACCTAGCGATTCAGAATATATGAATCTGTGATAAGAGTAAAGTATCTTTATTTTCTTTGTTATCAATAAAGTTTATTTGGAAATGTTGTTTAGAAGTAAAAATTATATTCATATATGAAGTCACCTATCTTAAAAAAACTGTTTGTCTGTTTTTTTCTATTTTTTCTATTATCACAAATTGTAACCATTGCAAACTTTTGGTTTTGTTAAGGCCGATGTGTTTCATTTTAACATTTTAGGGTTTTCTTTTCGTCAGTTTCAATTATTATGTGGTGTTAATTCTAGACGAATGTTACATTTTTTTTTGTTTTTGTTAAGATTGGAATCGGCGACAAATGACCAGCACCAGACTGAACCCTGAATACGTTGTGTTACTCGTCTACTTTTTTAATTTTTTTTGAATTTAAAGTTGTAATTTTTAAGCGTAAAACGGTTAGCAAGGATCTGACTATCAGAGAAGTGAAAGCAAATTTTCTTAATTTTAGTTATAATAATAAAAAAAGATGTTGATTTTGGTTCCAAAACACTGGAAAACCGAAAACACAAACACAATTTACAAAAAATCTACGGCTTAATAAGTGTGGTATAATGTGTCATATGGCAAAAAAAAAAAATTAAAATAAATATGGCGCCCATAACAAAACTAAAATTTTGCCATGGATTCTCCACCATCTTTAAAGATTTTTAGGTAAAAAGAATAAAGAAAAACGATGTTCCGAAATTTCACCCCATCGACAAAATTAAATGTCTTCAGATGGTTCAGGCTGACGTTGGAAATACTCTTTCTTCATGTAAAAATGAAAGTTGCGTATAAAAAATGATTGATTGTGTTTCATGCTTCTGATTCAACCTATGCAAAAACAAGCAAAAAATAGTAACATACGTCTAAAACTGCAAACGTCTCTAAAAAATAAGTGTGATATATCATAATTAAAAATTAAGAAAAGTACATAATTAGATATCTTGTGTCTGCGCAATGTTTTTGTTACTAACGTCCAATTCGACTGTTTTTGCTATAAAATCTCTACTGTTCTTTTCGAGCAAATCCAAACAAATGTCATTATTTACTGAGTTTGATACCCCTTTCATTTCACATTAAATTGACACGACATTATCTAAAATACTGCATGGTCTTATAAAATGTAACTTAAGTTTGGATTAAAATGTTTTGTTATTGCAAATATAGTATGTTTTCAATCTTTACAATATAGGAAATTTGTTGTTCAAAGAATTATTTGAGTAAATCTTATTGGAAATACGAGTAATAAAAATTGTGTACCGTGTGTACTGACTGCATCACTTTCAGGTAGTAAACGTTTACTAGAAGAATCATGCTGAGAACCTTATTGCAAGGGACTTGTCCAAGGGTTTTGCCTGAAAGCAACAAATAGATGCCACATACAGCGCGGACAATATATTTTTTCCGCGAACCGTGACGCATATCCATTGAAATTCTAAAGAGCAGATAAGAAGAACTATGCCCAGAGAACGCTGCAGCCTAGACAACAAAATACTACATACAAATCAGTCCGAGCAGGGGGATTAGTAACCAGGATTGGCATATTTATAACCCTCTTACCACGTTTCGATCATGCCGCATACAGGTATTGTCCGTATGTGACAATCAGTGAATTCTGCAATAAAATTACTATTTTTCTTTTTCAACCATTGTGCGTTGCTAATGGTTGGGTCTACAGTCGCACAAATCATGTTGGAATAACATAATACTTGGAATAAGCTGTTACCATGGCAACACAGATGGATGAACCAATAGGAAGCCGGCGAAGGAATACTTATTCCGGGAATACCATTTCCGAAATTATACGTGCGACCGTAGACCCGGCCTTAAAATTTTTACTCTTACGCGAGTTGATGACATCTTGTCATTTTCATTCAGTTTTTTTGCGTTTCTAGGTTTTTTTAATTCATTATTCATTAAAAAATACGAAATAGTTAAGTTTAATGGGAACATCCTAATTGTTGAAAATGTCTTGTGTACAGATGATATACAAGGTGAGTTATTAGTATCCCGGCGGTCGACAGACATCAACTCGATGAAAAGAAAAAAAAATTATGCAAGGGTTGTTTGACTTATATAGCTAGATTCTGATGTCATGAAAAATTAGATGGGCTATTGGCCGGGTGCGCGTCGACAAGCACGTCTGTTTCACCGCCGGAAGAGTCTAAGATAGCCAGGAGGTGGCGCTGTTCTAAGCAGTTTTCTCCCTAGTAATTACCGACGTGGTGTAGTTACCTGTAGCCAGAGCGCGTTTACGAACGCCAACAGCTGGCAGAAATAATAAAGTCGACTACAGCGCCTTTGCGTGTAGCGGTGACCGAGAACACTTCTGGCGTATACATATTCCGCCACGGGCGCGTAAAACGTTTGTACCTCCCCCACTCTATACTGTGCACGGGGCCAATAAAGGTGATCGTAGCATGCAGTAGTTTTTAAACATTTTTAAATGACTTGAGATTTTTAAATGGAACACCTGTATCTCATTTGCTAATTGAAATGTCTCTTAAGTTCTGGGTTTCATATTCACTATATACTAGATAATCTAGATATATCGTATATCTATTTTTACTAGGTTTTGTGATATTTGCAATTTCAAGAGTAGTATGCTATTTAGTACCGTAATATTGCTCTGTATACAGTGTGCTGGGTACCATGATGTAAAATATTTAAATGGTTATAGAAGAAGTCATTTACAACCTATTTAACTAGATTTATTCATATAAAAAGTATTACAGTTATCAAGGTATTAAACAATTTTATAAGTATGTTTAGCAATTTTTACAAACGTACAGCGAGCGAACTTGAAGACCTAGTAACTTCAGTTGGGGTCCGAAGTAAAGCAGAAACTGTGTAACTTTAGGACTATCGCGAAAAGTTGTGACTTGAGCGAAAATTGTGCGGAGACTTTTCTTAGTAATAGTATGTGCGCTCATACACAAAAACAAACAGAAACGCTAATACCTGTCTTGATGAACTACGTTTGAAAACGGATTTGTATTCAGTACAAAAAACAACCAACAAAACAATTCAAAATTGGGATAATATGAATGATAGTATGAGTAATATTGATAATGTGAATGGAAAGCGGGTTATTTGGACGTGTTTTTAATAGATTGTTTTGCTATGAATGAAAATCTGAAACTAAAGATGCCTATCAGTTTGTTTTTGTTGCATATGTGATTTTTGCGTGAGCACATAAATAACATCAGTGGAAATCTGATTTTCAACATTTAGAAGTCAACAAATTTTCACGATAGTTAACCTGAAAAAAGTCCATGGTTTGAGGTTTACTTTAACAGTAATTCGAAATTTTTAAATCGCTTGTTTGGTTGCCATACGATAGACAATAAAATATACTTATAAATGTTCATATAAAATTGTTAATATGTTGATAACGGTAATACTTAGTATAAGGACCAAACTGTTAAATCGTTTCTAAATTATCTCTTCTATCGCCACTTGAAGACTTTACATCAAACTACCAAATACCTTATTCACAGCAATATTAAAATTTACAATTGCATTACATTTTCGTTAAATTGCAAATATCACTAAATATAGTAACATTTGGTGCATGACATACTAGACCAAAATTGGAGAGAAATAAAGTGTTATTACAGCCAACACATATTATACAGGATATATTTAAAAAAAAAAACTCGAGAAAAAGCTATTTGAAAAACATCGAAATTTACGAAATTCAATGAACATCCTGTATAATACTAACATACACCTACCGACTTTGACTATTGTCTCAGATAGGTCGGCAAAAATGTTTGCAAAAATTGTCAAAACATCAGCGTTTGACACTACCTACGAAAATATCCGTCAAATCCTGGCTAACTAGTTTTATATTAATGCAGACACGCCCGATCTCGATAAAATAGAATTTGCTCATGAAGCTATACTATTAATTTTACAAAAAAATGTCATAGATATAAATTATTCAGAATTTCCTCTACTTTAATTTATTATTTAACTATTTTGACGAAATTACAGAAATGGGGGCTTATTTGCAAAATCGTTAAAAATGCTAAGAGTAAACATCCAGTTCCTTTGGACCCTCGAACAAAAAGCTTTTCAGCTCTAAGTTTGGTCATCAACTTCTAAATATGAAGTTTCGTCCCGCTACCTTTAGTAGTTTCTCCGGAATCGTCGCCACAAAAAAAAACGGTTCAAACACACATACACACATACATACACACACAAACACACACAGAGACGTTTTTTTGTACCTTGGGGATTGGTCAAAAATGTTCAGGAGACCCTAAAGGATATACTTCCACGAAAATCTCAATTTTTTTTTGTACGCTTACGATACTTTATAATACTACGTATGAGAAAGTAAAATGGTAAGGTTATAAAATTTCTATAATAAAATGAGCAGCCGGTAAGCTAAAAATATATTTAAACAATGCATGGCTTGTTTAAAGCAAAAAACATTCGTCTCAAATTTTTTTGAAATTTCCTACGGTTGGAGAATTATTTCGGTGTTCCAGTACTAAAGTCCATAAAATGCCAGCAGCCGCAATTTCCAGGCTCCTTCATACAGGGGTACATCAATATCAACATTTCCTTTCGTTATAATTTCTCTAATTACATTTAATTCTATAAATAATTATGGTTTTATATTGAAGGTTCAACAAAAGCATCGGTCCAACTCTTTTTGTGGACTAGAACTTGTAAAGTTTACGAAACTCTTACCGTTTTGCGGTAAAATGCGAAAAACAGCGAATGTGCTTTTAGGTATGCCAACCACTAATAAAATTTGCGGCGCCATAGTATATTGAAAGCCAACACTTTCCTGGTCGAATTTCAAAATTGTCACCATTTTAAATTTATTTCCCCTACTTTTGTTAATCTCGCCATAACAATAATTTTACGTTTACATTTAATTCTGCCGACAACTACAGTTTTGCATAAAATATTCAAATATTCTATGGCCTCCGCAAATTTGATTAGGATTATGATTTTGTAGTTTTAGCTCCTGTACAAAAATAGTGTTCATACTAATCTGCACAATAAGGCATTTACCACTTTTTTAGTATACAGTGGTTCTCAAACTACTTCCATCCCAATATATGGGTCATTTTCGGTAATTTTAGACCACTATCGCGGAAACGTTAGGGGTAGTTTCTAAACTTTCTGGTAAAAGTTACGGACGCTATAGAATATTGAAACTCAACACTTTCCGTGTCTGGTTTTAAAAAGGCAACTGTATTGGATTTATTTCCCTTCTTTTTGCTAATTTGAATGTACCTACTAAGACTCTAGTACTCGGGCCGCTGGGTGCCAATAAACATTCATATAAAACTGGCGATTAGCTCCAGTAGGTTAGTAATATGACTACCAATTTTAGCTTTATTACAATTTCGCAAGATATGCAAAATAAAACACCTCAAAGAACTGATCATCGATGGTCAATACGTAGTGCAACGTGTTAAGTAATCATTCTCTCAATACCGCACAAATTCCAGGAAATAGCCCGTATAGTTATCGGGGCCAACCGGCATTCGGTGGCCCCTGGCTTGACGAACGATGGGATGGATCTGCGCCTGAAGGATGTCGACAGCGTCAGTAGAACCATGTGTTGGCGGTTTTACCATCGGAGCCGTTGGCGACCCCTTGGCCTGCCTCTACACCGATCAACTGGAATCGGGAGAGAGATCGCAGCAGCATCGCGTTGGGTAACGGTTAGAAACTACCGCCCAGCGCACGTATAAATCAAGACGGGCAAATGGGTTCGCAACGTGCGTGAGCTTAGTTACGGCGGCGGGTGTCCAATAACCCTCCCCGTACCGCTCCGCGCGTATACCGCCCTCCCTCGCGCCCTGTTCAGCCGCGGCACATGTACTAGGGCTGAGGAATAGGGACGGAGGCCATAAAAATACTTCTTTCTGTCCAGCTCGGCTCACCTCCGGTCAGTTTTTAGAACGAAATGTTTAGGTACCTAATAATGGTTTAAAACTTGTACACGAACCAATCGCAGATGTTAAAAGTACACTTCCGGCAACCCTTATGGAAACTTATAGTAATCATTGAGAAATGATTCGATCATAGGAAGAAAACGAAGTGTATCGCAATTAGTAATTAACCTATCACAGTTTGCAAATTAAGCTTATAAAAAATTTATCTTCATTTATCCATAAATTCAAACATATATTGCCAAAACTAAAAAAAAACATCGCTTTGGGCCTGGGACAAAAATATATAGTCCAGTCAAGTTAGTAGCTTAGAAAGAATAGTAACGACTGACTTTTTGGTGCAGCTTTATTTTGATCTTTTAAGAGAATGTCTGAAGGTGTCGTAGTTTATTTTGTTCTTTTGATGTCAAATAAAATGGAAGACAACCTTTGTTCTCAGAGTTGAAGTCATGCGGTATTCTATCAGATACTGGCAGTACTCTCTTCACAACACCCTTAAACAATACCTCAAATTTGTAACAAGTCGAAAAATTTTAGCCAAATTTCATCCTTTAAGCAGCTGGATAAAAAAAAACACAAAACCAAGTACAATTCCTTTGTTGTTACAACTGATCACATTGATGACAACAAACCAGTGATAAATAACCATGAACTACTCATTAGTGATGATATGTGAAATTTTTATTGAAAAAAAAAAAACACTACAATTAATTGTACATTTTACCACACACAAGCTGACTACTGTGACAACTGGGATGGTATAAGCAGTGACTCAAATTCCGTTTAGACAGTCACACTAGTTGCCATTGCTATAGCTATCTGGTCAGCTGTTACCAACGTCTAAATCACGTAATAGTGATCTAGTGTGCAACATAATGCAGTTCTTTTTATTCACACTATATTCTGTGAGTATGCAATTGGTTTGAAGCAGGTCCTGGTCACAGGAATGATTCTCTCCAAAAGAGAAATAACTAAACATGTCATATTTAACGCGCCCATCAAATATTATTCTGTTGGTTTCGTTCAATAACGGCTAGATATTCAGTTTTATACCTCAAAATTACTACGAGGGAAAAATATCTAGGAAATTGTATTGTATGTATGTGATGGGAAGCTTGATGAAAGTTGATATTTTTTTTTTGTCATGGAAAACAAAAATTAAATCATACCTACCGTGTTCCACTTTGATTACCGCATTTGTGTTAAAAACGAGCTTAGTGAGGAGTATTTGGCGCATTTTGATGAACACAGCAAACCTAAGAAAGAGCCAACCGTTTGGCCATACTATAGCAAGCTACACGCATGGTTAAAGGGGATTCCGGTTTTCTGACGAAAAAAAAAAAAAAGATTTTTTTCTGCACGTTATTTTATTATTTAAGGTTTTAAGAATCTGTATTCAAAGCGTCAAAGCAAAATTTGCAAATTAGCCAAGTTATAAGCGCGCGGGTCGGTCGAATCGCGCGCTCAACAATTTTTCCGCTCGACCTAAAAATTTAAAAGTCATGGGTAAGAAAATCAAGAAAAACTCAAAATTTTCTGGGAGTTCACGCTCGTGAAAGAAAAGCATTTGCTAGTACGTCTTCCGATAAATTTTCGATAGCGGAAGACGAGGGAATTATAATGCATAGGTTTTGGAGACAACAAAGTAACAAAGCTGTCGAGGTTGCCGTGAAATTTTCCTATTGTCATGCCTGTGAGTTTTGGGAATCAGAATCTGGCAACATGACAATTATATCGATGTACATACTGCGAATCATAATGGGTCAGCGGGGAAAATAGTGGATTCTACCAAAGACATACTCCGACGATCTTGGGAATTGCATGAAGTGGCATGCTAAATGGTAATGGGGACACAAAAACCTTCAAAGCCTTGTTGAGAAAACCATATGGGCTAACGACAGCAATGTGAGAAAAGAAAACAAATAAAAACTTGGGGCAGAGGATAATTTACATCTCAATACTATATATACAGCGTTTACGTAGTATGGCTGTCTGTCTCTTCAAGTTCTCTAGCAAAGAGGGTTGACCGCAGCACCAGGACTTCTAACCTGTATGACTTGAAATGGTGTGCGGATATATACTTCGCGGGGGCTGTGGGTCGAGAGAGTTGCTAGAACGGTGTTTCGGTTGCAACACTCAAAACAACATCTTAATCGTGGCTCGAGGCTGCAAAATAAGCTTAAACAAGCCATGGAAATGAGCAAACGCCTCAAAATATATTCTACGAAGTGGAGGAAGGAATAAGTATGGCCCTGGTATAACACATTTGCAGAAAAATGTCACGCTACAAACTGTACCTGAGAGTTTAAACACGTTTTTCTCGTAACAGTTTTTTCGCGAACGGTTGGCATGATATTTCAAGAACCCAATTGAGTTCAAATTTTAACTGGATATTCAATAAACACCCCTTTATCGTTCGACGAATCAGAAATAGAATAACTTATGTACTTACGTTTTCATAGAGAAAACTTGGTCAATTTTGTTGAGCAAAATCGATATTTTGAATTATATTTTTTTGATAATTTACAATTTCCTAAATATTTTTTTTCAGGTTCATCAAACGATAACTACTTATAGTACTTATATATCAAGTAGGGCGCAATTCGATATTTTTATCACCTGGTGTGGCCCAATCATGCCAACCAGTGACCGCGGAGCTTCGCGCAGTGTCGTGGTCGCGGGTGGCTAGTGAGCGTGATTCATCATATTTCTGTAATTTTATTTTCCGGTAAATACTCGACAAGCTGCTAAATATTTGTGCAAAATTCGGAATCGATTTATTGCATAGCCTCGCCAACAAAATATTCTAAAAAAGCGGTAATTTTAGAGGAAAAATCAGAATCTCCCATTAAATATGTATAGAATGAATATAGATATTGTGTAGTTTATGCGATTGCAAGCGATTCTAACAAGGCAGTTTGTCGTATGGCATTTGATATCAATGTGGCCAATCTTAGAAAAAAGTTACTAAAACGGTGTTACATTCTAACACCGAAAACAGTGTTACAATGTGTGCATTGTGAACCAAAAGTAGGAAAACTATTACATCTAATAATATAAAATAAGCGACTGGTTCTGTTGAAAACTCATTCAAGAAGCCACACAGAAAATATGTGGAAGATGAGGAAAGTTCTTTCGAAGTATTGCAAGACGTTACAGAGCAAGCGATTACTTCTGTTCGACAGATTGCATCTCGCACCCAATCGACCAAATCAAGAGTACACAATATAGTAAAATATAACAAATATCATCCAAAGAAGCCAAGATATCAGTTATAACTTCGTCACATGGTTTGAGGGAGAAGTTGAAGACGAAAGATTTTTTTTTTTCATAATAATACTATGGACAGACGAAGCAACTTTTACATCAAATGGCACTGTGTCTTCGCAAAATTGCGGGCGGTGGGCACAAGAAAACCCCAACTACACAGTAGAATATCGCGATCAGTACCATTTTAAAACAAAATATGTATTGTGTGGTATTATAAATACCCAAATATTTGGACCGTTCTTTTTTTGTTAAAACATGGCGAGTTGTATTCCCAATTCCTCAATAGAGAGTTGATACCTTTTTTTAAATAACTTGGCACCGGCTCAAAGCGTGTCAATTTGCTTTTAACTTGATGGTGATCCCATTCACAATACAAACACTATCAAGATAGTTTTAAATGAGGAATTTGGCAAAAAATGGGTAGGTAGAAGTTCTAAAACCAGACCTGGGCCACCTAGATCCCCAGATTTCACCCCATTAGATTTTTCTGGTGGGAATACGTAAAAAACAACGTGTACAAACACGTTCACGGACATCGATCATTTGGAGGACACTATACAAAGTTGTATTTACAGCATTCCCCCGGATTTTCTGCAAAATGCGGTTAAAGATGTGTCAAGAAGAATGTGCATATGCATTGTACGGGAGGGAGAGCACACAGAAACTTAAAATAAGTACGTAGGCTTTCACGGCCAGAATCGTTTACAAAATAAACTACTTCAGGGTTATGCCGTGTGTCAAGATTTGTAAATGCTGACGTCACAATTTATGACACCCAGGGGTGTTTCGATTCTTCAATCAATTTTTTTACTCAACCTACAGCACAGCACAATACTGTCTAATGCTTGTATAATTTACCGAGTTGATCTTTTACTCCAATCTCCACCGATATTAGAGAAATTTAGTGGATTTGTTGATTGTTCTTTATTCGATATTAAAAGGAGCCCATAAAAGTATCATTACAGTGAGATATCGCGAAAAATTCTGCTTATGCGAAATATTCGACTCCCCTTGAAACTAAGATAGTACGTGCGCCTATGCGAGATAGAGCGGCATTGCCTCTGGTCACCAGACCACCCTGCCGACCCTCACCCCCTAGCGCGGCCCCTTCTCGCGTTCTCTTCTTCTTCGCTCCGACCTTTAGCGCCACGGAGAATTTTCGAAATTCCCAAAAGCCGGATGCCCGATGGCTCCAGTCTACCCTCGCTAAGTCTAGTCGCGGGGGGTCGAACGGCAAGGGGTGGGCAACGGTGGTGGGCAGCAACGGTTCGTAGGTTCGCGGACGCCATTCCCGAGGCACCCGCGGCTCGCCCGCATACAGATCGATTAGCGGAGGGCTACACGTGCAAGCACTATAGAGCTTGGTGGAAGGAAGAGGAGGTTCACTGCCTAGAGATGGATAATCGGCGACTGAAGCCCTTTTGCCCATCGGTAATTACTTTCCCACGGACGTGTGGGATGGACGCTGCCGTCGTCTTATCTGGTCGAGTTCGCGAGGTCCGTTCATGCAAATTGGCGAGGGACGAGATGGGGATGGCGGCCCCTCGCGTCCACCCCACTGTTAGTTCTATTTCCATCGGAGGATGGGGATCGCGCAGATGGACACTTGATATCGATTGTTCTGTCACTAGAGATCCTGCTTAGCTTAGATTTCATTTCGATTGGCAATATTAGGCATATTTGCAGTGTTATTAAAGACGAGAAATGAACTGCACTAGACAGTAACCGTCATGCATGATGATATAACTTCTTTACACAAAGAAGCATACAAAACAGATAACTCAAAAAAAAAAAACGTAAATCAATGACATAAAACAAATCATTGAAAAACATGAAATCCTGTCTTGCAATTCCGGTCTAAATAATTTAGGCTATAAATAAGACTATAAACGCGTTTAGATCTGGGTCTTAAAGTCACCGTAGTTATTTTTCAGTAATCGTTAAAAAATCGAAAATGCAAATAGATAGTTTTATGCATAATGAACAGTTATTAAAGACGAGAAATGAACTGCACTAGACAGTAACCGTCATGCATGATGATATAACTTCATTACACAAAGAAGCATACAAAGCAGATAACTCAAAAAAGAAAACGTAAATCAATGACATAAAACAAATCATTATTGAAAAACATGAAATCCTGTCTTGCAATTCCGGTCTAAATAATTTAGGCTATAAATAAGACTATAAACGCGTTTAGATCTGGGTCTTAAAGTCATTGTAGTTATTTTTCAGTAATCGTTAAAAAAATCGAAAATGCAAATAAATAGTTTTATGCATAATGAACAGTCATGCCGTATGAATTTTAAAATAATTCAATTTTAACTTAAAGAAGAAAACAAAAACTTGTCAAATTTTTTATTGGCATCAATACGAAAAATTGAGAATTTGTCTCGATCCAACAATTTCTTTTGCCGTGACTATTCTAGAATCATTTTACAAAAATGTAAAATTTTTGAGTAAATTTAAGATGCAAGAGCAAGTTACTATGCACACTTTGGCGCCTTTTCCTTTTTAATCCGTTAATTTTGGTTTTCTACTTGTAAAGTAAAATTTGAGAAAGTTGATAACGTTTCGGGGTGAAAGATATAGTCCAATAAAGTACATTTTAGACGTTCCTTACTGGTGTCGTTTTGATACGGCAATTCTCGCTTTTTCATGATTCCCGGGATTACAAAATCTTTAATCCCGAAATTCCTGGATCGGTATATTTTCCGGGATTGGAAGGCCTGGTCCATGTCGACAAAGGTATATAAAATAATAATCTCGAAAGAAATATCTCTTTTCCTTTGTACAATAAATATTGACTTTCTTAGGTACCGATTTCGTTAGTTAAAACATCCTGATTTAAGAGACGTAAAAACTACAGGTTTTTAAAAATCAGAATTTTGAACTGAACCTTAAGGCAAAAACATCTAAGTGGGGAATTCGAATTCAGCGAATGAATCAAAACGCCTATGGCCGTTACCTTCACTAAATCGGCGTTGTGGAGTGATTTGATTTGAACATTGAATTTAGAAATAGATCTTCAAGTTCCACTATTTTTTACCATAAAATATGCCTTTACGTTTATTTTTTGGTTCACAGTAATAGAATTGTTAGCAACCACCAAAGCAACCACTATGTAGTATGTAGGTATGCAATCAAACAGTCAGAAAATGGTCGAATATACATAAAGGTATTAAAATACCATTAAGCGCTAGTAGCGACAATTTTGTATGGGTTCCCAGCGTCTTTTTCTTTAAATCATTGGTGTAACAGATTTAACAATTTATTGGTAGTTTTAGTAAATTTTGCTACCTATTTCACGAAATCCCAAGTCGGGATATGTTAGGATGAATGCGGTACTCGGGGTTGTCTGTCGAACTCGAGACAGTCCCGTTCAAATAGGGACGTCTGGCAACCGTGGCCACTGCAAATTCGGAGAAAGAAATTGGCTAAATGCGTGCTTGAAACAAATATAGTAATTCTTGGGTACTCTATCCCTATACTGTCGCATAGCGCATAAATGTCGTATCTGCAAATTTGTTAACTTTTGACTTTTTTACGATAAAGTCATAAGAATGGTTTATCCCACGTCTAATATTACTAACAGCGTGAAAGTAATCGGAGACAAATTTTGGGCAAATATAGCGGCCGGAGAGGATATGATTGGACTTTTGCATTATTGTTGATCTACTAAAGCTAAACGATATAACAAAATAATAAATATTCCGAAAAAGCATAGGTATTAGAACGCTTCCATCTACAAAGTATAAGTACAACACATTCTCAAACTCAACATTTTACATTACAAACATCCGATAGAAATTACTTCTAGATCGTTGACTCAGGTAGGCCGGTTATATGGCATTCGTAAATCTTCGCCATTGAAAACTCCCATGTGAGAAAAGACACCGTCGCGCCAGTTCGACCCCGTCGAACAATGAGTTATCCCTCGGTGTGGATGGATGGGTGATATCGGCGATATTGCACGGACAAATCTATGACGTTTTAACTGGCAGGTCGAGGGTATTTCCGGTTAGGGCTCATCCACGGCACCGCAACTCTTTTAGTGCTGTACTCATGCTTTGTTGGCCAAATTTACAATTCGTGGTCCGAATGCTTTTGGTAATGTGAAGTTATTTCATCAATTTATCAATTATCCTTAACTGCCCGACGTTTCTTCAGAGCAGAAACGGAGGCAACCTATTGGTCCAACTAATATTATATATATGGAGGACTAGGATAAATAAACTAGCAACCAATAGACGTGACCTAGACATGAAAGAATAGAGTCGGGTATTTTATTTTTATTGGCAAAGCATCAAAGCGGGTATACCAACATATTCTTTGAATGCAACTTGAATATGCAGGTGCTAAGGTATACTGCAAGCTTCTTGCGATATCAAAGCCCCAGTAATATTAAAATATCTCAAGATCTTAGGTATTTTTTGGCGCTCCCTCATGCATCGCGTTTCTACTCAGTTTCTACTGATATATCAGTAGTAAACATTCGCCAACTTCGTAACTAACATTCAAATCGTTGTCGAGGTACGCGGAAATAATCAATCTGAATATCAATATCAGAAAGATAGATAAGTAATATTAAAAGTTGTTAAGTATGTAACTCGTGAAAATTTTGAATTTTACTACCACGTGACTTCCGGACCGACTTCCACCGTAGAAGAAGAAAAACTCTAATCTAACTGGACGGGACGCGCGCTTTACATTGTGCGAGAATTGAGGCAGGCGCAAGCAAAAGAGACAGAGCGATGATGTGGGGTATGTGTCACTGTCTGACTACCGTAGGTAGATCGCAGAATGTCGAAGCAGTGCTAACACGACTACACACATTAAACATTCTATTTGATCGAGATCGGTCGTATCTGCATTACAACTAGTTTGGCCGTATTTCACAAATATTTTGATTCTATTGACAGTATTGGCAGATAGCGTTTGACACTGCTGTATAGTATGATAAAGTCATGTGCCTGGCCACATCAGATTTTTTAGTTCTAGGATTACATCTTAGAATTTTTTGTAGAAATAATTTTGTTAATACAATACTATCATTATTATTTATAAGCAATTAACCAAAACTACTGAACTGCAAAAATTAAGAATATTTTCTCACATTTCTTTAAATTTGGCAGCTTGAATATTTTATTTAGTTCTATTTCATAGTTTTGTTATTTTTTCTTAATTTTTTAAACTTTATCCGTTAATTATCAAATATGATGCAAAAAAGATTCCTACAAAAAACTCTTTAGAAATATTGTTAGAATTAAAAAAATTGTCATATACTGGGTTAAAAAAGAAAAGTTTACCAGGCTTCCAAAATAAAATGAACACCGTATATATTAAAATAAGTATACTTAGACGATAGCTTCTTAAAAGGACCTATTTCCGCAAAAAAAATTTGAATAAAAAAAAATTGTCTGAATTTTACATGAAATTTTGTACGGTGGAAGAATTATATGTTCCGGTAATTCGGACTAAGTTTGATTAATTGCTTATAACTAACAAATGACGCAATTTACAAAAAAAAAAAAAATTTCTGCAAAACAATCTAAGAATTAATCTTAGAATAAAAAAATTTATACAGGGGATGTTCTATTTAAAAAAGAAATAGTTACCAAATTACCAGAATAAAATGGAACTCCCTATACAGGGTCCTGCAACTAAGCTCCCGTCTTCTGTTGCTCACTTACTCATTAAGCTAAGAGTTTGACATTTTGCGGGCTTACCCTGTACTTCAAGGTACAATTCAAGAAATTATTTTTTATTATACAGGGTGTTCCAAAAATGTGCAACGCCATGGTAATATATTTTTTTAAATTGCATGCTATACTTTTTTCTACACATTTGGAAGCCTTTTATGGTTGCCTACATATCACCAAAATTTTATTGAAATCGGTTGAGTGACCGCAGCGGAAAAAAATAAAAACAAACAAAAAATTACTTTGCATCGTAGGCTTTAAAAATCAATAAAAGCCACAAAATGCACCTCGTTAATTAAATTTTGCAACGTGCTTATTAAGTTAGATGTAATAGTCTCGTTAACCAAGTGACATTGATCCAAATTATACAGGGTGACCAAAATCGAGTGTCAAACTTGTCAAACTTCAAAGCGCGCTATTGTTCTTATTTTAAATTGGAACCCATAATTTTTTTTAGGTGAAACGATGCGGAATTAAAGAATAAATATTGTTTCTGCATACAACCCCATCACAATTCCCAATATTTTAAAAGTTATTCGCCAAAAACTCATTTTTCAACGTTTCCAACGGCAAAACACATTAAACAATTTATTACATAAAATATAACGCAGAGACGTATTTTAGATTTTACTGTACTTAATTAAGTAGTTATTCGATTGCTAAATTTACTGCAAAATTTACCTATAGCCACATTTCCGTCCTTACCGCTATAGGTAAATTATGCAGTAAATTTAGCATTTGAATAACTACTTAATTAAGTACACTCAAATCTAAAATACGATATTTATTATCTAAAATTGCCGTTGGAAACGTTGAAAAATGAGTTTTTGGCGAATAACATTTAAAATATTGGGAATTGTGATGCGGTTGTATTCAGAAACAATATTTATTTTTTAATTCTGCATCATTTCACATAAAAATATTTATGGGTTCCAATTTAAAATAAGAACAATAACACGCTTTGAAGTTTGACAAGTTTGACACTCGATTTTGGTCACCCTGTATAACTTGGATCAATGTCACTTGGTTAACAAGACTATTACATCTAACTTAATAAGCACGTCGCAAAATTTTATTAACGAGGTGCATTTTGTGGTTTTTATTGATTTTTAAAGCCTACGATGCAAAATAATTTTTTTTTTGTTTTTATTTTTTTCCGCTGCGGTCACTCAACCGATTTCAATAAAATTTTGGTGATATGTAGGCAACCATAAAAGGCTTCCAAATGTATAGAAAAATGTATAGCATGCAATTTAAAAAAATATATTACCATGGCGTTGCACATTTTTGGAACACCCTGTATAATAAAAAATAATTTCTTGAATTGTACCTTGAAGTACAGGGTAAGCTTGCAAAATGTCAAACTCTTAGCTTAATGAGTAAGTGAGCTACAGAAGACGGGAGCTTAGTTGCAGGACCCTGTATATTATAACTATATTTAAACGATAACTTGTTTAAAACCAAAAAAAAAACTTTTGTTTGAATTTTTCTTTGAAATTCTTTACGTTTGAAGAATCACTAAGGTGTTCCGAGCACCCGACAAACATTTCTGGTCGCCATATTGAATTAAAATTAAAATATGACAATGGTTTTGGAATCAGAACCTCAAAAACCCTATACATCATGATAAAAATATTATTTAAATGTTTTAAATAAACAAATATTGTTAAAAATGTACACAGTTTTTCCGTTGAATTCAAAAACAGTACACGTCAATGATGATTGTTTTAATTATAGCTCTGCTTTGAATGCAAATATAAATAATAGTATATTATTTGACGAGCTCATAATTAAGGATGTAAACCGCGAGCATGAAGTTTACACGCGAGCCGTAGGCGAACCTGTAATCATGCGAGCGATTTATATCCGTTATGTGCGAGTCAAATACGACGTTTTATCTACGACTCATAATTCCATTTTGTGCAAAATATTTTAAATGTATTTGTCAATTATGGCGAGGTGATCTGACAAATAACTGTCATCCACGTAGATTTTGACATACTTTGACATTAGCGTTGTATGATGATGACAGTTCGTTCAAATAATGATGCTATTATTTGAACGAACTACATTATTATACAACACTAGTGTCATTATAATCATTAGCGCGTATAATGATGGGAATTATATAGTTATATAGATACGTATATGCAATGAACTTATAATATGTCGTAGATAAAATATGTAATACATTCAAGTCTCTGTGAACTACTTTATATTTTGTCTTTTGGCACCGACAAAATTATTTTGTTAATTTTCTCAGAACTCACTTTTTGGACTTGTACTATTTTCGAACAGACCGATTTATTTTTATTTCTTACTTTCACATCATAAAAAAAGTTTTAGCAGTGTTTTTAAATAACAAGTTTGAAACAAAGAATATAAGAAAAATAAGAACCACCCAAATATATTACCACTGTTATAACATCTGAGTCGAGATGTCAGTAATTTCACATATTTTTTAAATATTATAAACTAGACCACGTGACTATTCTGACCAACAATCAGAAGGTAGAAATTCCGAATTGAATTTTTGAGAACGCACTGCTAAGAAACTGACACATTTCTGATTTTCAGCGTTCAGATTCAGATTGTACGAAATAAAAACATACCGGAAACAGTTTTTTACTTTGTTGAGGTTGTTCCTTGTTGGCCAGGATAATCACAGATTATTGTGTTTTTCAACAAATTAAATACGCAGAAATATAAAAAAATATAATGTTCAATTTTTTTTTAATTGTGTTAAAACGGTAGTATGCGTTTTTTGTTGAAGCACCCCGTCTTCTACATTTTTTATATGCTTTACAATTTAGATACCACATCAGTATAACATCGACTGGAAGATTAGTTGGTATTCCGTTATACTACTGAAGAATTGGCGACATTGCAAATGTCTGCACCTTTGCCGGTACATTGTGTAGCCGATTTGTTCTGTGAAACCGACCGTGTAAACGAAGGCCGCTATTGTGTTGGGTTACTTTAAAGAATTAGGGTTTAAACTAATCCCCAACTTCTACCCTTCTTGTCGTCAATTAAACTTCACAGAACAACGTTCAGCGTCCGGCGGCGCCACAATTGCCGCAGACGATTTAAGTAATTTACACAAACATACAAATCTGCTCATGCAACCAGCTTTTGCACGCACTTGCATGTATGTATTAACAAACATGCGCTTCATTTTTGATAAAGTTATTTGAAGAAACACTTATTCAGAGGTTATCCGTCCTTTTATACAGTATGTATACTTTATAATGATACACCTATAATACACCTTTTATTATTTGAAAGCAATTAATTTGAAATGCAATGTTGGCCAGTAAGAATAAAGTGCAGTTTATGCTCCACGATGCGAAAGCAAACGTAAAACGCCGAAAGTTGCCCAATACGGAAAATGCATAACTCAAACTAAAGATTCCCAACTTCAATATTTCGCGTTTGCTTCTCGTCAAAGGTCTGCGCCAATCGCAGATTAGCATTGTTTAATTCAAAAGTACGTCAAACACTCGAACACTCATAACCTAAAACCAGTTTGAATTAGAAGCTGTTAAAAAATATTAAATATTTTGGGCCATTTAAAAGTACCGTCGAAAAGTAATACATTTTTCCTATAGAGGTTGGGCAATGCCTATCATCTGTACACTAAATAATCTTTGAAGATTTTCATAATTGCAATATTAGTAGTTATTTAGCCTACAAGTATATTAAAGGAGTGTTAATTATCGATATTTAACGCACAAGAAATCAGTCAGTGCGTTTGAGAGTACCATTTTAGATAATTACCAGTTAATATTTGACCGTTGACATCCATTAATATTTTGAAGCTTATAATATTTAGTGTCACAGCAAGCGACACCACTAAAATTATGAACTATACAGTGACTTACGTACTATAGTCGTATAGTCTCTTTGTTCTACGTAAATATCCACATTAGTATCCGAAATCGTGTGGCTTAGCCAGAAAAGACGTACGTCCGATGTCCAGGCCTCGAGAAGTGTATCCAGCCTTAGGCACTTCTCTCGCCCCGGAAAAAGAACCACTTTCTCGGCTTGGTACACAATACAAAATTACAGCCAAAATATTCTACAGAAGTAGTAAATTTTGTTTAATTTAAATAAATATGCATTCATATGTAACTAATCTGCTGTTTGAATATAGGGAAATTTTTCTTTGCCGATAAAAATGTGTTTTAAGCTTTCACAACAGTTGGGTGAGGTTTGCACCCTAACAATACATTTATATGAATCAAAATTTCTTTGGCGGAAGTAAACGTATGTTTAACCAAAGCAAAAATATTACTTTAAATGAAAAAAATCTCTTCTTGTATAAAAATATATTTGTTTGAATGATAGCTGTTTTTCCTTTGCGAAAGGAAACGTATTTTTAAATTAGAACAAAAACATTTCTTCAAATAAAATAAATTTTTGTGCCCAAATGTGTCCAAATCACTTAAATTAATAGTGCAAATAAATTAATCTCTACAGGCAACTAAGCTAAAGTACTCAATGAAGTAAAACCAATGTCTTATGGAAGTTGGTTGATATAGTCGTTTTGGTGTTAAACGGAATCATTGTCATGATTTTAAAATTCTTTACTATATTTGAGAATTAAATTGAACTACATATTCGCAAATATAATAGGTATTTTATTGTTGTCACATACTTTCACTTTATTTCACTTAAATTAATAGTACAAATAAATTAATCTCTACAGGCAACTAAGCTAAAGAACTAATTTTTTTAACAGAACCTCATAGGTACTTGAGTATAACACCTAATCTGATGACTATCTAGCTATATTATCTGACATAAATTGCTAAGTATAAAATGTGATATTAAGTGTTCCCCATTGGTGTAACTTAAATTTAGTTTGGATGCTGGCGCTTTAAACTTCACACACTGCACGTTGCTCTGCTTTGTTTACCTATAACTCAGATAACACTGCTTTTCCTCTGCTTTTGTAACATCACTTCCCTAACTGCAAAGGTTTAGTTCTTTTGAGTCTGCGCACACTGTTAGTATTGTCAAGAAGCTGGATTGCCTCGACATTCGTGTGCTGAAGAAGTCTGTTTTCATGATTCTCGGCAAACTTTCTAATTTCATCGGTTACTAATTCCATCTCAAGATCCCTGTGGAGATTTTTGTTTCTTATTTACCACCCACCATGTTTCTTAGCACCTTATTTTGGAAGGATATCACAGTTGGTTACCATAGGTCCACTCAGGTTTAAGTATCTGCTTGTATAGTAGGAGTTTAAATATGTCGACAAAACCGACTTCCTACCAATAAGCCAGTACATTTTTTGTATCTTATGCCCAATTCTTTCGTTTCTTTTTAACATGTGCTTTCCAGCGGAGCTTGGTGTCCAGCGTCATACCGATGTATTTTGCGGTGTTCGAGTAGGGTACGGTGGTGTTATTTACTTTATCTACGACTCGCATATACCAAGTTTATTGCATACGTATCTATGACTATATAATCCCTATTATACGCGCCAATGATTATAATGACACTAGCGTTGTATAATAATGACAGTTCGTTCAAATAATGACCTCATTATTTGAACGAACTGTCATCATTATACAGCGCTAGTGTCAAAGTCTGTCAAAACCTACGTGGATGACAGTTATTTGACGGTTTGCCTCGCCATCATTGACAAACATATTTACAATATTTGATATAAAATGGAATTTATGAGTCGTAGATAAAACGTCGTATTTGACTCGCACATAACGGATATAAATCGCTCGCATGATTACACGCTCGCCTACGGTTCGCGTGTAAACTTCATGCTCGCGATTTATACCCTTAATTATGTGCTCGTCAAATAATATACTATTATCTACGACTCGCATATGACCCGCCAATGATAATAATGACACTAGCGCTGTATAATAATGACAGTTCGTTCAAATAATGACCTCATTATTTGAACGAACTGTCATCATTATACAGCGTTAGTGTTAAAGTCTGTCAAAACCTACGTGGGTGACAGTTATGTGACAGTTCGCCTCGCCATCATTGACAAATATATTTAAAATATTTTGCTTAAAATGGAATTTATGAGTCGTAAAAAAAACGTCGTATTTGAATCGCACATAACGGATATTACTTGCTATGAAGTTAATCATGCGTAAAACCCATGTCTTATGGAAGTTGGTTGATATAGTCGTTTTGGTGTTAAACTGAATGATTTCATGAATTTAAAATTCTTTATTATATCTGAGGATCATATTGAACTTCATATTCGCAAATATAGCAATTTTATTATTGTCGCATATTTTGATTTCACAAGCGTACTAAAAGTATACTAGATTTTCTGAAATTGCAAAAAAATTGGCGTTCATTCAACATAATAGAATGATCAGTGTGAATGGAATTGAGTTACGTAAGCAGAACCACCATACCAATTAAACTTTCATTGTATAAACTTCTACGTAAACATCCACAACTTACAGTTTAACCGGGATACGTGCTAATTCCGTAAATAGCCGTGCTTAAGTGAGCTGCATGAAAAAAAGTTCATTCAATTTCACCGAGCATTTAAAAGCACTTGTTGGATTTCGTATCATTTAGCGAATCGCAGAGGAACTGTGCTGGTAGAGTTAGGGCGCTGAGAATTAATTACGGGAGTAAAAACATGTAATAGCAATTTGTTCACATAGAAATAGGAAATGTTCAAATATCAATTTCATAATAACAAGTTTAGACGTTGTATATTGCTGAAGCCGATAGAAATAATTTCCAAATTTATATTACAAATGCAAATATGCAAATCCAGTTAGTGTTGTCGAGACCAATCATTAAAGAAAACGAACATGTAGGTTAGGATCTAACAAAATTGTTTCATTATAGACTAAGTGTAATTAGTTCCTACAATTTGAACACGATAAATTTTGGCTGAATGAACCAGGCAATAGAGATTTTCCGCGTGACAAAAATAGTATCAGGAAGCCGACGGTCCCAGGTCACGTGGAACAGTGCGAAGATGTATTGTAACGTGTTTTCGACTCGCAAATATCATTACTTAATTTGTTATAAACAAAAAACCACAACCCACATTTTTGTTTTTCTTTTTTCGCTTGTGAACGCCTAACCGATGGAGCAATCTTAATGCTTTCAACAGACGCATTAATATTATCGGAAAATTCGGAAAAATAAAAAAAATCTGTTTCTTTAAAAAAATTCATAACGTTACCATTTTCAAAGCTGTAGCGCAGGCTTTTTGCGAGAAAGTAGCGATTGATGGGTACTTTGAGTGTGCAAACCCAGACGTTGTCCGAAGATTAGTTTTTGCGCAATTGCTATTAGACTTTTATTGCAGTATCTTTCGGGGAGCCTGAATGCGGCGGAGGTGGTCCGATTTAAATTTGTTAACGGATTTCGAAAGTATAAGAATTGCGCTACAAAACGTCAATACTGATTTTGCGTTAACTGTTGCGAAATAGGTGAAACATGCTAGCAAACGTGACCTAAAACGGCCGCGCGCTGCGGTTCCCCGCGTCGGCCGCCTACCACCACTACTCGAGCGCGATATTTAATTTAAAACAAAACAGCAAATTTAAGAACAAATTTTTCGTCGTTTATTTCATTCTCAAAATTCTGAAAACTGAAAAATAATAGTCAATAATATTAAAATGCTGAGGAAAAATTAGTACCTGCCCTCAGTTTTCTACTTACACAACACGTAGGTTTTATGCAATTTATTCATTAAAAAATACTTCAAATTATGTATAAAGGCTGTATTATTCTCCGTCTATGGTGATTTTTATATTTATATTGGTTCTTGAAAAATATGTGTCAAAAAAGAAGAATCAGACAAAAATATAAGTCACAGGGGATAATTTATAAGTAATTGAAAGTAACCGTGCAGCAAAAAAATAGAAAAATATTAATATCTCAAAAATGACACATGTTAAGTTTAGGGAAGGTAACATCATTTCGGTGTAACCGGAAGTAACCAAAAACTCAAAATATTTTAGTTGAGACAATCCTGTCCAACAATATTAGCCTACAAATTTTCAATCTCTCATTTCAATTGGTTCTCCATATACTTCTAATGGCAGCTCGTCGTGGGAGACGCTGTATAGTTAAATTTAGTCTAACAATTACGTAGGTAATATCGCCATTTTTCCGAGCAGCAATTGACTCTTTATTGCTATAATTAAAGTCTAATCTACTCCAAAAAATATTGTGTGTACGTCACGATGAACGAAGACATTTAAATTAATAGTTATGAAAAGCTACAGGAAGAAATAACGAATTAATATTCCGTTTCTGTCATTTAAAGAATCTTAGCAAAATTGAAAAGCAAAAGTAAGATATTAAGCGAGCTACAAGTATATCCAATATTACCTACTATCAAACAACGGGTGAACTGGAGGTAAATAAAACTCAACATTTCCCCTATTGCGATAATGGCGTGATATAGTATATGGGAAGCAAGAGAGAAAGAGTGAGAGGTTGATAGGTGGAAGGGTAACCTTATAAAGATTTGATGCCAAGGGTTAGCGGCCGATCGATTTCATATACTCCCAGAATCGTTGGGGTAGGTCTCGCATTACTCTTTCCGAGAGAGACATATAATTTTAATGACGCATATCGAAGGACAACGCAATGTTACCGGCTGACGCGACGGTTCTATACTGGATGTAACACAACTTTTCATCGGTTTGTGATAGGTTCGAACATCAGCAATCTTTCGCGAAATAACGTGGATCACAGTACCTTTTGTGTTGTATCTATCTATGTGCACTAGGGTGTATAAACACTAGGGTGGGTCATTTTATTTTTTTTTTTACTTTTGCAAGGGGCCTAGCGATAAAATGGTGCTAAATGGCGCTGAAATAACATGTGTGAAATATTATTACATTCTAATAAGTCTAACTGCCTCCGGATTGTCAATAAAAATTAGAAAATTTTCGGTTTTGATATATGTTCCAGATTGAAAATATAGTACACAGTATCAACTTGTTATTATGCTTTTGATTAAATTTTAATCAAAACGTTGTCTATTTACGACACGCAACCGATAAAAGTTGCGTTTTCCCTATGTATGGTGTGACACTGAGGCGTTAATAGCGCGTCGAGACACGTCTCGTAACGATATAGCAGCCGCACGATGCGAGACGTGTCTCGACGCGCTATTAACGCCTGAGTGTCACACCATACATAGGGAAAACGCAAGTTTTATCGGTTGCGTGTCGTAAATAGACAACGTTTTGATTAAAATTTAATCAAAAGCATAATAACAACATAATACTGTGGTTGTGTTGCGCGTTTTGACTTCTGGACATGGATCGTACTCGTTCCAAGTGGAAATGTCCATTGTTTGGTCATTCAAGTGATATAAAAGACAACATGCTGCCAAACTACGAAGATGTAATGAAGTTTTATGAATGGATCCGCCACAAAATCAAACGTGATAAAGAAACTAAGAAAGAACCCACCTATAAGGAGATAGAAGATATTGTGGTGCCAAGAATAGAAGAAATATGGACAAAAACATCAATTCCTACTGTAGAACATAAAAGAGTGAAAGCAATGTTGAAGGCATATCATCTAAAATACAAAAAACTTCTAAAATCTCACCCAAAAATACCGGAGAAAAGATTAGAGCAATTCCGACGCACCAGTAAAGTTTTATTCGACATTTCTTCCTGCAAGTGTAAGAAAATCAATGGGTGTACTTGTCCTAGGCACAAAAAAGTACCTGTCAAACAGCAAAGCTTCTTAATTGACCAACGTACCGCTAGAAGAATGGCGATAGGAGGCGTAGATATTGTTACAACGAAGCAAATACGAAAACACTTTGAAAAGGAAAATGCTGAGGATAAAATCTTCTCAGCCTCAGAAAGTAAGTACCTCGAAGCTTACTGTATCGATTTCATCCGAATCTAGTAGTAAATCGGATAGTGAAGATAATGTATTCCAGCTACATTCAGAAGCTCCAGCCGCAGCTCATGTCGATAAGCCAACTCTAACGAATACAGTAGATTTTTCTTTGTTAGCAAGAACATGCGATAGATACGGAGTATCAGACAGGGCTGGGGCAGCCATTGCGTCAGCAGTGCTTCACACTACCACTTCTGAAGTTATCGACAAGAATAAGCTTCGCCGGGAACGTAAGAAGACAAGAAAGTGTACAGTGGAAAACTACAAAGTTATGCAAATACCTGCTTTGTACTTCGACGGACGGAAAGACAAAACTTTAACTATATCAGAAAAGGACGGGAAAAAGTACAAACAGAGCACACTTGAAGAACATATTTCATTAATAAAGGAACCCGATTCAATGTTTTTGGGATATATTTTACCAGCTGTTGGCACTTCAAAATGCATAGAACAAGCAATAACCGATTTCTTCTTGGAAGCAGAAATTTCTATGGAAACTTTGGTGGCAGTTGGGTGTGATGGAACAAACGCCAACGTTGGTAAATATGGGGGTATAATACGTCTGCTCGAGAAAAGATTAGATAAACCGTTACAGTGGATTATCTGCCTACTGCATATGAATGAATTACCTTTCCGACACTTGTTTCTCTATATTGATGGCCGCACATCAGGTCCCCAGACATTTTCAGGGACAATTGGTAAAGAACTGGAAAATGGTGAAAATAGGCCTATTGTTCAGTTTCAACCAATTTTCGCAGAGTTACCCGAGTTATCTGCAGACGATATTAGCACAGACCAAAAATATTTATACAGAATTGTCACAGCTATTACAACAGGCTCATTTCCTAACGATTTAGGAAACGAATCACCAGGCAAAATGTCTCATGCCCGATGGTTAACTCGTGCTAACAGAATTCTACGTCTGTATGTGTCGATGGAAGCTCCTTCTGAAAACTTAATTATTCTTGTAACGTATGTCGTCAAGGTTTACGCTCCAATTTGGTTTGCTATCAAAATTCACCCCCCCTGTAAAGATGGACCACGACACCTATTTCAACTGATTGCTGCAACTAGATATTTATTCACAGAACTTAAAGCCATAATTGATCCGGTAATTCAAAGAAATAGTTACTTTGCACACCCGGAAAATTTATTGCTCGCAATGCTGACTGACTCTGAACCCCACATCCGTGAACTGGCAGTCCGTCGCATTCTGATGGCGCGGAGCATCAAAGAACATAATATCCGACTGTTCCAACTTCCTACTGTAAACTTCAATGCATTATCTTACATCGATCTTATTGACTGGCAGCAGGAGAATATCACTGAACCACCAATATTGAAATCCATACCTGACGAAGACATTCAAGTATTTGTAGCGCAAAAAGGAGAAGAAGAACTGCCTTTACTACGCCTGCCGTGTCACACACAAGCAGTTGAAAGGGCAGTTAAGACTGTAACGGAAGCTTCTGCAAAACTGTGCAAAAAATCAGGGAGAGAAGGCTTCATTAAAGTATAGATCGAGTCTAGAAGAGCCATGCCGAAATTCGATAGTAAAAAAGATTTTTGCGGTAGATTAATCTATTATTATACAGGATTTTAATGTTCTTTTTGTATGTTTTTTTTTTATAATAAACATAATACTCTACATATCGTTTTGTGTTATACACACATTTTTTAAAACTTTTTTCACCGTGCTGTAACGGCCTATCTAAAATACGTTTTTTTTGCAAATTTTACTATCTTCAAAGTCAATCCGGAGGCAGAAGATAGAATCCAAATATAATCAAATTCAATATACTATCTAATGGCACCATTCGGCACCATTTTCTTCCTGTGCCCGCTATACATTAGATAGTTTTGTTTTTTTCCATACAATCGTGGCCCACCCTAATAAACACCTTCTTTTAAATCAAAATTCCAAGTTGATTAAAAGTTGTCGGACCCTATGGAGCCTTCAGAATCCAAAAACTAATTTAGTCCAATTCAAAAACTAGGTTTCCCACAAGGGTTATATTATATTATATATTATTGAGTCTTTTTAATTGTTTTTTTTACGTCGGTCTATTTCCGCAACGTTGGCCAGTCACTAACCCAAGCAGGATATTGGTCGAACTGAGGAGAATCCAACCGACAATAAGAATTCTTGAACGTGCCCGTCCCAACATAACAGCACATGGGACCACCGCTTGTACTTTCTCATCCGACGGCATGCAAATGGCGATTTCAGGTCCCGGGCCGGGAACCGAACCCGGGGCCTCTAGCGCACGGCCCAACACGGTCTGCTCACACGCATCGGCCCTGCCTACAAGTGACGTCAGTGCGAGAAGGAAGCTGAAGTACCGTTAATATAGCGTTAATTTCTTGACTGTCTGAGTAGCGAATTGTTGTTGTTACGTGTTGTCACGGTTGTAGTAGTTGTAGACATTTATGCGCTGACGTCATTGCGAGAAGTAGCGTTCGTTGCCATGGTAGCTAACATGTTGTGACGTTCAAGCCTTTTTCACAATTAGAGCGTTGGCATGGTTGCCAACTTGTTAACCTAAATCACCTACAAAAGTCAAAAACTTCGGGTGTGTTTGGTTGCCTAGGTGTCCGTGTCAACATCCTTCTTGCAGTGACGTCATGCGCAGAAATGAACGAATTTGCGACGCGAAGTGAACAGACCGTGCTCTAGCGTAGATAGTAGCTCTATCTATCATATACGCCACCTACCCTCCCAAGTAATTTTCTGTTCGTTTTGAAAATTTTTATCAATAGGGTGCGAAATAAAAGTACAAATAAAATATTACCCCAGTGCTGCGTTTAGGTCTCCCACACTTCGCCTAACATTGAGAAAGTTTACTAATTTAGCATATTTTCGTATCCCATGTAAATTAGGGTCATTGGTGCTAGGAACTAACGTGTGTTTCTTTCAAGTGACAAAAACATCTTTAACATTACCTGAACGAAAAAAAATGTAACAATTTTTCTGTGCCATTTTTCTTGTAGTCTATGTAGGTCCACAGAGGCAACTGACTATCAGCTTAAAATTTTTATTCCCAATGTGGATTTCGGGTACACCCTAATATCCTTGGAAAAAACAGGTATATCTGTAAAATGAAAGACCCCTTAATTTTATAAGTAATTAATTGGGCAGGGGTTTGACCCAGATTCATTCACAAATTATAGCGTTTTTCGAGTTATACACTTTTATGCACGCATAAATATATAATAAATATACACTGTGTCCGGTAAAGGTGTCCCGAAAATTAGGGAGCTGCTAGAGGACGTCACTGCTATTCCAAAAGTGTATATGATACGCACATTTGGCTTTCGACGCTTCATTAAAAAGTTATAGCTATAAGTGATTTACAGAAAAGGTAATATTTACAGATAAAGCACCTTTACCAGAAATGGGGTTTTCAGTTTCCACAATTCTTGCATTTGGTCCGATGAAAACCCGCATGCAATTGTACCACAACTACACCAGGTACAATTTTCTGTGAACATCTGGTGTGGGATAATTGGTAACGAATTGCTTGGTCCATTTGAATTACCTGCTAGACTGAATGGAGATTATTGTTAAGATTATTATTGCGAGTTTTTACGAAACTCTTTCCCAGATTTATTAGACAGTGTTCCATTGCATCTGCGTGTGGATCCGTGGTTTATGCATGACGGAGCTCCTGCACATTTTGCTCTTGCTGTACCACTGTATCTCAATGAACAATACCCTGGAAGGTGGATTGGCAGAGGCGGTCCTGTGGCATGGCCAGCAAGATCTCATGATTTAAATCCTTTGGATTATTAGTTGTGGGTCATCTAAAAGATTTAGTTTATGCACACAGGATTGCTACCAGAAAAGAATTGCTACAGCGAATAAATGGTGCCTGCAATCGCAGTCGAGAAACCCCTGAAATTTTTCAGAGCCCGGCAGGAATTGTGATGGCGTGCTGAAATGTGCATTCACATGGAAGGGCAACATTTTGAGCACCAATTGCAAAACCAATTTTATTTATTTTTGTTATTTGTAAATGCTTTTTCGTTTCTGTTAAAAAAACAGCGCCGACTTTGTAATCAGTTATATTTTTAAGGGAATACAAAACTAAAAAATAAAAAAGATATAATTTTTTAATAAAGCGTCGGAAGCCAAATGTGACTATGCATTTTTTGGATGGCAGTGACGTCTTCTATCAGCTCCCTAATTTTCGGAACACCTTGACCGTAGGTCGCGTATAAGTCGAAAACGCTACAATTTGTGAATTTTTGAATTTGCTCAAACCCCTGCCCTCTGGATGTCATGGCCAAAACTAACCCATGCCGAACTATCTATATCCGCTGACAATCAACGGTATGTCTTGTGTTTCAGTGCCAATTTTGGGCTTCTTTGGGAGATACGGCAATAGTTGGCGGAATTGTTTTCAAAAATGGTTTGTGTTTATTTTCAAAGTATGTACCAAATGCGCGGCAAAAAATGCAAATAAATTTTAATACTGATGTAATTATCGCTTTGTGCACCTACAATACAATACAATAGGTTTATTTCCGCAAACTACATAGTACAGGGAAAAAGTCAAAAGAAAATATAATTAACAATGTGGGCTATCTGGGCTATCTCCCCATATAGCCCAGTCACATTAGGATTTCATTTTGGAAAAATTTAAACCTAGCTTATTCGATAGATAACATTTTGCCGATTACAGTAATACCAATTCTGTATATTTTGCTGAAAATTAAAACGGAGAAATAGATAAAAATATGAGTTATTGTTTAAAGTCAGCGTAGTGAACTATGGATGAATCCGAATTTGACAATTGTCTGTACTGCTCGCTACTGTCTTGATGAAAAATAATATTGTACTTAGGAAAGGGATTGTTAAAATTGTACTTCAAACTACAAGATCGCGTTGTAAACAACAAATTAAAAACGAATCAACAATAACAAACAATAATTATATTAATAAAATCGAAAATATTTGGCAATAACCTCAAACAATAAGATACTGAGAACTGTGAAATTCGGAAGCTCACTAAGACTTTACATTAACCCAATTTGTTTTTCTATTTTCCCGCTTTAATCGACATTTCCACACAATGTTTTTCAGCAAAATATCATGCTATCATGTACATGGAAAAATGACCCATTGGCAAAAAACCAACGAAATCACGCTAGAGGGTGCCAGTAGTACAATATCGGGCAAAATTGATGTAGGCAGTGTTCATTTGTCAATTTTCGAATATGTTCACGAATTCATAAGCACCCTGATTAATAATCAAAAGAGTAACTTTTTGCTGCCTTGGTGATACAAATTAACATTCGATATGTTTTTGTGGTCGGAAGGTCATCCTGATAGAAAATATCTCACAAATAGGGCGATGGTAATATGTTTTTTCTATTATCTCTTCTCAAAATTTCATTCCTTCAGCGTCATCAATAAAAGAATAAACGGGAGTATAATGGCGTTGGTCACCCGGTATAATAGAATTCGACATTACATATTTTCTAGTCGTGTATTTTAGTTAATTAAAAGAAGTATAGCAAAACACGAAAGTAGTACAGTGTAAATTAGTACTGAACGTGTAAATGGCTTATACACTTCTTCGTCTCTAGCATGCCATAAGGTGCATAATAAGATGGTGCACCTCCCGACATAACCTACGTAGAATTTCAGCGGTATATTTTTTATGTCCTACATGATCATAAAGTGACATTTTACATCGTAGATACTGGGGCAAAAATGCTTCTTAACGCCCGCGAGGGCGTTAAGGCTGCTTAATGCCCGCGCGGGCATTGTTGAATGTCAAATATATCAAATATTTGTCATTCAGATTGTAAATTATAAATTGTCAATGTCAAATGTACCATCGCGAGCATAAAAAACGGGGACTGCAAAGTGAAATTGGGCACATATATTCTCAACAATTTTAGTTGTGTAACATTTACTTTGACAGTATTTGTTAACCTATGATATCTAAACTCTGACAGTGTTTGTCAAACCACAATTTTGTTCCGGTTCCATCAATTTTATTATTCGCGGTATTCTTGCCCACACTTAATTCAATAACAATTTCTCGAGTGGTGATTTTATCTTGTAGTCGAGTTTGAATTTGCCTTCTAAAATTCATTCAATTGCGACATTTTTATTTATTACGTCAAAGTTCAAGAAGACATTGTGACATGCCAAGTGTACTGACATAGCATTACGAAGCCCAGTTTAATCAGAGCAAATTAAAGTGACCCTTTTTATGGTCGCGATAGTACCTAGTCTGTAAATTTTTATTCGGCGGAATATATGAATAAAATAGAACTTTTATTAAATCTGCGATTATTATCTCATGTATTTAAGTCTCTGCACGAGTTAAGGGTTGATTAATTTGTTCCAATTAAATTGAAAAAGATATTACAAATAAAAAAGCTAAATTCAAACCGTATACGGTGATAGTACCGTATGAGATAGAAAGAGATAGCTTGCCCACTGCACTGCGGGTTGCATACCAAATGCATTTGCATCACTTATTGACCATTACGGGTCCTTTCCAGTTATACGTAGTATATACAGTTCACTGGTATAAGGATACCAGTGTATATACTGTATATACTGTATATACTACGTATAACATTCAAATTGTAAATTCTAACTCGCGAATGTCAATTATTGGCGATCAAGTTTATTCTGTTTGACAATTGAGTGACAATTCTGCATTGTCACTCAAGTCCGAATTGTTTGTATTGTTATTCAACTGCGTAGATACGCATGTCACTCGATTACGTCAAAATATTTACTAATATTTAAATTGAAGGAACAAAACCATGGTAGGACATACAATTTTGTATGTAACACGGGAATGTTTATACCCTCGAGCTACTTAAAAAGCTCGAGGGCCGATAGGCCCGAGAACGGTCACCCTCAGGGCATGAACATCCGTGTAATACTCTTGGTACATAAATAACTATTATTAAACATTATCTGGACAATTCCCTAGATTAGCACTTAACAGGTCATCGTCTTTCAACTCAGAGTGATCGAATGTAGAATACGTTTATAATAAATGTACATAAGTAGTCTCGAGAACAAATACATTTTCTGGGTCACTTTGGGTGCCAATTTCAGACTTCTTATGGGTGTAAATTCTCATTGTGGTTTGCTGTGTGCCTAAAAAGGTTGTAAATACACCTTTTAATTTCCATTTAGCCAACATAACGTTGCAAATTATTTTACTTGGACGGAGGTGTCCTAGGTTACTATTATGATTGACAACATTTGGAGTACCAAGTAATAGCGCCGGACTATTTCCTACTTGTACTTATTTACTACAATAATCATTTCGCACTAACTAATATTACATTCGGGCTACGTAAATGTTCGTATTATAAAAATAAAGTAGTACGGCTATTTTCAGCAAATGTACTCTTTAGGACAGCTTGATGTGCAGTGTAGCCCACCTTGCGTAGCTTTAAAAATCCGAATAATAACGGATTGCTCGGTGGTCGCACAATGAACGCTTGTGCGAACTTAACCGTTGCGAGCGGAACAAAAAACGAGATGAGAGAACCGCGGCCCACTTCCTATGCGAGGGTCGCCCGAACCGTCGCCGACGTCACGTATACATATACACCCGTCGAAGTCGCGTTAATTATTGCGATTCGCAACAGCGCATTCGAACCCTGTCCGTTCGTTCCGGCAAGCAGCGGCAGCAACATCAGCCGATGGCGGTGGTAGGCCCTTCGACATTCTAATCGCGTAATGGTCTCGCGGCTCTTCCCCGTGCGCGTCTCCTCGCCCTCGGTCCGCGGCCCCCTGTGAGAACTACGGCCGACGGACCCGTATCGCCCTATATTGGTCCGCACCCTTTATTGGAGTCCCATCGACCCAAATGGATATTCGCATCGATGCCAATCCGTCCGTCCGTACCTACACAATTTTAACGCGGTTCCCATGCACACGCGTACGTTTGGCAAGTTAGTTCACACACACGCCGAAAACAGACGCTTATTGTGCGGGAGATAGGGCACCAGTTCGCGGAATTGTTTTCCGAAATGAGATCTGTTTATTCAGAAAGTATCTACCAAATGCGCGGGCAAAGATGGCAATGAAATTTTAAAACGGATATACATATTATCGCTTTGTCCACCTATCTCCCCATAAGGCCCAGTCACATTAACATTTCACTTCGGAAAAATTGAAACCTAGCTGGATTTTTCAATATGTTACAGTAAAAGCGCAAACTGGAGTAAATGTATATGTCACAGGGAGATGATAGAAACAGAGATTTGATCATAACATTACAACTCTGTGGGGTGATTTCTCTAAAGAAAGTGAGTGATTTGATGAGCTCCCTTAACTGTTTTAGTGAAAAGCTAAGACAGTAAAGTCAGAACTCGCACAGCTATATGTTATGCTTGTTGACGCTTCAACTTAACTCAAACCAGTTAACAATTATACTTCAACTCGTGCTTCAACAGTTAAAACATCTGTAGTGTTACTTGAACCAGAAGGGAAAGCGGCAGTCAGCAACAGTAAAGATGTTGTATTGTTTGCGGAATAGAATCTACCGGAGCACATTCATGTGACATCTATAAAAATCCGGCTCACGGTTCAATATGTGGGAATACAGTAGGAGACGAAGGATATGGATCGAAAATTCCATGCTATTTATGCCAAAAAGAATAGTGCATTAAAGATCAAAGAGAAGATGGTGGAAAACACCTGAAAATATCGCTGGAAAAATGAAAGAAGTGTCTCTGAAGAAATTTAAGGACGTGTTAGTGAATTCCACAGTTTTGGTTGATGTACCTAAAAGGTGGACAAGAGGCCTATTAGAAGGAAATAATATTGTAGGAATCGTATTAGATATAAAAAATCTTATTATACAATATATAAAATTAATAGTTTAGCTGCTTGAGAATCGATTTTATTGAGATAAATCGTAGGTATTGTCAAAGCATCAGCATTGACACTACGTACACTACGTCATTAGAATAATAGTTATTTATGTCACAAGTACCGAAAGTACGGAATAGCGCGACGAGCGGTGACGCGGCGCGTCACCGAAGGCGGAGCGTCGCGCTATCTAGCTTTTGGCAGGAGAGACATCAACGTTTATTGTGTTCCTTTTTGAAAAACGTGTATTTAAAATAAAATAAATAAAAAATTGTTATATTTCTGTATAGGAAATGTTAGGTTGGTACCACTTTGACGAAACGTCATGTTTAAAAAGCTAATTCAAATACTGACAGATTTATATTTGTTCTTGACACTGTAGATGTCACATCCGTACCAACATACTAAAATAGAACTACAGTCATCGCTATACTTTTCTACTCAATTTATCGTTTTTAGAATTAGATATAGAGACGGGTTGATATTTCTTATCAACAAACAATCAAATTGGTGATCTTATTTCATTTGAAATTTGTATTTTGTAATTTGCCGCACTAGAGCGGTAACGTTCCATAGCGGTTCTACAACCTCTGATGAAATCAGCTGTTTTCGGGTGTGACCGCACAAAAAAAATATTTGTCAACATCCTGGCTACTATGTAGTTTCATATCAATGCAAATGCGACGGATCTCGATCAAATAGAATTTGCTCTTGCAGCTAAACTATTAATTTTACCAAAAAATGTTATAGGCATAAATTATTAAAAATTTCGTCTACTTGAATTTATTATTTATTTATTTTGATGAAATTACAGAAATGACGAAAATCGTTGAAAAATGCTAAGAGTAAATAGCCAGTTTCTTTGGACCATTTTGAACCAAAAGCTTTTCAGCTCTAAGTTTGGTCATAAAACTACTAAATACGCACTTTCGTCCCGATACCTTTAGTAGTTTCTCCGGAATCGTCGTCAAAAAAATCGTTTACACACGCACACACATACACACACAGAGACATTTTTTGTACCTTGGTCAAAAATGTTCAGGGGACCCATAAAGACCTATTTCCGCTAAAATCCCATTTTTTTTTTCGGCATGATTACAATACTTTACATACTGCGTATGATAAAGTAAAAATACTTTATTTCAAATTGGTACCTCAGTTGGAATGATTAGAGATTGGCTACCTAGACACGCTCTTCAAATAGCTACTACAACATTTATCGAAACAATTCCACGGGCTAACCTAAGTCTGAGTCAGATTGGATGAAAATTACCCTTATGTGGAGGTCAATGATTTAAGAAGTGTTCCTGTGAATAATCCAGAATACAATGTAAAACAAAAAAATGTGCCTGTCAAAAATGAAACATACTTTGTAACTCGAGATGCTATAAATTAACAACCTGTTTAATTAACATTATTATTTACATTCGCTAAAAATGTCTAAAATCTCAATAAAAATATCCGTTCTGTTAAAATTGATTAGTTTCGCATAAATAATTTGTTTTTCAATTACTATTGTTGTATTATTACCTACATAATTTTTTTTGCATAGTTTACTAAATAAATACTTTTAATATCTCAACAATATTATATCATCGTTTCACTAAGGACAAGTTAAGGGATTTGATCAAATCACTCACTTTCTTTGGGAAAATCGCCATACATGGTCGTAATTTTAATATCTTCCGTGAATTGACCATCTACCTTAGGGATTTGATCAAATTTCTGTTTCTATCATTTCCCTGCGACATATACACTTACTAGTCAGCGTAGTACATTTACTGGCCATTTTAGTATAAATATCAACTCTGTATAAAAATGTATACTATTCATAGTAGATGTATCCACTTTCTAGACACTACATACACTTGCTGCCACAAAATAGTCAAACTATCAACGAAATGTGCTAACTAATACAAATAGAGAAACTTGTAGAAGAATATATAACGATATTATCATCATTACTTGAATCTGTATGTAAAATCAACTTTGATCTTTTGAAGCTAACGTTATGTGTATTTTTGTTTCCATTCGTGCATACTTAATCAATTTAATTTTTAAATGAATATTTGCCCATAGAATTGTGATAACAGTATGTAAATGAACTGATAAAAGCCGGATGCCAAAATGGTTTTAATTCAGAACTGTTTGACATGGCTATTTCGTTTCATTTGGTAGTTTTGAATTTATTGCTCTCTGGATTAATTAGCAATGTATTAATTAGGCAATGAAAGCATAAGAATTGTTATAAAAGATATGTGGATAGGTAAATTTAAAAAAAACCTAAAATTAATATGTCGTGAACACTTTTGAGTTACCTCTCTTATCAGATGTTTAAACAAATTGTCAAATTACCAGTTGTCCTGTATCATAAACAATTGATCCTGCAGGAACAACAAATTATTATAAACAAATTTAGCCTATTGTGCATTCATTTTTTGACTGATATAACGTGAATCTAGTTCTCTTTGTATAATAATGGGTAATCCTTTGTTCAACATTATAACAGCTTGTTGCAATTCATTCATGGGCTGCAGAAAAATTATCTAAAACCGGTAAATGTCAGGATTTTCTTGTCCGTGAGTTTATTACAATACATGATTAACAATACAACATGGTGGGTACTTTCAATTACATAAACATTTAATTATGCATTATTATTGTGCTTTAGTATTTTGCAAAATAAGCATTATGTTCAGTGGTTGTTCTGGGGACAACTCTTGAGCTGGAGAGTTTGTATTGAAATTATTTACTCAGGAAGTACCTGAGGGGTGGGACTCTGTGCGTTTTTCCTTGCGCTTCTATCTCTCTCTACAACGACACACTCGATCTGTCGAGACGTATAGACGGATGGAGAAAGCTATATATCGCCTGAAGACCACAGTGCACAGAGTCCCACCACTGCACTGCATGAGTACTCAACCATACTTTTAAGAATGTTGTTCAACATAATTGTTTCAATGGTTTCCTTCGTATTGCGCCTCCTTTCGATCATAATTATTTTGTTCTGGAAAGAATTATATTAGGTTATGTTGACCTCAGCGGGAGCCAATAGAATTCGAGGTAATTTTGTTGTGCACTTCTACTAGTAAAAGTATCCATTTAGATTACCGCGTGTTTTATTTGTGCATACTTCTACGAAAGTTGGTTAGAAACTGTATGCATCTACTAGTAAAAGTGTACATTTTATTGGTTGTGAATACTTCTACTATACAAATAAGTAAATGTACACACTGACTAGTAAGTGCATACATTTACGAAGTTGATGCTTTTACTGTAACATATACAGTAAACACCTTGGTTGAGCATTACAATAAAACGCCATCACGTACTTAAATGATGTATAGAAATATTTTGTAGAGTATTAAAAGATCCAGAAGTTTCGAAATCCATGTCCATTGTTGTCCGATCAATAAAAACCAAGATATTGTTAAAAAATAACTATTTGGTCATCTTAGGCCGTGAATAAGTCGCAGATACAATACCGATGTGAACTTTCTGCAGGTTCACGTTGTTTCTAATGCCAAACCAAAAATGTTTGCAAAAATACAGCTGCGATTATATTTTTCCGAAGTTTGCTATTTTTGTCTAATTTGACTGGGCTGATAGGCCAGGCAATAGAGGGTTAAAATGTGGAAAACAATCCAGATAGATCGAAAACTGGTATTTTAGTACATTTCGAAGAACTGTATAATATACCAAGTTTTCGACCTCACTGGACACGAGCGGCCTTCGCCGCCAGAAATATATATTTTTTTTAATTTGTTCTTTTCTGCACATTAGTTGCATTAGAAAAGTTGCAGTTGATAAAATTCTCTACGTTGACTAAAAATTCTAAAATTTTCTTCAAATCTGCTTTCTAAGACGTTTGGTGTTGTACATATGAAATATGAGTGTATCTTACAATGTATCTTACATGACTTTATCATACTATATGTGTATAAACTTAATAGTTTAGCTGCATGATTTTCTATTTCATTGAGAGTGGTCGTGTCTGCATTAAAATAAAACTAGTTAGCCAGGATTTGACAGATATTTTGATTCTATTGACAGTAGGTATTGTCAAAACATCAGCATTTGACACTACCGCTCATTAGAATTAAAATATCTGTCAAATCTTGACTAGCTAGTAGAATTTCCTCTACTTCAACTTATTATTTAACTATTTTGACGAAATTGCAGAAATGGCGGCTCATTTGCAAAAACTTTCAAAAATGCTAATAGTAAACATCGAGTTTCTTTGGACCATTTTAAACAAAAAGCTTTTCAGTTCTAAGTTTGGTCATGAAACTACTAAATATGAAGTTTCGTCCCGATACCTTTAGTAGTTTCTCCGGAATCTTCGCCACGAAAACGGGTACTCATTAGGAGTATGCAACCAGCTTATTTTTGTACACATGGATATCGTGTCGTTGTCGCGAGCTATTCAAAGTTAAACATTGCCGAATTGGGTATATTAACAATATATCCGTCTCCATATAAAAACTTGTACCAAATTTCCCGAATGAATCCACCACCTATTCCTTTCCCGCGACAATAATACCTCCAAAGTACAAAATACCCACACGAACATATAAAAACACTATGAAGCAAACTGAGATGACTAGACACTAATGGAAGATAGCAGGGCAGAAAAACACGGTGGATAGCAATATAATATAATAAATGTTAACCCATATTGTTGGAATAACGATCTTGTATACATAACAATATCTAGTTTTCTTTTGATCGGTAACAAAGAGTGGTATTAGGAAACATCTTTAAAGTAGGAGAAACGTCAAAAGCACGTAAGACTATCACCCTGTCGTGTAAGTTAACAATAGTTATCACGTCTTACTTAGTCTCCTGATTGTTAACGAACCAATAGCCGGCACCTCCGCCATATTGACAAACAACATATTCCGCTACTTTGGCTTTCTTCTCATTAAAAAGGCCGCAGTACTATCAAATCGGTGTCTAGTTCGTCGTTGTGGACCCTTGTTAGTGCTTACAGAACGTCACCAATAGTACGGAATAAATATTTTTTCAGTTCTTGCACAAGCTGAAACATCGTCTAATTCCGGTACAGTTCCAATTCAAACAGAAAACGTAGTATAAGTGATGACCTCAGTGAGAGGATCATTAACGACGTTACAGTTGACATTCTTCTGCATCGTGATTTCAAGAAATACGAAGAAAATGAAGATTTTTTAAATAGTAAACGAATTATTGGCACAAAAACTAGATATTTAAAGAAATCGATTTTTACCAGAAAACTTTTAAATGGCGAAACTACGACAGGAATTTACCTTGTTTATTCTAAACGCACCGATTCAGTTTTCTGTGCTCCATGTAAATTATTTGGCCAATCATCTACTGCTCCTGCTATCAATGGAGTATCAGATTGGAAAAATATTGGAAATCTTTTGTCTACACAGGAGAACTCACGGTTACATAGAGACTGTAAATTGGCCTATTTAACGCGTAAAGAAAACGTGGGAACGCTAAGCGTTCACTATGAATCTTATGTTGACGCAGAAATAAAATACTAGAGAAATGTTCTCAAGTACTAGCAGTAATAAACAAACTTGCGAGTAGGGCTCTACCATTTCGGGGTCATGAAGAAAAATTTGGTTCGCTGCATAACGGGACATATATAATGTCACTGGACTTAATAGCGGAATTCAACCCGATTCTAGCTGCACATATTGCTCGATAAGGGAATCCTGGCAGTGGACATGTATCATACTTGTCTGTCGTCTAAACTATATGTGATGAAATTATAACTTTATTGGGAAACAAAATAAAAATATAATTCGTGATGAAATTAAAAAAGCAAAATATTATTCAATAATAATTGATTCGACTCCAGATATTGCTCATATTAATCAACTTTCTGTTGTTGTAAGATATGCAAATGAAAACGGTGAACCTGTTGAACGGTTTTTATGTTTTGTCCAAATCCTGGCCACAAATCAGAAAAACTACTTGAAGCCGTAATGGAGATACTGGAACGTCTAGCTATAGATGTTTCTACGACAACGAGAGTAACATGTCGGGAGCCTACAGTGGTTTACAAGTTCGTATAAAACAAATAAATCCGAAGGCATACTATGTCTCTTGTGCTGCCTATTCGTTAAACTTGGTTGGTAAAAATGCAGCTAGCAGTTGTCAACAGGCTTGTTTCTTTTTTAATTTGATACAAAATATATATAATTTTTTTCTGCAACTACAAGTTGTTTGGAAAAATTATGAAAACTGGGAAAATATAAAAACTGCACTTCAACATATTGAAAATGACCAGTTTGAAAATCCACCAGTTAGGAACGAAGCTGAAGGAATAGTGAAAGAAATGAATTCGTTAGAAATTACATTTCTGGTCACCCTATGGCGGGATATTTTAGAAAAGTTCAACAAAGTTAATAAGTATTTTCAGGGTGTTTACATCGATTTTGTAACAGGTATTGGATTATATACTAGTTTAATTGAAATTGTAGACTCCATGCGAGATAAATTTGACCATTACGAAGAACAAGCAAAACAAAAAAAGAGTTTGATTACGAAATATCGTACAAGAGTCCGAAGAAACGTAAATTGTGTGATGATGAAACTAGACTTAATGAAGTTGAAAAAATTGGTACGTTTTTTGTCACTACTGACACGTTAACTGCACATTTAGAAAGAAGGAAACAGGCATATCAGACACTCTCGAACATTTTTCTATTTTTAGTATTTTTTTAAAGTTTACACCGTGTGAAATATCGGAACGGTCAGCTATTCTACAATCTGCAAAGAATGATGAAATAGAACCGGCAGTAGAGAGTGAATTGCTTCAGTTTCAAGGTCTACTCGACACTACTAACATATCTGATGCTCTATTAGATATGAGCAAATATATTCGTCGCGAGACATTGCAAGCTGTATTTCCCAATGGTGATATAGCTTTAAGAATCTTTTTAAGTATAGCTGTTACGCATTGTTCAGATGAAGGCTCATTTTATAAACTAAAAAGAATAATATCTTATCTAAGAACATCAATGGGCGAAGAACGTTTAAATTGCTTAGCAATAGTCAATATAAATGCAGATATCCTCTAGAGTGAGAAAACATTTTGATTTGACATTGTATAGATTTTTATATACTTCCAGGCGTATGCTTGCCTTGTTTTGTGTTTACAGTTTGATTTTTGTTAATGTGTTATTTTGCTTATATCTAACATAAAATATGTAAAAATTAATACCCTATTTTATTTTCTATTTGCATAGTTTAAGGTCTTGGGAGGAGAGCTCAGACATATAGTGCCTAGGGGCGCCTCGGCCCTTAAATCCGCCACTGGCTATGGACGGTAACATATATTAGAAAATGTTTTGTACGTATTTGGAATAAGAGGTAAACCAATACCATTTTATAGATTAATTGCGAGAAAAAGTACAACATAATACAGCATATTAAAACTGCAGTTCGTCAAGAAAATTTGAAAAAAATGAAAGATGGAAAAAATAAACAGGAAACTTTGCTGGAATCGATGGTCGGCTCATCTACACAAATTGAGCAAAAAGAATTTTATCTTGATTTGTGTAAAATGATGCTTTATTGACTCTCTTGTAATATTTCACTTACAAAACTAAACAACAGGACGTTTAATTCCTTCTTACAAAAGTACACCGGTAGACCGACATATTCCTGTGGAATCTAATTTACGCAAAAACTATGTTGACTTGGTTTACAACGATGTGATTGAAGAAATAAAAAAGGATGTTGGAAACAATTATATACGATTTTGTGTAGATGAAACTACAGATTCATGTGGTCGGTACATAGCTCACTTAATGATTGGAATATTGAACGAAGATTGCACAACTAATGCATACTAATAGGTTGTAAACAGTTAGAAAACTCCAATAACAATACGATTTTTTCCAAATCCCATTCCAAGTGCAAAAATATTATGCTTTCTGATGCGGCTGCTTATATGGTAAAAGGTTATAAAAAGTTTTTTTTATGAAAACCTAATCCGTTAGTACATGTTTAGCACAAGGACTTAGTCGTGTGGCTGAAACTATTCGAGTACAGTTTCCTTTGGTAAATGCTTTGGTTAAAAATGGAAAGAAAGTTTTCTTAAACGCACCTTTAAGAGTTCTATTATTTCGAGAAACAATGCCAGGTGTATCACTTCCTCCTGAACCGATTATTACTAGATGGGGTACATGGCTAGATGCTGCCTACTATTATGCTGATCATTGTAAGTCTTTTAAGAAAATTATATTATCCTGAGTCTGCCTGCAACGCAATTGCAAAGTGTCAAGAGATTGTGAAAAATGCAAAGGCGAAACAAAATTTAGCGTTTATTAAAACAAATTACAGCTTTGTGAGCGAAGCTACCACAAAACTCGAACACAAGAATCTTACCCTAGTAGAAGCTATGGACATAATCAAGAATTTTAAGAATTAGACTTCAAATGTACGTGGTGGTTCACGAGAAATAATTGTTAACAAATTGAATGGCGTTTTAAATAAAAATTCAGCGTTAAAACTTTTAAATCAAATAGCAAACGTAATTAAAGGAAATTTCGTTAAAGAGCTTGCTATAGATGCAACAATAAAACCTAAATTTAAATATGCCCCACTTACCAGTGTGTATGTTGAACCAAGCTTTTCACACTTAAAATATGTACTTAGTGACAGACGAATGGGATTTTCTGTTAATAATTTAGAAAAACAGTTATTGGTGTATACAATAAAGAGTAGTATGTACTGGTATTGTTCTACATTTCAGATGTTAATTTTACTTTTTTTTGTAAATCATTATTAATGAACAATAATATTACCTTTTGTGTCTTAATTTGTGTGCCTTTTTAAAGTTTATTGCCATTTTTTTATGTGCTTATTTTTAACAGATTTGGAGCTTTTTTCAGCACATATTTTCAGTTTTTTAATGCTTATAAATCCGCACTTTAGTAACTCTTTCGACTCTTTCGGGTCAATTTGTGAGTTGGCTGTTGAATATGAACGAAAAGACTACGATGCAAATGCAGTCGTTGTTTTCTGATGTTGAAATTTTTGTTCTAGGGTTAACCTTCTTTTGCAAAAATTCTTTTTGTTGCTTCAATCCAATATGGCGGACCGCGCCGACCTCAAAGGCCGAAAACTTTCTATCGGGGGCCATAACTAAATAACATATATCAAGATCATTTCCGCCCCACCTTATGAAGGGCAAAAACCACTCTTGACTCTACTAACGGGTTTGCTTAGACTAATGTAAAAATGACGTGCAAACCTACCCATAAGGCTACTTCTATTTTAATTTAATTTTAATGGTCGACAACAAATTATTGTCGAGAAAAATCAAAGGTTACTAATAGGGTTAACAATTCTTTCATTTAACAATTTAACGTTCGTTAACAATTCGTTCTTTTATACCTTATAAGTTTGTTTAAATTTGTGCAAATCAGTCCGGCCCTGTCCTGTGTATTGCCGTGGAAATTCTAGTCAGCCGAAGGCGGACTTTGTGGGATCTGGCTTAAAGCGTCCTCAATATCCATTAGGACCATGCTGGCCGACGGACAATGGTTGGTCATGTGCGTGCACGTCCGCGAGCTAGTGTATCCGTGCGTGTGTGAGAACTGCGGCGGTATATTAGGACCCCAGGATCAGCCAATCGATAATAATTAATATTGTAGCCCGCCTGGATTAATTAAATTTTGAAGAAGTTGCGCGCGAACGGTGTCCGCGCAACCCTCCGAAATGTCACAATGTTTTATGGATAGCAGCCGTTGATTGACCGAACCTGCGAGGTTCGCCAATTTTATAAACATAGCTACGAACAACATTCTTCTCTCTATACTCATTATATATTCTTATGTTTCTTATAATATACATTTCGGGAACTTTAGAACTTGTACTATAGATATGCTTTCCGTACCTTCTTTCCGTACGATGTTTCTGAATTCAATGGAAATGGTTCGTACGTATAAACTCGTCAGTATTATACTGATACATTCGAATTAAGGGGGGTTCCGGTTTTCTGATGATTTTCTTTCTGCACGTTATTATTTAAGGTTCTAAGAATGTGTGTACGAAGTTTCAAGGCAATATTTGCAATATTAGCCAAGTTATAAGCAATTAGCCGACGGCGCGCAGGTGCCAAAAATACGGAGCGCACGGATCGGGCGGATCGCGTGCTCAACAATTTTTCCGCCCGTGTTAAAATTTTTTGAAGCCAAGAGATCTTGCAGTGTGTGGTTTATTATTCTGTGAAATTCTTTCGTAAACAATCATGAATAAGATACACTCAAGAAAAAACTCCTTCACGTGCCGATAAACAACAAAAAAGAAAATTTTCTGAGAATTCACACTCGTGAAAGAAAAGCATTTGCTAGTACCTCTGTCGATACATTGTCGACAGCGCAAGACGAAGAAATTATAGTGCATAGGTTTGGAGACGGTATATGGAAGAAGACAGATTTCACAGAGTTTGCCGTGAAATTTTCCTATTGTCATGCCTGTGAGTTTTGGGAATCAGAATCTGGCACATACAGACCACTGTACTGCGAACATGATGGGTCAGCGGGAGAAATAGGGGATTCTACCAAAGACATATTCCGTGCGGCCGTGGGTTGGAGGACTGGGTCCTATGCGGGTTGTACATTAAAAATAATCGACAACTTTCTATGTTTTACCAATCAGAAGACATCCAGACTGTTGATAATATGTACAATGATGTGTGGACCAAATTCTATCATAAGATCTGGACGAATGAAAATCCCCAGCATATGTACTGCCCAGCGAGATCACAGTGTTGATACAAATGCGAAAAACCGAAGCCGATGACACCCTAGAGTCAAGCACGATTTACAACAACTTGTCGTCGAGAGAGTTGCTAGAAAGGTGTTTGAGGAGGAGAAACTCAAAACAACAACCTAAACCTTCAATTCTTCTGTCTGGCGCCTCGCACCCAATCATCTTTACCGTGGCTCAAAACCTATCAAAATTGCGGCTTATGCAGCAGCAGGAATTTATAAAAATGCGCCTTGGCCTGGATTTGAACCTGGAACCCTGCACAGGCAGCTTTCCGTTTTTTTTTCCTATCAAAACGTGAAATTTATCAAAGCTAAGCAATTTACCTTGCATTCTGAGGTTATGAAATGTCGCGTGTTCGAGAACATGACTTGATTTTGAAAAAAAAGTACTCATGCTACCAGATTTATAGTAATGTTAACAAAACTCAGGCAGTGCTACTTGACTACACGTTTCGTAACTTATAGTTTCGTCTTCAGGCCATGCTGCTAATACAATCTAGAGTTAGCACCTTACGATGTATAAATAGAAAATAAACAAAAGCAATACGTTAAACATTGGACAAAATAATTAGCATCAGTTTTGCTGCTAAAAATACGTGTGGTGTTTGAAGTTATGCAATAAAAATTCAAAGTTGATTACACAGTTCAGGATATTTACATTGAATCTTTTTAACGTGCAATTGACAGTGGAAAACAATAAGAAAGGCACACTATACATTAGAACAGTCAGTTAAAGTTAATTTCTTTTAACCCATTACTACTGTGGCGTAGTTTCATTTGCGGGAGTTTTGAATAATTTCAGGAATAGTCTTTACCCGTCGAAACGGAAATATTGCCCAATAAATCTGAATATGCTCGAAAACGATGTTAACCGTTGATTAATTTTTCTTCATTTCTGATTCCAAATTTTCAGACATCTATCATTCGTAAATTTATAAGGAGAAATCTGTGGGGGCTGCCGAATAATATCTGTATTGTTTATTCGATATGATTAAGGTTAATGCCTCATTTGCACCCACTTAACTTAACGTGCGAACAATTAAAAATTGCAAGTTGAACTCCATTGAATTATATGTGTTCTTGTACGTTCACTTAGCGTACAAAAACTTAATGTAACGTATGGTATTGTTCACTTAATCTCAACTTCCATGCACTAAGTGCACCAATCACAGGCTCTCGATTTTGGCATTCGTATGGTGGTGACAGCAATGTATCATGAAAATTGTTGTATTTGTGTTGTTTTGCAATACTTTTAGCGCGATTCACGGAATATTAACATTGATGATAGATTGATCCAACTTATAGATATATCGTAGGCAAATGGTTATTTCTGACAAAAGGCTTTCGCCTAGGCAAAAGCTATTTGCCATGGCAAATAGATATTGAGTCTTCATTTATATGACTAAAGCTATTTGCCTAGGCAAATATTTGTGCCCAAGCCGTTGTTAGGCAAATAGAATATTGTATAACAAAAACTCTTTGACGACAGGCATTGCCATAAACATTGCAGCAATAATTTTGTATAGTTCTGTGCTGATTTGATTCATACGGAGAAAAATGATGACGCAAGCGACTGGCTTTTGTGGACAGAGTGTAACCGTAATCGCAAGCGACTGTGAAATGTGTGCGGTTAGACTGGAGGCTGCAGTGCGCATAGTCAGCATGCTATTAGATTTTCAAATTATGTGAGGTTATGTGATTGTTGACAGCGTTATTAACTTCATCTTCGTTTCTTATCACAACAATAGGCACTTGGTTTAGCTACTGTGCTTGGAACATAACAGTAACCTCCGCAGCATTTCGGCGAACCATTACAAAGACATGCAAACCACCAAATGTTCACTGAGTTGTACATTTGTTCCGCATGATTTCCGTATGCAAAATAGGAGTTAGGTGATATTATCATCCGCATAGATGCGTAAAATCGTCCAGTCGATCCAGTCGAATGCAGACATTTAGGTTTTTCCACTGTAATATAAGTTATTCCTGTAAAAGGAAAACTAAACATTCCTAGCCTAAAAGTCTTGTTTTAGTGGAATAAAATCCATATGAAATCATATGGCCGCACTCATGAGCATTGGCGCTTGTAACAACAAATAAGGCGTAACGTCAACGCCTAATTATTAACTATAACGTATTTGAGAACTAGCATGCATGGATTGCACATAACCTCACATATTTGTAAAACAAATGCGTTTAAAAACTAAATGCTATTTGCCTAACAACTATTTTGACAAATACATTTGCCTAGGCAAATAGCTTTAATAATATAAATAAAAGTTCCATATTTATTTGCACGGCTTTTACCAAGGCAAAACAAGTTTGCCTAAAATAACCATTTGCCTAGGACATATAGGTACATAAACCCATTTGTATGATAAAAGATAAATTTTATATGGAGTCACTGTCAAATGCGCATGACAAGCACCTCAACGTAAGTAAATGTAAATGGAACCATTCTCCATTTCGTACGTTACTTACAATCTTTTGTATTTTAAGTTAGGTGGATGTAAACGATACTTTAGTTGTAAGGTCCAACATGATTATTATGGAACTTTAATTTATTTTGTTTATAAATTCATAATATATTATTATATAATTTAAATCTTTATAAAAACAATACAAACATTCCTATAAATTATGTTTCTGCCTTACAGCACTGCGGAGTCCGAAGTACATACAAGCATTTTTTGTACTTTGGAGTTATTTTTGTCTAAGATACTATTATTATCTATTATTATCAGAACCTCGCCCTATGATTGCACATAATATATTATGTAGTCTCTATTGTATGTTTCTTGGATTTATATTGTATGCAATAAAGTATTATTATTATTAGTGTTATTATTTTATAGTCTCGTAATGAAGTATTGAAGGTTAACTAAGTATGTAACTTAGGAGGTTCAGGTGTAATGTTAATCTAAAGTAATGTAATAGTTAATTACAAATGGTTTCCTTGTTTAATCCAATTTTGAACTGAAATTTGCTTTACTGTAAAAATAAGCAAACATGACCAAACGAATCTATATTTTTGTAATTTTCATGTTCGTTAATACAGGTATCAAAACAAAATGTTGTGCTCTCTTACTGGGTATTCATTAAAATAATTAATTACTTAAAACAAAGTCTATTCTCAAAATTTAAGTTAGAAAATTTACTTATTTTTAAACAACAGTATCAAACAACGTTTTGGTTAGAAGTTGGGGTTTATGCTTTGGGGTTCGTACAGCTTTTTAGGTGATTTTTAACCGAGGTTTTTCTCCTTATAGCTTCTATTTGTTACGCCACTGGAAAATTTACGGATATTTTATATTTATAAGTAAATAAATATAAGTAGTTTATAGAGTTAAGTTTCTATGGTTATAAAAGTGGGTATTCAATTTTCATATTTTTAAAAGTTTTAATCAATTTAGTTGAGCTCTTAATAAATGGTCTATAGATTACGAGAGCCAAATTATTACTTGACCCTGTAACATTTCAGTAGGTGAATTGATATTAATGTCAGAGAGCGCAGAGTTCCAAGTTACGTTCGTAAATTGTGCCAGTCTCAAAAAGTGGGGCAAACTTGTTGCGCTCCTGCCAGATTTGAGATGAATAATATTTGTGCAACAATCCTTTCAAGTTCGCCAACTCATAAAACGTCCCGTTTTATCCTTTTACAGTATTTCAGTGTTATACAGTCCTGTAAACGAACGATCTCAGCTTAACTTTTGCCGATAATAAAGCGATTGCTTAAAAGATGGAAGATGAACTTTATTTCTGTTATGCGTTTCCGTGCAATAATATTGGAGATTTTACGCAGTTTTGTAATTTTATGAATAACTGAAATGTTTCTTTTATTTACTAGGTACCTGCAACTTTGCTCGCGTTGATTTTAGGATATGGTACAATAATTGATTTTACAAGAAACATAACAAATCGCAAATGGTGCAATTGTCTGTTCCATTCTGTTCCGATCGGTTGGAATTGAACTGTACCAGTACAGCACTTGGTTAATTGTGGAAATTAAGATTTTAACTAATGTCAGCTTAAGTAAATACACTTCACGCCACACTTCTAACCAAGTAAATTCATTATTACGGATACGAACTTAAATGTATCTCTGGTATTATTTAGTGCTAGAAGTTAGAGTTGTAATAAAATTGCTTGTTATAAGGGAAATGCCAAATAAAATTGTTTTCTAGATGCTGTCAATGTAGATTATGTAAACCAGTTCCAGTAGAGGAAATTCTGAATAATTTATGTCTACGACATTTTTTGGTAAAGTTAATAGTTTAGCTGCATGAGCAAATTTTATTCGATTGAGATCGGTCGTGTCTGCATCTTAGTTAGCTAAGATTTGACAAATAGGTTCATTCTAATAGGTAGTGTCAAACTGATGTTTTGACACTACTGGCATAAGTATAAAAATATCTTTATAAATAATCTGTTCTGCAGTGTGGTTTTATGTTCTCCACGGGCCACGCCTGACTAAATGTAAGTTTTTACAATTGAGTTTTTTGGAGTTTGATTTGATTTTCAATTGTGTAATTTATATCTCATTATCTTTAGCGCCCGAATAAGTACGCAGTAGGACACGAAACGTGTAGCGATTGCTAATAAAACAAAAAATTACTAAAACAAAAGATCACTAATAAAACAAAAATAACGAATCCGACCACTTTTTATTGCATTAAGATATCTGTCAAATCCTGGCTAACTAGTTTTATTTCAATGCAGATACGACCGATCTCGATCAAATAGAATCTCATTTACTATTAATTAATTACCAAAAATAATAATATTTTATATATAGTATGATAAAGTCATGTGGCCACAGCAGATTTTTTTTATTTTGGGCTATGGTACTCATTAAAAGTAAATAAATGCGGAATGTGCTTTGACATTTGAACATACTTAAGGATTGTGAAAAGTGGTTCTTTTAAAGAAAATAGGTACAAAGCTTTTTTTTAATATAAAACATGTTACAATTTTCCGAATATCCAGTTAAAGAGGTCTGTGTCAAAAACCGAATATGTTACTAACATGGAAATTGGCATTTTGGTTCACCTTTCAAGTTAAGAATTATGTGTAGATATGTGTTTTACCATTTTCTTGGAATCCAGTTGAGAAGGGTACAAAAGTTGGGCGGTTTTTATGAACGTATGAGTACTGGTAATGTTACTGGAGACTCGTATATACGTGTTTTATTATTTAAATATTATTTTTGGGAATGATAACCTCCTTTAGAACCTCAAAATTGAGTTTGTGTACAGCGAAATAAAAAAGCCAGAAAGACTCCATCATCACGTAAAGAATGAGGGCACCCAGTACCTCGACAACACCGTGTTAATTACAAGATGCGACAGAAATCAGCATTTTGAGTTAGTGACCATAGGAGAGTGTTAGTTGTAATTATTAGTTTCATAAGCAGAGGCAGTGCTACGTACTACACAAAAAGAATGTGACCAGTATACCAAGACTAACTGAGAGACACAATAAGGGAGCTACAGATGCCCTTAGGAGAAACCAGGCTGATAATCAGACGATCTTAACAGTCAAGTGAAAATCTTCGGCATAATCTGTGCGGATGTCCTAGACATAGCCATGGACAACAAGCCAACTGGGTAAGTCTTCATCAATGTGGGTACACTGACGGATCAAAAACAGATGATGGAGATGGCATAAAGCCATGGGTAATATACCAATAATCTTTCAGGCGGAGACACACGCCATTGAACTATGCGTCCAAGAATTCATACGAAGGACTCTTCATAAAGTCAATGTGTGCATATGCTCAGACAGCCAAGCAGAACTAAGTTGCCAGCGGTCCCTCCGTCAACTGGAAAAAACAACAGGGCCCACCTGCTGTGGTTGCCAGGACATGAAGGAATCAAAGGAAATAGGCGAAGCAAGGATCTAAGTCTCCCTTTTACTGATTCTAGCCCTTCTTTGGCATAACCAAAAGACATGTTAAGGAAGGGATTCTGAGATCGGAAGAAAGAGGCAAGAACTCATCTTGCATGAGGCAGGCAAAAAAGTTTATCGACTTTTCTGCAACAACGACAAGACAGTACTTCGAGCTGCGAAAGAAAGACCTAAGAACGTGATCTCCTTGCAGGGTAGTATCTGGTCAGACACCGCCTGCATAAAAAAGGTCAGACAAATGATGTATACCTGGAGATTCTGCGAGAAAGCACCTGAAACTGCGGAACACATACTATGTAACTGCGTAGCGTTACTTCGCTAGAACATGCTACGTGGGGTATAGGCACAATAGAGCCTACAGAACTGGTACAACTGCCTGCTCAAAGCATCATTGCGTTCATAAAAAGGCTAAGTATCCAAGGAGTTTTTGCATAACGAAATTACAAACGACCAAACCGGGTTGACTTAATTAGAAAGGCGGGAAATCCAAATGACCTTCACAGCAACAAAACATGATATTCCGTAACTGAGAGACGTGAAGTTGAGACTGTTAGGTTGTTATACTACTAAAATAAGTAAGAAGTAAGTTTAGTCACTTGTAATGAATTTATTGAATAAGGCATCTTCGTCTGTTCTCTAATGTTCGACATATTTCTTTTCATGGCATTTTGGCAAGTTTACTTTTATTTTGTTCAGATATTCGTCTGTCAATGTCCAAGTTTGGCATCCATAGATTAGTCGCAAAGACATTGTTATATGTGGGTGCTGGTTTTATTTTTCAAATGTTTGCTAGTGACCAATATTTTTTCCACGGTTTTGAAATGCAAATTTCTTTGTCCACTCTGATTGGTGTTATTATTATTTGCTCTAATTAGGTATAATGTGAGGGGTCTTCTAACTGTATACTCTTAGTTATGATTTGTTCGTGGTTCTCATTGTTTGTCATAACTTTCGTTTTGTCATTGATGATTTGTAGGCCTACTTTTGCTTTTGAAGAGACAGCTCGTCCTTTGTTGTTGTAGCTCTTCCGCTAATTTGAAAGGCGGGAGTATTCGCTATTACTAACATGTCCTCTGCAAATAGTAAGTTCTTTAAGTATTTACCATTTATTTTATACCTATCAATCTTCTTTTCAGTCCTACTCAGCTCTCTGATGGTATTTTGCTATTATGTAGTCTGCCGAGCAATTTTTTAAAATTTTAAATGTGCTAGTGAAAGTAGCGATGATCTTCCAAATCCAGAAACGCTAAAAATAATTCTTGAGGAATATGAATCAAAAATTCACAACAGAGATGGAGCACTTCTAGCCAGACAAAAGTTCAAGTAACGTTTTTACAAAAGTAAGTTTGACAACAAAACTAATAGTAGTTGTGTTGTAGTAAAACTTAACACCAAAATGGCAGATGTCGTATATGTAATAAATTTGGACATCAGTGTTGGCATAAAGATAAGAAGAAAATGAACCAGAATCAGAACCAAGATTCGTATATTGTTAATGAATCGATAAATGAAGCTATCGCATTTGAAACAGATATTTAAAAAAATCATGGTGTTTAGATAGCGGATGTACAACATATCTTTGCAACGACAAAACGAATTTTATTGATCTGGAAAAATCAGATGATAGATAAATAAATTCTAATAAGTTAATTCATTTGTAAACACTTCTGAAATTGGAACTGTAAAATTCATAGCAAGAAATGACTGTGAAAACAGATCCATCAAACATTCTGATGTCTTGCACGTCCCAAAACTACGAACAAATTTAATGTCAGTAGCAAAAATTATAGACAAGAATCACGGTCCACTACGGTCTGCTCACTTCGCGTCTCAAATTCGTTCATTTCTGCGCACGACGTCACTGCGAGAAGGATGTTGATACAATACCTAGGCAGCCAAATACATCTGTAAGTTTGTGACGTTTGTAGGTTAACAAGTTGACAACCATGCCAACGTTTTAATTGTCAAATAGGTGTAAACGTCACAACAAAATATTAGCTAGCATGGCAACGAACGCTACTTCTCGCAATGACGTCACTTGCAGGCGGGACCGATGCGCGTGAGCAGACCGTGGTTGGACCGTGGCAAGAATGATGAAGTCATATTTAGAAAAACTACGCAGTCATAAAAAAAAATGGCAAAGTAAAGTTTATAGCGACAATTATATGTCATCATGGCATTGCAAGTTATGTCATTTAAATTACAAAGATGTAATTAAATTACGTAAAATATATGCCATTTCTGATCTTAGCTTTGGTAATTATGAACCACGTAAATGCAGTACATGCCTATGAGGTAAACTAGCGACACTACCGTTTGCTAACAAGCATAAGCGATGTTCAAATCTGTTGGAAATTGTTCACACAGATTTTCGTGGTCCAATGCGCAAGGAATCGCATGGTAACGCAAAGTACTTCAAAACATTCATTGACGATTACTCAAGATGGTGCAAAACAATAGTTTTAAGAAATAAATGAGATGCACTTGTGGCTTTCAAGAATTATAAAACTATGGCTGAGAACGTAACAGGCGATCGTATTAAATTTATTCATTCAGATAATGGGAAATTCGTTGTCAAGGGTTTTGATGATTATCTGAAGGCCGAAGGGATTAAAAGAAGACTGACGGTAGCAAATACACCGCAGCAGAATGGAGTCGCTGAAAGGAAAAATAGGACATTCGTTGAATTCGTCGATGTACCTATGATGATTGAATCAGAGGTTCCATCATGTTTTTGGGCAGAAGCAACTGCAAATCACATACGGAACCGTTGTTCAACAAAGTCTTTAAATGGACAAGTGCCATATGAACTTTGGACAAGAAAAAGACTTCAATTAGGGTATCTGAAGACATTTGGCATCAAAGCATTTATGCTAGACAAGACTCCGAATAAAGAACAGAAGACTGAAACGAGGACCGGAAAGGCCAGGTATAATACGTTCGAAAAGAAAAAGACCTAACGGTTAACTTTTTCGTAGAAAAGCAAGAATTGTTGCTCGAGGCGTTACACAAAGACCTGGTATGGGTTTTAATGAGACAATTGCACCTGTAGCTAGAATGAAGTCACTAAGATTAGTCATTGCAGTTGCTACGCATTATAAACTGCATCAACTTGATTTAGATACATATTATATTCCTTTCATTATAACTGCATCAACTTGATTTAGAAACAGCATATTGAAATGGAAATCTCGAATAAGAGGTATACATGGAAATGCCTGACCTTTGGAAATGACGATAATCATGACGATAAAACACTCCTGTTTTTATATGTGCTGAATTAATGCTAAAGGATATCCAGCGTGGGGGAGTGGCATGTCACTTACAAGAGGCTATTTACAGGCTACGTAACTCAGGACGACAGTGGTAAACAACTTTAAAGAATAGACTACAAGAGTTGGGTCTACAATTCTACAAGCCACAAACGCTGATACGTGTGTAAATTGGACACGTAAAATTGGACACGAATTCAATTTCAACTCAAAACGCAGAAAACGTCCATAAATGATATACTTTATCGTTTTGGAATAGACAATTGCAATTCAGGTGCAACTCCATTGGACATCAACTAAGTAAGTTGATGTTAACTTTCTAAAAAGACGTTATTGCCTACATCAACTAGATCACATATTGCTCATTCAATAAAGTGTGTTAAGTCAATTTTTGGATTGTAACACTATACACTGGAACGCTGCAAAACGTGTTCTCCTATATTTAAATGAAACCATTCGATTTGATATTAACTACAGGAAACGGAGGAAACAAATTTTACGTGCTATGTGTAGCTGGCTGGGGTGGATGCTCAATAGATCGGAGATCATATACTGGGTATATTTTCAAACTTGGAGCCGGAGCTATTAACTGGGAACCAAGACAGCAAAGGACTGTAGCATTATCTTCAACAGAGGCAGAATATATAGCCATCACTGAAGGAGCTGAAGAAACTAAATATCTCAAACCATTTTTACAAAAAATGGGACTAAACAACTTAATTAAAAAATTTAAGATATTGCATGGCAATAGGGGAGCAGGACTGATTTCAAAGAATCCAGTATATCATCATCGGACAAAACATATAGATATTAGATACCATTCTATCTGTTCCGCGCTAACAGATAAAAACATTGAATTGGATTATTTACCAACCCAGGGAATGACAGCAGATATTTTTACCAAGCGCCCTCACGACAGAAACATAATTATCTCATGGACAAATTAGGAATACATTCGTCATATTAAGGGGGCGTGTTAGAGATCAAATGTTATCATGTCCAGTATTAATATCTAGTTATCTAATATATAAAATACATGTTGATATAGAAACAATAATAACAAGAATATATTGTAGTCAATTCATGTATGTATTATATACAAGGTCCATTATAATAAATTTTTCTTTAAAACCTACTGCATTTCATCTCTGATCCACCGCAATATCGAAGACAATTAAAAGAAAAACTACTATGGCCCGCTCCTACCAACTCCCTGTTATCATCTGGTTTAGTTGCCAAGGGAATAGGATTTGTGGACTGAAGAAATTTTGAAATGTCCCAAAGAAATAGTTAAAATCAAAGATCTTGGTTTAGCAAAATATTGTTTAGGGACTGAAATTAACCAAAACAATGAAGGAATGTCAATTTCGCAGAAAAAGTCCATAAATGATATACTTTATCGTTTTGGAATGGCCAATTGCAATTCAGTCGCAACTCCATTGGACGTTGGGCATCAACTAAGTAAGTTGATGTTAACTTTCTAAAAAGTCGCTATTTGGCTACAACAACTAGATCACATATTGCTCATTCAATAAAGTGTGTTAAGTCAATTTTTGGATTGTAATAATACCATCCACTGGACCGCTGCAAAACATGTTCTCCTATATTTAAATGAAATCATTGATTTTGATATATACCTATGATCATTGAATCGGAGGTTCCATCATCTTTTTGGCCAGAAGCTGTAGCAACTGCAAATCACATACGGAACCGTTGTACAACAAAATCTTTAAATGGACAAGTGCCATATGAACTTTGGACAAGAAAAAGACTGCAATTAGGGTATCTCAAAATATTTGGCATCAAAGCATTTATGCCAGACAAGACTCCGGATAAAGAATAGAAGACTGAAACGAGGACCGGGAAGGCCAGGGATAATACGTTCGAAAAGAAAAAGACCTAACGGTTCGCTTTTTCGTAGAAAAGCAAGAATTGTTGCTCGAGGCGTTACACAAAGACCTGGTATGGGTTTTAATGAGACAATTGCACCTGTAGCTAGAATGAAGTCACTAAGATTAGTCATTGCAGTTGCTACTCATTATAAACTGCATCAACTTGATTTAGAGACAGCATATTGAAATGGAAATCTCGAATAAAAGGTATACATGGAAATGCCTGATCTTTGGAAAAAAGGTACATAAAATAAACCATCATGACGATAAAACACTCCTGTTTTTATATGTGCTGAATTAATGCTAAAGGATATCCAGCGTGGGGGAGTGGCATGTCACTTACAAAAGGCTATTTACTGGCTACGTAAATCAGGACGACAGTGGTAAACAACTTTAAAGAATAGACTACAAGAATTGGGTCTACAAGCCACAAACGCTGATACGTGTGTAAATTGGGCACGTAAAAGCAAAAACAACATAATGTTATTATTAGTATATTGATGATATTATAATTGCATCAAATACTAGAATTGGGACTGAAGAAGTTTTGAAAGGACCGAAAGAAACATTTAAAATCAAAGATCTTGGTTTTGCAAAATATTGTTTAGGGACTGAAATTAACCAAAACAATGAAGGAATGTCAATTTCGCAGAAAAAGTCCATAAATGATATACTTTATCGTTTTGGAATGGACAATTGCAATTCAGTCGCAACTCCATTGGACGTTGGGCATCAACTAAGTGAGTTGATGTTAACTTTCTAAAAAGTCGCTATTTGGCTACATCAACTAGATCACATATTGCTTATTCAATAAAGAGTGTTAAGTCAATTTTTGGATTGTAAAAATACCATCCACTGGACCGCTGCAAAACATGTTCTCCTATATTTAAATGAAATCATTGATTTTGATATTAACTACAGGAAACGTAGAAAACAAATTTTACGTGCTATGTGGATGCTGGCTGGGGTGGATGCACAATAGATCGGAGATCATATACTGGGTATATTTTCAAACTTTGAGTCGGAGCAATTACCTTCATTTGTAAACACTTCTGAAATTGGAACTGTAAAATTCATAGCAAGAAATGACTGTGAAAACAGATCCATCAAACATTCTGATGTCTTGCACGTCCCAAAACTACGAACAAATTTAATGTCAGTAGCAAAAATTATAGACAAGAATCACGCTCCACTACGGGCTGCTCACTTCGCGTCTCAAATCCGTTCATTTCTGCGCATGACGTCACTGCGAGAAGGATGTTGATACAACACCTGAGTAACCAAATACATCTGTAAGTTTTTGATGTTTGTAGGAGATTTAGGTTAACAAATTGACAACCATGCCAACGTTTTAATTGTCAAAAAGGCGTGAACGTCACAACAAAATATTAGCTAACATGGCAACAAATGCTACTTCTCGCAATGACGTCACTTGTAGGCGGGACCGATGCGCGTGCGCAGACCGTGGTTGGACCGTGACAAGAATGGTGAAGTTATATTTAGAAAAAACAATGCTGTTATAAGAAAAAAAATGGCAAAGTAAAGTTTATAGCGGCAATTATATGTCTGGCATAACAACTTAGGTCATTTAAATTACAAAGATGTAATCAAACTATGTAAAATGTGTGCCATTTCTGACCTTAGCTTTGGTAATTATGAACCACGTAAATGCAGTACGTGCCTATGAGATAAACTAGCGACACTACCGTTTGCTAACAAAGCAAACGATACCTAAGCATAAGAGATGTTCAAATCTGTTGGAAATTGTTCACACACATTTTCGCGGTCCAATGCGCAAGGAATCGCATGGTAAGGCAAAGTACTTCATAATAATTATTGACGATTGCTCAAGATGGTGCAAAATAATAGTTTTAAAAAGCAGATGCTCTTGAGGCTTTCAAGAACTATAAAAATATAAGAATTATAAGAACCTAACGGGCAATAATATTAAATTTATTCATTCAGATAATGGGAAAGAATTCGTTAAAAAGGTTTTTGATGATTATCTGAAGTTCGAAGGGATTAAAACAAGACTGCCGGTACCAAATACACCGCAGCAGAATGGAGTCGCTGAAAGGAAAAATAGGATATTCGTTGAATTCGTAGATGAACCTATGATCATTGAATCGGAGGTTCCATCATCTTTTTGGCCAGAAGCTGTAGCAACTGCAAATCACATACGGAACCGTTGTTCAACAAAATCTTTAAATGGACAAGTGCCATATGAACTTTTGACAAGAAAAAGACTTCAATTAGGGTATCTGAAGACATTTGGCATCAAACCATTTATGCTAGACAAGACTCCGGATAAAGAATAGAAGACTGAAACGAGGACAGGGAAGGCCAGGGATAATACGTTCGAAAAGAAAAAGACCTAACGGTTCGCTTTTTCGTAGAAAGGCAAGAATTGTTGCTCGAGGCGTTACACAAAGACCTGGTATGGGTTTTAATGAGATAATTGCACCTGTAGCTACAATGAAGTCACTAAGATTAGTCATTGCAGTTGCTACTCATTATAAACTGAATCAACTTGATTTAGAGACACCATATTGAAATGAAAATCTCGAATAAGAGGTATACATGGAAATGCCTGATCTTTGGAAAAAAAGGTACATAAAATAATCCATCATGACGATAAAACACTCCTGTTTTTATATGTGCTGAATTAATGCTAAAGGATATCCAGCGTGGGGGAGTGGCATGTCACTTACAAAAGGCTATTTACTGGCTACGTAAATCAGGACGACAGTGGTAAACAACTTTAAAGAATAGACTACAAGAATTGGGTCTACAAGCCACAAACGCTGATACGTGTGTAAATTGGGCACGTAAAAGCAAAAACAACATAATGTTATTATTAGTATATTGATGATATTATAATTGCATCAAATACTAGAATTGGGACTGAAGAAGTTTTGAAAGGACCGAAAGAAACATTTAAAATCAAAGATCTTGGTTTTGCAAAATATTGTTTAGGGACTGAAATTAACCAAAACAATGAAGGAATGTCAATTTCGCAGAAAAAGTCCATAAATGATATACTTTATCGTTTTGGAATGGACAATTGCAATTCAGTCGCAACTCCATTGGACGTTGGGCATCAACTAAGTGAGTTGATGTTAACTTTCTAAAAAGTCGCTATTTGGCTACATCAACTAGATCACATATTGCTTATTCAATAAAGAGTGTTAAGTCAATTTTTGGATTGTAAAAATACCATCCACTGGACCGCTGCAAAACATGTTCTCCTATATTTAAATGAAATCATTGATTTTGATATTAACTACAGGAAACGTAGAAAACAAATTTTACGTGCTATGTGGATGCTGGCTGGGGTGGATGCACAATAGATCGGACATCATATACTGGGTATATTTTCAAACTTTGAGTCGGAGCAATTACCTTCATTTGTAAACACTTCTGAAATTGGAACTGTAAAATTCATAGCAAGAAATGACTGTGAAAACAGATCCATCAAACATTCTGATGTCTTGCACGTCCCAAAACTACGAACAAATTTAATGTCAGTAGCAAAAATTATAGACAAGAATCACGCTCCACTACGGGCTGCTCACTTCGCGTCTCAAATTCGTTCATTTCTGCGCATGACGTCACTGCGAGAAGGATGTTGATACAACAAAGGCTATTTACAGGCTACGTAAATCAGCACGACAGTGGTAAACAACTTTAAAGAATAGACTACAAGAATTGGGTCTACAATTCTACAAGCCACAAACGCTGATACGTGTGTAAATTGGGCACGTAAAAGCAATAACAACATAATGTTATTGTTAGTATATTGATGATATTATAATTGCATCAAATACTAGAATTGGGACTGAAGAAGTTTTGAAAGGACCGAAAGAAACATTTAAAATCAAAGATCTTGGTTTAGCAAAATATTGTTTAGGGACTGAAATTAACCAAAACAATGAAGGAATGTCAATTTCGCAGAAAAAGTCCATAAATGATATACTTTATCGTTTTGAAATGGACAATTGCAATTCAGGTGCAACTCCATTGGACATCAACTAAGTAAGTTGATGTTAACTTTCTAAAAAGACGCTATTTGCCTACATCAACTAGATCAATATTGCTCATTCAATAAAGTGTGTTAAGTCAATTTTTGGATTGTAACACCATCCACTGGAACGCTGCAATACGTGTTCTCCTATATTTAAATGAAACCATTGATTTTGATATTAACTACAGGAAACGGAGGAAACAAATTTTACGTGCTATGTGTAGCTGGCTGGGGTGGATGCTCAATAGATCGGAGATCACATACTGGTTATATTTTCAAACTTGGAGTCGGAGCAATTACCTGGGAACCAAGACAGCAAAGGACTGTAGCATTATCTTCAACAGAGGCATCACTGAAGGAGCTAAATATCTCAAATCATTTTGACAAAAAATGGTACTAACCAACTTAATTAAAAAATTTAAGATATTGCATGGCAATAGGAGCAGGACTGATTTCAAAGAATCCAGTATATCATCATCGGACAAAACATATAGATATTAGATATCATTCTATCCGTTCCGCGCCAACAGATAAAAACATTGAATTGGATTATTTACCAACCCAGGGAATGGCAGCAGATATTTTTACCAAGCGCCCTCACGACAAAAACATAATTATCTCATGGACAAATTAGGAATACATTCGTCATATTAATAATAATAATAATAATAATAATACTCTTTATTTCCATAAGGCAACATAGTTACATTGGACACGTCATATACAAAGGCAGATTTTTATGGAAAAACAGCAGTCTAAGAAAAGCATTATATCTCAATACCTGTTTTTAATTTTATTGCGCACGCTTTGATTATTAGACCAGGGTCGATAATTTTTGAAACAAAAAAAAAATAAAAGTAGAATGAAACCCATTGGAGAAGGAAGAGAATATAACAAAAATGAAGGGAAAAATAATTTACGGGCGATCTGAGGTCGGGAAGTGGGAGAGGGTGAGGTTTTAAGGGTAAGAAACGGTTTATCTCGATTTTCGGCAAAACTACAAGTCCTATGGCACAGTTGTAGGTAATGAAAAGATCTACAACTTTTGTATTTACACTTTTTTCACATAACCTCAAAATTTATGTGAAAAATTCAAATAACCAAGTTTTTGGTTTTTTATTTTTATCTTTTACAAAAAGAATTTTTCTTTTACGAAATTTGGTGAACACTTGCCTTGTTATGTCCCAAATACACTGTAATTTTTTTGATTTAAAATATTTATTTTTTCATCTTATTTTGACTTATTATCGAAAAAGCAGCCTAATTATCAATCGAAAATTCTCACGTCAAAATATCTCCTTTTTTAATAAAGTCGGTTTTTTGTTCGTTGATATCTATACTTTCTGATGGTGAAAAAAAAAGTATACATTACTATGGTAAATGTTCTCAAAAAATGCAAAGAAATGAAAAAAGGTAAAATTCGATTTTTTTAATCGTTGTGTATAATTTTGAGCTATTTATTAAAATGTATACTTTAATTACTCGATAAAGGTAAGATTCCATGTTACATTGATAAACAGAAAAATTACAAATCCATAAAACACGAAGATTGCAAAAAATATGCGAAAATAGTTGTTCTAAATATAATTAAAGCTAGGATTTGACGGGTACTTCATCTAAAAAATGTGACTGCTGCTCTTTTTTTCAGTAAAAAAATTAGTTTATTAAATTCTATTTACATTTGTTAGTATCCATTACTTTTTGTCTCTTCTTTGATGGCATGTCGTCATCGTTAGATTCAAGTAGATCTTCCAAGTCTTCAAGACCATCACCGTCTTCGTCTCCAATATTAGTCCAGTCTGCATTGGTTCTTCATCCACAATTTCGTCTGAATCACTAAGTTCTTCGTAGCTTTTTTTCGTAGCTGATGCTACCATAATTAAGACCTCGATAGAAATTGCCAGAGATACTAATAAAACTGTCGTTGTTGTGGGTCAAGATATTGATCTTTTGATCCTTTTAATCCATTAAATTCAAATAATAATGACATTTATTTTCGCAAGCCAGGTTCAGATAGTTTCAAATATGAATCCTTCAAAAATATCGTTGCATTTCTGCATTGTTTTTCTGGTTGCGATACAGCATCTGGATTTGCCGGAAAATCGTAAATTCATTATTACACGATAAAAAATTGTCAAATTTGGCCAATATTCAAATCTATTTATAAATGTAAAAATGATAATATAACACTGAATCAATTCAGATTTCGAAAATATCAATTGGCAAAAATTAAATCATCTTTCATATTGGCAAATCTCTTACCCACAGAAGGTGCAGCAGAACAACATTGTTACAGAACATATTATCAGCTTCAAACTTGGCTGGGTAACGAACTGACAGCAACGGCTTGGGGCTGGAAGCAACATCAACGTGGCATTATGCCCAAATTTACAGAAACGGAATTAATTCCGGAACTATTGCTTAAAACGATTTGCTGCAGCTGTGCAACTGGATGTAGAATTTTAAAATGTGGCTGCCGAAAACATGGTTTCAAATGCACAAATTTATGCTTAAATTGTCATTGTTTTGAAAAATGCTCCAATGTAGAAGAAAAAAGCTACGAAGAACTTAGTGATTCAGACGAAATTGTGGATGAAGAACCAATGCAGACTGGAACTAATATTGGAGACGAAGATGGTGATGGTCTTGAAGACTTCGAAGATCTACTCGAAGCTAACGATGAAGACATGCCATCAAAGCATATAGCTTTAGTTATATTTCGAACAACTATTTTCGCATATTTTTTGCAATCTTCGTGTTTTATGGATTTGTAATTTTTCTGTTTATCAATGTAACATGGAATCTTACGTTTATTGAGTAATTAAAGTATAAATTTTAATAAATCGTTCAAAATTATACACAACGATAAAAAAAAATCGGATTTTACCTTTTTTCATTTCTTTGCATTTTTGAGAGCATTTATCATAGTAATGTATACTTTTTTTTCACCATCTGAAACTAGAGATTTCAAAGAACAAAACGCCCACCGGCTTTATTAAAAAAGGAGATATTTTGACGTGAGAATTTTCGATTGAAAATTAGACTGCTTTTTCGTTAATAAGTCAAAATAAGATGAAAAAATAAATATTTTAAATAAAAAAAATTACAGTGTATTTGGGACATAACAAGGCAAGTTTTCACCAAATTTCGTGAAGGAAAAATTCTTTTTGTAAAAGATAAAAATAAAAAACCAAAAACTTGGTTATTTGAATTTTTCACATAAATTTTGAGGTTATGTGAAAAAAGTGTAAATACAAAAGTTGTAGATCTTTTCATTACCTACAACTTTGCCATTTAACTTTTTTCCATAGGACTTGTAGTTTTGCCGGAAATCGAGATAAACCGTTTCTTACCCTTAAAAACTCACCCTCTCCCACTTCCCGACCTCAGATCGCCCGTAAATTATTTTTCCTTTCATTTTTGTTATATTCTCTTCCTTTTCCAATGGGTTTCATTCTACTTTTATTTTATTTCACTTTTTAATATTCAACGCATCAGCACTGGTCTATATGATGAAGTAAGCGCGATTACCTACCATAACCAAATTGTATACAGGCTGGTCATAATATGCAACAAAATATAGCAAACAGTTTTTCCTAAGAAAGTTAATTTTTTAAATGTAACGCCCTATATCTAATTAATATTTTGGATTTTCTTCATCGTTCTGGACAAAAAAACTACTAGTACGCAGTAGTGCTAAAATGAACCATTGCAGAGATAACTTCTCTCTTCATAAAAAAATGGATTTATTTATCAATAAGCGCTTCTACACCTACATTAACTATTAAACCAGCTAAGTATTTAACTAAAGGACGTACTGTTTTTTCGAATGATTTCATCATTTTTTTATAAAATAAAACATTTTCCCACATCTGCAATTTAATATTATAATTTGAAATAAAATTTTACTTATGCCCTGTAGGCTATGAAAAACGGTGCTAAACAAGTTATTAAGGTATCTGTCAGTAGTGGTGATATTGTTAGGGTTGTTAAGTTAGATTTGCATAAATTTGGAAAATATGGCAAACTTTTCCTAGGAGGAAATAAATGACATGGTGTGGGTTTTTGGCGAATGCAACAAAAATGGTTTATTAGCAAGTAGAGTTGACAGATACCACTGACAGATACCTTAATAACTTCATAGCTGTTCACAGCCTACAAGGTATAAGTAAAATTGTATTTCAAATTATAATATTAATTAAATTGCAGATGTGATAAAATGTTTTATTTTATTAAAAAAAGATGAAATTATGCGAGAAAACAGTACTTAAGTAGGTAAATACTTAACGGGTTTAATTGTTAATGAAGGTGTAGAAGCACTTATTGATAGAAAAATCGATTTTATTTAAGAAGACTTATCTCAGCAATGGTTTATTTTAGCACTACCGTGTACTAGTACTTTTTTGTGCAGAACGTTGCGTAGAATTCAAAAAAAGAATTAGATAGTTCCATTTAAAAAATTAACTTTCTTAGGAAAAACTGCTTTATTTTGCGGCAGATTATGACCAGCCTGTACACAATTTGGATATGGTAGGTAATCATGATAATAGAACGCTTCCTACTTAATCAGAATCTAAGCGTGCGAAATAATAATAAAAACAGTTATAGAGATATAGTTTTTCTTAGACTTCTGCTTTTCCATAAAAATGCCAATAAATCAAAAAGTATAAAGTTTAGTGTAGGTAATATTATGTTTCATTGGAGTAAAATTTAGCAAGGAATTTATTTTAAAATGTGCGCCTCGGCGTTCCGTATATATGAGGTTTATTTTTAAATTATATTAGTTTTGAAATATCTTCGTTAACAGTGGCACAATCTTCCGAGATCGCACTGTTGAGACACCCTGTATACTTTTCGTTCAATAGCCGCAACGCAAAGGACGCAAGTTAATGCAAATTCCTAAGAACGAAGGGTGTATGTCAGATAGGTATAAGTTCTAGTTGTGCCGAAACAAAGGCCACTTATTTCTTCGGCCGTCCACGTAGTCCGAACACAAATATTTTCGTTTCGGTCCGTCCTCTTATTAAAAATGCTTTCTCTTCTCGGATTCGGTATTTGGGCCCCACGTTCGCATCGGCCCTAAAACGGGAGCTCGCCGCGCACAAAGGATAAGGCACGAAGGACCAAATGACGCTGCCTGCGTGCTAAGGCATGGCGAAGCGCGGCAACCGACGGTCTTTTCCACGAAGGAGAGCAATTGGTTCGCGACCCCCCGGAGGCCGACAGGGTCACAGGTAGTCCCGGCGCGACAGCCGCGTCTCTTACACCCGGCGGTGGGCCCAAGGACGCGTCACGTCAACCCGGGAGGGTTGTTGGGACGCGCGGTTAAGTGGTACAGTTGCGCCAAAATTGGCGAAACACTCGCGCTAAACTATAGAAGCCCTCGCGGCGTTGCCAGAACGCACCCGTTCGCCCACACTAACTTGTCCACTATAACAACTATAAAGACGAACGTAAAAGTGTGACCGTTTTGTCCTTATCGTTGCCGTCGTAAAATGGTATAAATGACCTTAATACTTATATAACATAATTTGTTCGTGTTAGTACGTTACATTATTTACAACTTTATATTTCTATACAGAGTGTCCTACCGTAAAATTGATATATGTAGGCGGTACCAAACTAGTTTGTTTCCAATAAAAACGTGTCCGAAAACACGTCATTTAAAAAATATCCTTTTTGATAAAAATGCACCAGAATTGCTCAAAATGTTGTCCATTGTGTGCATGCATAGTGGACCTTCATGGGCCTATTCTCTATCATTATAGAAAACGCAAATAAAACGACAATTTACCTTTTAGAAGATCTATACCGATTTTTAAGAAAAACAAAATAGAATTTTTGTAGATGATGAACTTTACATAATCTTTTATCCATGAGTGTCCAGTAGGACTGTGGAATTTGAATAGGAATATATTTATAGAAATTCTTTTTTTTAGGTCAAATTCTTTATAGTACAGGATTCCTATTAATTTGACGCATTTCTCTAAACACCTGGCATATTTCCAGTTTTTGTGAAATTAATTTTTAAATTTACTTCTAAAATATAAATTATCGTTTACTTTTAATCTGACTACCTAATCCATACCATGCTAATTCATACTGAGTGAAACATGTCCAAAACTACCCAATCGAACAAAAGTACCATGTCAAGAAGCTTTGAACTGAAAAAATTAAAATCATGTTTTCGACCGACATTTGTCAGCTTCTTTGCTAATCTTAAACGAATAACTATGTTGAATCACCAATACCCCTATAGTGCACACCCACTGATCTCACATTTCAGATAAAACCAATAGTATGCTCAACTATTTATTTTAATAAAATAAATTCATTAATAACGCATGAATGGAAACAAAATACATATTAGTAAAAAAATACATTTAGCTTCTAAAAATCAAAGTTGATCAATATTACATAAAAGTTTAGGAATATTTGTAATAGTGATAATTAGTTATATCTATTTTTAATATTAGGTAATACTTTGATTATCGTGTAGTCTATGGTAGAAAACTGATCGAGATAGATTAATAATCTACTAAATTAGTAATTAGTACCTACTAATTTAGTTGTTAACCATTAGACCTACAAATTTAGAAAAAATCCTAGTAATACCATGTACGTTTTTTGCATATAATAATAATAATAATAATAATAATAATAATCCACGCCTTAAATGGAGGACCTTACAAATCAAAACAAAAATAGACAAAGAGAAAACAAGTTGTTTGCGAAAAAACTTACAACCTAGGCAACCTAATGTTTATGCCACATTACCTCGGTTTGATTTACGCAGTTGTGCACTCTGGCAAGCCACCATAACTCTAACGAAAAATCATGTTGAGAGCTGACGTGCACAACCTGAATCTGAGGCATAAGTTTTATATTACTGTACCATTGCACAAATCCTCATAGTTTCGGCATTCATTTTGGTATCAAGCTGCACGGTTGTGGAATGCTATTCCTGTTTCTGCGAGATGTGCTGGCTCGATCTCGATCACATTGTTTAAGTTTGCTGTGCTGAAAACAAAAAGTACAATGGTTTGTGGTAAGAGTACAAATGTGTGAAATATGTATTACACTCGGTCATTTTATCTGTTTTTGTGTTATGTTTCCATTTGGTGCAAGCAAAATCAGTGGCATTTTGCATTTTCTGTTCTTGCGCCGTTTTAGCTGGGAAATGTAAAATGTTTTGTAAAAAATTGTTATATCTTTAACAGGTCAACAATGACACAGGTTTACAAATTTCGGTCAAGTTTTGTACAAATGGTGTAAGAAACACGGAAATCAAAAGAAATATTGAGCTGATCTAAGTTAGCGCACAAGTCAAAGCCACTCAATGGACACTCGAAGGTAGTACCCTGATTATGCGAGGAAAAACACTTTTCCGACACAATGATACCAAATTCTTGATATTTTGCTGATAATCGTAACGAGAAAATGACGTTTAAGGGACTACTTCCTTCGAGTAGTCCATTGAGTAACTTTGACTTGTACGCTGACTTCAATCATTAGGTCAATATTTTTTTCAATTTTCTGGCTTCTAACAACATTTTTACGCTAAGAATTTTAATAAAATATCAAGTATGTGGTATCATTGTAATCGGAAAGATGTTTTCTATCGAATAATCAGGGTGTGGCCATTGGGTACCGGTGACAAAAATGACTCACTGGCCAAAAACGAATTAAATCACGCTAGAGGACGCCAGTAATGCAATGTCGGCCAAAATCGATTTAGTCAGTGGTTATTTGACAATTTCCGTCTTATTCAGCAATTCCTAGCCAAGTAGATTAATACACAAAATAGTTACTTTTGTGTTCATTTGGTGATAAAAATTGACGATCGATGGTTTTTGTGGTCAGAATGTCATCCTGATTGAAAATATAACACAAAAAAATTATAGGGCGCCATTTAAAATTTAAATGATGACGTCATTTTCGGAAAAACTGGAAGTCATATTAACCTCAAGAGTACCCCAAAGAATGGCATTTTTTGTCTATTAACACATTCCAAAATTTCATTCGTCCAGCTAAACAAAAAACTAAACGGGAGTACCTATGCCGTGGGTCACCCGCTATACAGAAAATGCCAAACACGTTGTTTACCGACTATTTATAATTTATATGTGAAATCGGGACTACATATTCGTAAATTACGTACATTTATAAAGCCAATCTTGGTAAACAATAGACTGTTAGTTTTAGAATACCAGAATGCCAACAGATGAAATATTGCCTTACAGATTTATATTATAATTATAACAATATGAATATGTGTTACTTAAGATTGGCCAGTCCGTCACTGGTTGACCCAACTCGTGTCTTACTTCCACCTTTACACATCAAACTTGGTCTCATACAAAATTTCGTGAAGGCCCTTGACCGTGATGGGCAGGGTTTCCAGTATCTAATTCAACTGTTTCCCAAAATTTCCTACGCCAAAATCAAAGAAGGTATTTTTGTCGGACCAGATAGTAGAAGACTGATGACTGAATGACGACAACTTTTCCAAATCTTTATCGACCAAGGAAGCAGCAGCATGGAAACATTCAAAAGCGTTGTCCGAAATTTTCTTGGCAATACAAATATTAACGACTACAAATGGATTGCTGCGAATGTATTGTAGAATTACAGCGAAATGTCCGAATGTCGTTGAAAATCCATTTTATCCATTCCCCCCTGGATTTCTTCCCCGACAACTTGGGTGCAACTAGCGATGAGCAAGCAGAACGACTACATCAAGATTTAGAAAGGATTGAGAAAAACTACAAAGGTTTTTGGGATGAGGGTATGTTGAGCGATTATTGTTGGCCTTTCATACGTGAAACCCAAAAAATACAAACAACGCAGTTCCACCGCACTTCATTACTAAATCTTTTTATTTTAAGCAATAAAGTAAGGATTCTTCGTTAAAACACGTAAAAACGGCGTTTACGTGTAATCCTTACCTGACTGCAAAAACAGACTGCGGATTCGTAATCAGCGCCAAAAGATACCTTAAAACTGCTTTTAGCTGCTTGGGTACAAAACCGTGTAAACTTGTGTAATTTATTATTATTGTTGTTATTATATTTATTAATACTGCTTCAATTGAGATTTCATGTCAATTTTAGACAAGAATTACGCAGAAAATTGTCATTTGTAAAATACTCACTAATCACTTGTGTGAGAGAGAATCAGTTAAAACAAGCGCGGATTCAAATATTGTTACATCAGTTGAAGAATCAGCGAATTTAAAAGACCACCTGAATATGAAAAATCCTGTATTCCTACACCTTTTAAATCATACGGTTCAATTCCATAGATTATTTAATATTCTGTAGGTTTATGTTCAAATTACTTCTGTTTTCTTAGAAATAGTAAGCGCGGCGCCAGGCGATGGTTTAATGCCATCCAATGATTAGAAACAAAAGATATATGTAACAGAGAGGCGGTATCCATATGCCCGAACTTTTTTTTCGGAGAAACAATTAAATCGGCGGTTGGTGCAAAAGCGGTCGGTCCCACATGGTAGTAATCTGTTTAAATTGTCCGGGAGAGGACCGAGGGGCGGGCACGCTTAATGATTCCGCTGGCTCTAATAGCCCGAGCCGTAATGACGGCGGCGCTCGGACGTGACAAACCTTTTCGAAATAGGAATCGGCAACATCCGCCGTCGCGACATAGGATCAGCAAAGCAATCCGTGCCCCAGCAAAGTATTTGCGTCAGCATAGTGGTAGCTATTGCGTTGCCACTTTCGTTTATTGGATAAGGCTTTGGTTCACATGAATACGAGAAGAACACTGCTTGCAAGCTTTGCCATAAACTATACTCCATAATGTTTCATAGAAATGCGACAAGTAATAAACAACGATAAAAACTTCGACTTTTACCTATACCGGGTGATTCAATTTCGAGGGTCACCATGAGGATCTCGCTTATTAGTCGAGATAGAGCCTATATTTAAATTTGGCAAAGTTTTGTATTTTTGTGTTGATCAATTATCTGAAAAGAAATTTAAGCTATCATTTTTCATTTTGAAGATATCCGCTAAAACGGAAATGTTAAGATAACAATGAGAAAAAACACGACTATCGGAAAATGCCAAAATTAAACAAAAGTTGGCCATGGTTACGCCGCCATCTTTGATGGTATTTCTTGTTAAAAAGTAGCTGCAGAATGTTTTTGTTTTAAATGTCTAGCTACACTTGGTTTTGAATAAAAAATTTGAAACGATATTTTAACATTTCTGTTTTTTGCGCATATCTTCAAAATGAAAAATGAAAGCTTAAATTTCTTCTCAGATAATTGATCAACACATGCCAAATTTAAACATAGGCTCTATTTCCACTAATACGCGAGATCCCCATGGTGAGCTTCGAAATTGAATCACCCGGTATTTACCTAATTTTTACACGGTGATTAATTTTATGTGTATATTACAAAGTATTTCTTTTATTGCAACAAATTATATATACGGTAATGATTTTAAAAATGTTATGGCCGGGAATGGAAAATGTTATGAAACATTTGCCTAATGATAGGGTTTTTTTATTAACGCTATAGGTTCGACTGAAAAATTCATCAAACGGACTTGGCGAAAATTTAACTACATCCAATAGAGGTATCGTACCTCTATGATAGCGTCCTCCCCATACGACATTAATATAATAAATTATATTATAATAAATTGTTCGACCTAAGAAGTGCTATCAATGTATAATATATAACTTATGCTAGCAAATTTTGCATAACTTTCTCACGTGCGCCTATTCTATCTATCCATCTATCACTATTCTCTGTCCTTCATGGAGTTCACATTTTGGTCAGCTTGATCAGAATATGTATAACTTTTGCAAAAATAGTTGCATAACGTTCATCATCATATGCCCAATTATAGGAAATTATAAGACCTAGTAAGCCCTTCGACGTTCGGAGTTTGGGCCGATGACCAACAACCACTAAATGATAGTGTCCACACATATAGCAAACATATATCGGTCGGCTACTGGTATCATAGTCTAGAATAAACCACTAACGTATTCTGTAGTCTGTCTGTCCTACACGGCTGGTAAATCATATAGTGTAATTAGTTATAGACTCATCGTTTTTTGATAAAGAGCCTGTGTTTTTTTTTTTAAAGCGAGTTTATTTAATACACTGCAGTTCACACTGAGTTCTATTTATAGTCGAAAAATATCCAAAAAGGCAATTGCATCGGCCGGGATTCGAACCCGGGCCGCCCGTGTGGCAGGCGAGCATTCTACCACTGAAAAATGCCGCTGCGGACGAACAATGGTACGCTTTACGGGGTACAAAGTCCGTGAAGGCCTCTGCAGGCTTACCACGTGGTAACGGCGTGTAAACACGCATACACCATTCGCCACGACTACGTAGCATACTGGCTACTCAAAACAATACTAGAGACCACCATTCACCAATGCACCAGAAGAAGTTATAAAGCAACTCGCCCATGGGAAAGCAAACAGGACTGCGAATTCTACAGCAACGGCAGAAAAAAGGTCAGGCTTGCCAATACGTACTACCCAAAAACTGTATCACCACACACCCGGCATAATGGTGGGAATCGAAAGAGAAGGAGAAAATACTGATACCATCTACATCTTCGAGGTAGTGGTACCTCACCTACAAAACTTCGAAATAGAAGAGGAAGTGAAAAAAATCAGATAGACCACAAGCTCTAAAGCACACGTGGACCACCTCAATTACAAAAGCATCGGACGGGATGCAAACTTAGCAGAGGAGCAGGGCAACATGTACAAATGTCCAGTACGATTTGGCGTATTTGCAATGGGCATATAAGGCGAAATCATAAAGTCAGAAGCCCACCACCACTTCCGAGCCAATCTCATCACCTGGGAACCACGGAAAACCATGTTTCGTATATGCTAAGGAATACCGCATACAGCGCCTTGACGGAGACCTGCAAAATCCTCCTGAGGCATGTGGGACGATGAAGAGAAGTTCTGAAATTTTTTTATGTATCATAATATTTATCTGTGATTTTATATAGTATATATTTATTGTAGATATGTGTATAGTATGAATAAAGAATATATAAAAACAGAACAGGGCCCCTGTCAGTCTGACAGTCAAAACTGAACACCTTGCAGTAGGAGCCTACGGATGATGCAGGTGCAGGCGTATGGTGGAGGTTTTCGTGAAGTCCGCGGGAAATTTTGCTATAAGTCTGAAACTACTTGCTTCTGAACGTGCCCTACATAGCATGATAAGATTTGGAGACTACTCATATGTGGATGAAGAACTGAAGAAACACAAAATTATTACTATACAATCATAATGTTTGTCTCTGACATGTATATAGTATATATTTGTTAAAGGTAGATGTGTAAATGAATAAAGATAATGAAAAACACCAAACACCAAAATGACGAAAAGACGCAACCAAATTACCAAATTACAATTAACGAAAAGAACGAAATAGATCATGCACATACCTATAACCTAGTGAACAGCAAAATTAAACCAAACCGTCTACCAAAATTTTTCGTAGCCCATAACAATCAACATGAAGATAAACCAATGCCTACAACTAAAAATCCAAGAAATCACTACTAACAAACAAAAACCAGTAGGGAAGCATAATAGCAAGAAAGCAATACTGGCAGCGGCGTATTTATTAAAAAAGAAGATTGACGGGCCATGGGATAAGCCAAAATAGTTCCAAATCATTACGTAATTGAAAAATATATAAAGGAGATTGAAAACCGAATTAAAATTGCCAGAGAAATTCAAACGACACAAACGTCAACTTTAATGCTGAATAATTCGCACAATATAAGATAATCAGAAAACACAAACTATCTCCCAACAAACACATAAAAATCATGGAAGATAGAATAATTACGCTAAGAAAAAGAGCATCCTGGCAGAAAGCAACTTTTGTATCCTCCTTGTAACGAAATTGCTACGAGATATGTCCATCGATTTAAGCGATTACTAAATCAGAACATAGATGGACACTAGATCTAGAAGAAGCAACGGCATACTACAACAACTGTACAGCGAAGCGAACCAAACCCCACGAACACCTATCTTTAACGAGTGGCTCCAAAGGCTACAACACCCAGAAGAACAGAACCAAGAAACACTTGAAGAAGACCTTGCTACGCGAACATATATGCGACTTAACAAAATTTCGCCATGGAAAGCGCCAGGGCTAGATGGAATTCCAGCATACCTCTATAAAATATTTCCTTCTGCAAAATTAGATCTGCCAAAGTACATGCAAGAACATGCATAATGCATGGACCCTGCCTATTCAAGCTCCTAAACAACTTGGAGAAGCAGTCATGATGAAGAAACGCATCTATCAGGGGGACAGCCTTAGCCCGTTGCTATTCATCTTGGTTACCTCCGGCATTATCCATCGTCTAATAAACGACCAAGAGATCGCCAAAGCGACTAAAGGCCGACTTGAAATTATCGCCTACATGGATGATATTAAACTTCATGCCAACACGATGAAAGCCGCAAAGATCATCACTGCAAGGTTGGAGGAGGCAGACGAGGAACTGGGCCTAAGTTTAAACATGGCCAAATGCAGTATATGGTCCAAATAACACCAACGAGGAAGCGTACATAGAGAACAGCTACAAACACCTAGGGCTACACCAATACGAGAAAGACCCATAACTCATAAACATGGAAATATTAGAGTTAAAAATTATAGAACGAACGAGAACCATTCTGTCATCAAGACTGACAAGCTTCCGAAAGAGAGGGCTGCTCAAATCCACAGTGATTCCGGCAGCAGTCTACGTAACCGGCAACATCAATCGCTGCCACATGACTAAAATGTAAAAATTTCGATAAAGGCAGTAGAAAGTTAGCTATGGAGAAACAGGTAAAGACAACAACTATGTACTTCAAACCAGAGATTCTATCTACCTACATATTTGTGCGGCCTAGGTTTCAACAGCTTAGAAACAGAAAGTGCCGTCCTATATGCCAGGAGATACTGGTACCTGCAACAGCATACCAAGCTCACAAAGACCAGAGAGCAATACGAAAAATTGGCAAAGAAACGATACCGCACGCCAATTGGAGATTATCATCATATATTAAGTATTACATAACCAACAGCAACGTAGTACACTAAGAGGACGTGTGCCTAGAGATTAGCAAGAAAATCCAAGCGAGCAGTATGTCGAGCAGGAAGGAAATTTGGGGCAAACCCATGCACTATCCCAAACTCGTTCTCAAATACGAGAAAAAGATCAAATTTCCGACACTAGATAGCAAACACCTTAATTCAGCGAAGCTGAGTCTTCTGAATGCTGCAGCTGATGATATGCCTTGCGACGATGGTCCAAACATCATGGCGATATGTCGAATTTGTAGAAACCACAACGAAACAGCATACCATGTTGTCACAGGCTGCAGACACCCTTACGCAATCAGATACGACTACGTTGCTTTCTGATTATTGCGGGAGATATTAGACATCACAAACGCACCGGAAGAAGTCAGGAAGATGCTCGCCCATGGCAAAGCGAACTTAGACTGCACTTACATTAACAACAACACCGAAATAACCATGAGATCGGGCGTTCCTATAGTGACCACGGTAAAACTATACCATCACAAACCAGACGTAATGGTGAGACTATTCACCACCAACAAGACAACTATCCACATCTTTGAAGTTGTCACCTTCAAAACTACGAAATGGAAGAAGTAAGTAAACCACATCAACTATACGATGTCGACTAATCGCTTAGGTGGAGGCGCCATATTGAGTCAGTATGTGCGAAATTAAGTACGAGGTGCTTTGCGATTCGGCGGCTCAGGGACCTAGCGGGGTCAGGTGTGCTATGGACAGTTTACCATTCTTGCGTCGTCTCTGTCATTAGATACGGACGTGTGTTTTGGGGCAGTGGCATTGATTTTTGTCGGGTTTTTGTCATCCAGAAGCGAATAATTAGAAATACACTGAATATGCGTGCTTTCCAGTCTTGTAGAGGTACTTTTAGACAAAACAAAATGTTAACGGTGTACGGACTGTATATCTTTGAATGCCTTATATTCGCCTATGCACACAGGAACTTCTTTGCCACTAATAACTTGCAGCATAATTATGAGACCAGACACAAGTCGGATTACTGTTACCCAATCCGTCGTTTGGCTTTAAGTTAATCTGGGCTGAATTATAAATGCCTACAATTTCACAACAAGTTACCAGTTTATATTAGAAGCGCGAAGACTATCGCACAATATAAGACATATGTTAGATCCTTGCTCATCGAGATCGAACTGTACTCTTTGTCGGAATATTTTGAAGCAGTGGTGTGACTCGTTGTTGAGATTTTGTTTGTATATTTGTCATAATACTGTTGGTGTTGCCCATGGATGGATTTTTATTTATGTTTAATATTACTGTTATTTTTCATTATTATTGTTTACTGTTACTGTTAGTTTTTCATTAATACTGCTCATCATCTTTCAAATTATATTATTATTGGATTCTTTTATTATTATTGTTGATCGGGAAAACACTTTTTCGTTCGTTATTTCGACTTTTTTACTTTTACGTGTATGTATAATATATCTAAGAGTAAAATAAACATTTATTTATTTATAGATGGTGGGAAAAGGCGCTAACCTAGTGGAAGAACTGGGCAAAATGTGTGAGGAGCCAGTGAGATTGAGCGTACTAGCTATTTGGACCTTAATGCGAAAACCAAAACTACTGAAAAACTACTGAAACACACCAGACATTGGTGGCCAATTTGCAACCTCTCAAGACCAACAAATAAAGACCCTACTTCGGAATGCAGCGTACAGCGCCTTAAAGGAGACGAGTCGCATCCCCATGAAGCACGTGGGAGATAAGCCCAAATATTACCTACTACAAGAAATTTAACGCTCACTAAATTTTCATGTGATATTTGTATATTAGATAATGTATTATAGATAGATCTATATGTATTTAGTGAACCTAACCGATTGCCAAAATTTTACACCACCTGCAAGAACGTATGGGTCAATAAAATAGACCCGCAAAAAAACGTATGGGTCAATAAAATGGATCAGAATACATCACCCAAACTCACAAATACCGGCTATAAGACATAAAACAAGCAATTTTGGCCGCTGGGTGACTATTTAAATACAAATTTGACGGGGCAATGAGTAACACCAAACCTATTCCACGGCTTGAAGCAACAAGGAAAAATATGTAGTGTCGAACTAGAACGCCGCATTGAAATTGCCAGAAGTATGCAGACTACAGGAGACAAACCTTTCACCAACTAACAATTAAAACAATTCAAAATTTTAAGGAAACCAAAGCTCACTCCTGCGAGATATACAAAGACGCTGCAAGACAGAATAACCACTTTAAGTAAAAAAACAGCTTACAAAAGGAAATCTTCCATCAACTCAATAACAAATCATCAACAGGACTGGTAACTAAACCCTGACGAAGCCACTACCTGCTACCAGCAGCTCTATCAAGCAGATAATGAAAACCGTAAAACACCAATATACAATGAATAGCTAGAGGAACTGCGAATATCACCACAAAAGCCTAGCTAAGACATAATAAAAGAAGATCTGGCCAAAACGACACAGACGATTCAACAAAGCGACACCATGGAAAGCCCCAGACCTTGATGAAGTACCAGTGTATCTACAAAATATTTTGAACAGCCAAATAACAGGCAGCCACGTAGACGCTACTGACAACGCGAAATACTAACCGGCACAATAAGACGTCGCTGCAAAGGTTGTATTAATTTACAAGGCAGGACACCAGAAGGATCCAGCAAATTACCGACCTATCTCGCTGTTGAACAACGACTATAAAATTCTACCTGGCGTTATAGCGGATGTAATCTAAGACAGAGTTGTAAAACTAATACCAACTGAATAACTACGTGTGTAGGCCAAACGTATGGATGACCATGCATGGAATATTAGTGGACAGGGCTGAAACACAAATATCCCGCAGAAATAGAAGGGCACATATATTAGTGGGGCAGGACTTTAAGAAGGCATTCGAGTCCGTCAACCATCAGAACATTAACAGACAGATTGCTGCTCTACCCTTCTATCCAGGGTCAGAAAAACAAAAAGCGCAATAAGATTATGGAATCTACGCATACAAGCTCCCAAGAAAATGGGCAACCCCATACAGGTAAAAACCATAAAGTCAGGAAATATAATCACTGACCGACTAGAACAAGGAGCTATCGAACTAGGCCTTAAGCCCAACATAGCCAAATGTGGAAAATTTGGGCCAAATAACCCCGATGAAGAGCTGCATATTCCTTCCATCCAAGGCAGTTACAAACACCTGGAACTGCACTAAACAGAAAATGGAACAAGTTAAAATCATCTTGTCATCGGGGCTGACCAGTCTGCAGAAACGTGGGGTTTACAATTCAACAGCAAGGCCAAGGAGTCTAGTTTTGTTATCTTTTGAAGCGAATACGAAACTTTTCGAATGGTTAGGCGAGACAGAGTGGGGATATCGGCGGTTGCCGTCTGTTTGGAATGTATCTATGAGCAAGTTTGCTTGTTTTGCCGATAGGGCGCGTGGCGCGTGCGTTATTGTTCCTAGCGACAGTTTGACAAAGCTAGGCTATAAACGAAATCTGTTAAGCAGATGCGAAAGCAATTCAAACATCTCTTGAAAGTCTTAAAAAAATAGCCATTTCGAATTTTTTAATATGTTCAATTCCAGAGGGCAAAAATATCTCAGACGTTTTGGTACGTATTTAACAATGCTATATCCCACAATTTTGTACACAAAACATCATTTTAGGATTACAATACTTTTATACGATAAAGGTAATAAAGTTTTAATACTAAACTTAGAGCTGAAAAGCTTTTTGTTTGATATGGTCCAAAGGAGCTTCAGGTTTACTACGAGTTTGCAAATGAGTCGCCATTTCTGTAATATCGTCAAAATATTTAAATAATAAATTAAAGTAGAATATGGTCGTATCTGCGTTAAATCTAGTTAGCCAGGATTTGAAAGATATTTTGATTCTATTGACAGTATTGTCAAAACAACAGCGTTTGACACAGTTTGCCACGTGCTGCTGTATAGTATGATAATGTGCCTGGCCACATCAGATTTTTACATTGGTCAAAAATCTTCGGGAGACCCAAAGGCCATATTTTCACTAAAAAGCTCAATTTCTTTTTCGACTCTATAACCATACTTTGCCATACTTACATATGATAAAGTAAAATCAGGGAAGGGCTTATGAACCGCAACATTTTGGCAAATATGCAATATTCTTACGTTATCGTTTGCAAAAGAATTGAACCTGGCTTTTTAGTTTTAAATATATCCACAATTATTGTTGGACCACAAAAACCAAATGTTTTCGTAGTTTTTCTTTTATGTGTCATATTGCATTTTTAGATTTTTTTGTAGTTTAGGTTTTCCTTCTGATCTTAATCCACTTTATGTTTGGCTGTAGATTCTAGGTATTCTTTTGCAAAGAGGGTTTTTGAACTGGACTCATCATGGGGATGAGAAGATGCCAACAGTAGCTCTTCTTCTCATATCTCTACTGATTTCACGCGCAATGGTTACCAAAAATACCGCTAGTTCATGCATCAAACAGCAGTACATGCCAACATATTGGTGCACAATCATCTCTAGACAACCAGTTGATTTCTAGATTTAGAAAGATTTGTAAAGATAGACACATTGTTGAAATGTCTGCTTGGCGAGATAAGGAGATTTATGACATTGCTGACGTACAAAAGTACTCGAGCACAACAGTGGATGGTTTCTAACGGTTTCTAATCAAAGACAACAGAACAACCCGAAAGAGGCGCTCTCGCAGTGTTCTGCTTAATAACGTTGGTATAAAAGATCTGACTTGTTTTACAAACACGCATTGTCGAATTCTTCGACCGACAAACGACAGACGGGAGAGATAAGAAGATAGAAGAGGACAACGGAATAAAACGAATACAACAATGAAGAACTTGGTGTGGTTTCAATCCACGCACAGGGATTGAACCGTTAACCTCATTCATGGTAACCAACACAGGTAGTAAACAAAAGACGTGACAACGTGTAAATCACTCAACTAATACATTTTGCTATAGTTGATAATTTCAACAATGGATAAGAGACAAAACGATGGACAAAGGAAACAATCAAATTTAATATATGACCGTAGCGCTGATCTTCAAGGGAAAAACAGTTTCGTTTAGAACCATGCTAACTGTCTACCTATTCCTAAATACGTTTATTGTTTCTTTAGAAACATGATACAAAAAAGATACAATGATTCTGGTAAATATGTGGACCTTGGAAACTTAGGTGAAAACGAATCAAAAGATTAACCGAATTGTATACACGGTAATAATTTTGAAATGTGGGCCTCGGCGTTCTGCTTATGAGTGCAATCAGTTTTAAAATATCTGCTGTAACAGATGCACAATCTTCGGCGATAGCACTGTTGAGACATCGGCGATCTATTCTCTGTCATTATATTTGCAAATGTCTGTTTTGAACAGTGTCAATAAATTTGTCTGATGTCCTCGAACCGTCTCGAAACAATGACGTTGACGTTGACGTCTTATTGGCATCAGATGATCGCCGCATCAAACAGTGTTTTGCAAATCTTTCCTTTCTCTACGCTTGAAATCATATTATGTATTTCGTAACACACTTCGTGTTGTAAAGGGTCAAGTTTGGGCTATATGCTGTTGGGTTTATTATCAAATGTGACGGTCTATCATCCTTCTAAATATAGAAGATGGTGTAGGGGCATCCTGCAAATGATATGATATTACTCTAATGTCCAGTTGGTCGTTTTTTTTTTGTTGGAGTACAGACACTAAACGTACTATCGTGGCCATATATTATGTCCCTTCTTTTGACGTACATTTCCTCGGAAACCTAGCGGCGAAAAAATTTGAAAAAATTCTGGTGCTGTCCTTGATTAGTATGCTACAACTCATAAAAATTAGAAAGCTGGATGTGTTGGCGTTTTCCCGACTTTTCCAAATTAAGAAGAATTGGCGCTGTTTTTGCCACGTAAATTTTATTCGTTTAAGGTTAGCAATTATTAATTAATTAATAAATGTATTAATTACTTCGGAAATAATACATAGATTTGAACGAATTAAAAAGTAAAATCACCTGCGGAATGCTTGTTTATATCTGTAAAATGAGAGACCTCTTAATTTTATAAGTAATTAATTGGGCAGGGGTTTGACCCAGATTCATTCACAAATTATAGCGTTTTTCAACTTATACACTTTTATGCACGCATAAATATATAATAAATATAAACTGTGTCCGGTAAAGGTGTTCCGAAAATTAGAAAGCTGATAGAGAACGTCACTACTATTCAAAAAGTGTATATGCACATTTGGCTTTCGACGCTTCATTAAAAAAGTTATAGCTACAAGTGATTTACAGAAAAGGTAATATTTACAGATAAAGCTACCTTTACCAGAGATGGGGTTTTCAATTTTCACAATTCTTGCATTTGGTCCGATGAAAAGCCGCATGCAATTGTACCACAACGACACCAGGTACAATTTTCTGTGAACATCTGGTGTGGGATAATTGGTAACGAATTGCACGGTCCATTTCGAGTTTTGACGTAACTCTTTCCCAGATTTATTAGACAATGGTCCATTGCATCTGCGCGTAGATCCGTGGTTTATGCAGGACGTGGCTCCTGCACACTTTACTCTTGCTGTACGACTGTATCTCAATGACCAATACCCTGGAAGGTGGATTGGCAGAGGCGGTCCTGTGGCATGGCCAGCAAGATCTCATGATTTAAATTCTTTGGATTATTAGTTGTGGGGTCATCTAAAAGATTTGGTTTATGCACACAGGATTGCTACCAGAAATGAATTTCTATAGCAAATAGGTGCCTGCAATCGCATTCGAGAAACCCGTGAAATTTTTCAGTGTCCAGCAGGAATTGGGATGACGTGCTGAAATGTGCATTCTCATGGAAGGGCAACAGTTTGAGCAGCAATTTCAAAACTAATTTTATTTATTTTTGTTATTTGTAAATGCTTTTTTGTTTTTGTTACAATAAACAGCGCCGACTTTGTAATCAGTTATATTTTTAAGGGAATACAAAACTAAAAAATAAAAAAGCTATAACTTTTTAATGATGCGTCGGAAGCCAAAAGTGCATGTAAAATTTTTTTGAATGGCAGTGACGTCCTCTATCAGCTCCCCAAGTTTCGGAACACCTTGACCGGACATCCTGTATAAGTCGGAAACGCTACAATTTGTGAAATAATCTTACTCAAACCCCTGCCCTCTGGATGTTATGGCCACAACTAACCCATGCAGAACTATCTTTATCCGCTGACAGTCAACGGTATAAGTTTTGTATTTCAGTGCCAATTTGGAGCTTCTTTGGGAGATACGGCAACAGTTCGCGGAATTATTTTCCAAAATGGTTTGTGTTTATTCTCAAAAAATGGAAATAAAATTTTAAAACTGTTGTACTATCGTGGCCATATATTATGTCCCTTCTTTTGATGTCCATTTTGTCGGAAACCTAGGGGCGAAAATTTTTTTAAAAAAATTCTGGTGCTGCCCTTGATTAGTATGCTACAACTCATAATTATTAGAAAGCTGTATGTGTTGGCGTTTTCCCGATTTTTCCAAATTTAGAAGAATTGGCGCTGTTTTTGCCACGTAAATTTTATTCGTTTAATTTTAGCAATTAATTACTCCGGAAATAATAAATAGATTTGAACGAATTAAAAAGTAAAATCACCTGCGGAATGCTAGCTTTCAATGTGCATTTTTGTAAAATCATTGGATTAGTGCTTGACCCACAAAAAGCTATATTATGCAATGCCAGCAATTCCTTTATTAGACGAGCTAGAATAATGAAATATAGATTATAGGCTACCCACTAATTCATAGGTTTAAAGTTTATTACATAATCATCGTTTATCTTGCATTTCCCTACAAAAGATCGCGTTGAAGCATCTCATGATTGCTCCAGTTGACGCGGCGCTCTTCGATCCTTGGCGCGAGCAGGGGAAGGGATCGACAGCGACGCTGCCAGTAGTGGCAGATCGCACGTGCATTACTATAGTTACTAGTGTTTACGGACACAATACATAATACGACAGGGCGATTATGCCTCGCCAAAGAAATTTGGATATCCGGCGACAAATTACCGAATTAAAAAATAATGACAAAATAAGTCAATAACAGAACCACGAACAGACATTTGGAAGTCCTATGGGAATTCTTGGCAATTTAAATCGGGTTTCGGGTTTAGCATTTAAAATTGAGTTATCTGCAAAATGTTCTATGTGTCTATAAACTTACGATGCTAAATTTGTAAGTTTTTTGATATTTTTACGATTTATACGCTCTGACTGACGTTTGTAATATATGTAATATATCAAGAGTTGTATTTATTTTATATTGTTTCTGCATGTATTTAAATATTATTAATAAATAAGCAGTTGAAACTGTTATAATGTTTGAATATTTATATAACAAAATTGGGCATACTTTTTAAGTATTTTTTGGGTTTATCAAGCAAGCTTAATTTAGTATTCACCACTAATCGGAAAATCTTCTAACTCCATATTATTAGGCTTATCCGCTTCCATCAAAATCTTGTTTACAACCTTATTGTATAAAAACTGAAGAAAACATACACGCCAATCGATAGAAGAGATTTCTCTCGTACCGGGTCACATATTATACTCAAAATTATGCAAATATTAAGAATTTAATTGTTACTTAAAATTACTACCTTGTCAAGTTATGGTTCTTTTTGTGTATTGATAATAAGCTGCCCTGGTTCTCCCAGCTGTGTCGGTTCTCTCCGACATGACTGCACGGCTAACGCCTCCCTTCCCCGCAGCACCCCAAAGACCGTAGAGCGTCGGAATTCACGCGGAGTTTCAGCACGATCTTTTGTATGAAAAATGCAAGATAAACAATGATTATGTAAATTTAAACCTATGAACTATTGGGTAGCCTATACTCTATATTTCATTATTCTAGCTCTTCTAATAACGGAATGGCTGGCATTGCATAATATAGCTTTTTTTGTAGCTTAATATACTCCAATCCAATGAGTTTACAAAAATGCACATTGAAAGCTAGCATTCCGCAGGTGATTTTACTTTTTAATTCGTTCAAATCTATGTATTAATTCCGGAGTAATTAATTCCTAAAGTTAAACGAATAAAATTTATGTGGCAAAAACAGCGCCAATTCTTCTTAATTTGGAAAAATCGGGATAATGCCAACACATACAGCTTTCTAATTTTTATGAGTTGTAGCATGTTAATCAAGCACAGCACCAGATTTTTTTCAAATTTTTTCGCCCCTAAGTTTCCGAGAAAATGGACGTCAAAGGAAGGGACATAATATATGGCCACGATAGTACATCGCCATATGAACAAGATTATCAAAATGGCATCGCTGGCAGAGAAACTATGATGTTTTGATGATTGGGTATGAGAATAGAATAATGGTACGGACAGATTGGAGACTACGTACGCTATGTTTGTCGTATCTTGCTGCACCATAAGAGCTCTGATCTCACGTAGATACTGTATGAGGGATACGCGATTTTATACATACATTCAACCACTTGGACTCATTCATACGCACATACTTTATCAATAAGGAGTACATAGTAACAGTTTAGCAGAATTAATATCGTAAGTCATGTGAAGGTTAAGGAACAGCAAATGTATTCCATTGATTCCACTATTGGATGAACCCACGCGGTCGCCCGTTTTGCCTTGTTTTTCTTTATAAGCTGCCAAAGCACAACACACTCTTTAACGCCTATGAGATTTAACTATCCTACCGAAATAAAAAGTCAAAAATATAGATTGACATTAAAAAAATATCGATATGTGCTTTAATTTGAACCGCTACAGGCCTTTTAGGTATTTGCTTTAGCCAAAGAGAAGACACAGGTTCTCATTACCGGTCGCTGAAGAGTGTTGAACATAAGTAAATTAAATGTACACTTAGAAACAAAAGTTTACTTTTAAGAAAAAAATAAACCAAGGGAGGAAGTACACTCGTTCAACCCCGCTACACGACATCGGCTTAAGGGCGTTCTCTCTGCAGCGATATCTCCCTAAACTATTCTACCTACACTAATTTCTTCAATCAAATATTGGACTCGTTTGCCTTTTGGTTCACTTAAGCCAGATAATTCATAACGTCGTAATTTATAAGTTTGTCAGAAACTAAACGGATGCCTTCCAATGACTCCAAATAAAGAGAAACCGAAAAAGAAAACGGAAGATGAGATTTACAGCGTCCTCGCAGCGTTTTGTTCGACAATGCGTAGGTATAAATCTACCCTCAACGTTTACAACCGCGGATCGGCGGATCCTTCTAGTGTAAAAGAGCCGCGTAGCTAGATAGGAAGAGAGGCAAAACAAAAAATAGTCAAGCAGTGAGGGACACATTCAATCCCTTTGCGGATGTAACCGTTCCTAACTCATACCTCCCAAGTAGTGAACAAAGGACAGTATATATAACGCATTCACCTCACTTAACAATTAAGACAACAAATCTATTCAACATCAACGCAATGTATACGGAAATATTTGTATTTTAGTAAGTTATAAACCATGACAAAATGCTTTACTTTTAATGTTTGAAATTGAACCACCATTGATGTCATTCCGATCACTTCGAGAGAAACTGATAGAAGCAAATAATTATATTTTAAACCCAAAAATTGTTTATTTCTTTTCTTAAATTGTCAGTCTGTACTGTAGATCCTACATTCAAATCGGTTTGAAAATATCGGAATAAACGCGATTGATCAGATTCGATCCGAAACATAACATGCCCCATACCGTTGAGTTGATGGACTATGATGATAAATTTATGTTCTGCTAGGGTAAATAGAGGGGTGGATATTTGCAATATTTTAAAGGCATCTATGTTTCTTGACGGTTTTTAAACAAGTTGCTGGCTAACCACTTGGAAAACTGGTTAAATTTCTTAGCAACGTTGTTAAACAAATGGTATTCTGTAACATATCCAGTGGTTTAATAGTTACCCACCAATTGAATGACGAACTGGGTGCTGCTAAACAGTATTCAATTCTTTAACATGAAAATAAAAACTAAATGTTTAGTTTATAATATTCGTAAATAGAGGATTGGTAAATAAAATAGAGAAATAGAAGAAAATAGAATAGAAGAATGGTGATCGATTTTGTTTTTACTATATACCAGTCAATATCAGAGCAAAGACTGAGTTCGTGACAAAAATAGTATCAGGAAGCCGATGGTCCCCGGTCACGTGGAACAGTCGGTAGATGTATTGTGATGTGTTTTCGACTCGCAAATATCTTTAGTTAATTTGTTATAAACAAAAAAACACGCTTTTTTTCGTTTTTCGCTTATAAAACCTGAACCGATATAGCAATCTTGATGCTTTCAACAGACCACTTGTAGAGAATGAAAAGAGGAAAAAAATAAACCCTACACGGACTCGATCGTATTAAAATGAACGGAAAAATATTAGCAAATAAAAAAAAATAAAAATGAAAAAAATGAGCAAATCGGAAAAACCGGAAGAATCTACGTTTTTTTTTTAATTCGTACGTCTGCCACTTTTAAAGTAGTAGCGCAGGCTTTTCGCGACAGAGTAGCGATTGATCGGTACTTTGAGTATGAACAACCCAGGCGTTGTGCGATGATTAGTTTTTGCACAATAGAGATTCGAAATTTTTTGTGCAATATGGTTTGGCGAGCCTGTACGTGGTCTGATTTTCATTTTTATAACGTATTTCGAAAGTAGAAGTATTGTGCTACAAAACGTCTTTTCTGGTTTTGCGTTAAAATATTGCCAAATAGGCGTAAAATGCTTGCAAACATGACCGAAAACTGCACCGCGCTCCAAAGCGGGTGAGTAGTGGGGGTAGGCGGCCGACGCGGGGAAGCGCGTGTCTATAGTAATCCCAGCGTGCTGCGCGTTTTCCCGAGTCGGCCGCCTACCCCACTACTCAACTGTTTTGGAGCGCGCTGCAGTTTTCGGTCATGTTTGCAAGCATTTTTTACCTATTTCGCAACATTTTAACGCAAAATCAGAATAGACGTTTTGTAGACCATATTGCAAAAACCAAATCGCAATTGTGTAAAAACTAATCATCGGCCAACGCCTGGGTTGTGCACACTCAAAGTACCCATCAATCGCTACTTTGTCGCAAAAAGCCTGCGCTACTACTTTAAAAATGGCGGAGTTATGAATGTTTAAAAAAAACGCAGATATTTCCGATTTTTCCGAATTTCCTCCGTTTATTTTAATGCGATCGAGTCCGTGTAGGGTTTATTTTTTTTGAGAATGTCTTTTCATTCTCTACAAATAGTCTGCTGAAAGCATCAAGATTTTTCCAACAGTTCAGCTTTTAAAAGTGGAAAACGAAAAAAGCACGATTATTTGAGTTTTTTTTCTTTATAACAGATTAAGTAATGATATTTGCGAGTCGAAACACATCACAAGACATCTACGGACTGTTCCACGTGACCGGGGACCGTCGGCTTCCTGATATTATTTTTGTCACGGAAAAATCTCTCTTGCCTGGTCTACTATTAAATTAGTACGATTTCTTTAGTGGTTACCTAAGAATTGCCAGTAAGAACTTGGTTTTTAAGGGATACTTCCTGAATACCAAACCTCCCAATTCTGTCAGACCTGCTAGAGCTTTATTTTGGGAATAAAATTACCCATGACGCTATAAATATGGCTGTGTATTTCTAACCTCTCGCAATTTCTTTTATTCATTATTAATTTACGGTCGAATTTCCATGTACACAGTACAATGGGTACTGATCAGCAGAACGAATGTTTTGTACTAAATGTTTTTCAAATAGAGAATACCAAATATTATTAGTCGTTAACAAGGGCCTACCTAGGAACTTGCTCGTCAAAAAGTGCATCTGCGCAGGAGTTACTCCAGTGGTTAAATCGAAATCATCTATTAATTCAACGACTAATAATAATACGACTGATGGTACGGGAGCGGGAGCGGCATTCGAGCTTGGTCCGTCTTTTTATTTAAGAAGTTACAAAGTTTGAGAGAAATTCGACTGTGAAATTGTTAGTAAGTTTTGGTAATGCGTTTCTTTCGATTTCTTTCTTATCCTTACTTCACCTTAATCGTCTTACTTTTTTTAGATCACGCAATATCTCTCTATACAACAGAGGATATTTACATTATTATCGTCCGAGCAGTGGTTTTTTACAAATATATAATCTACCGATGTTCAATATCGTGATTATGAAATGGCACTCGGTACACTTTACTTGGTTCAGCACAACTTGTATTCAGCACTCTTGTATTTGGTCAATATCGCATATCAAAACCTATATTGAAAATGTGAAATATTTGTCAAATATCCAAATGTGTGTACCCGGCGTAACACTAGTGAGAATGAATTGTCAAGTTATCCATCCGATAAGACCTAGTATTTACTGTAATAAAGGGTTTAGGTTTTGTGAACAGGAAACCTTTGTTCAGACCACCATAATATAGAATGACCAACGACGAAATACATACAGCCGAGCCCGTGTATGTATGTGCGTTTATGAAGTAGGCGATGAACTTGTTTACTTGCGTGCCGAGGAATGCCGCGGTTCGGCGTCAATAAGGCCTCACCGTCTGGGAACAGCCGAGTTAGCGAGGCAATATACCCGCGAGAGAGGATGAAGCCAGGCACATCGCGTCCGTATTTTTTACGGGTTTTCATTTACACACATCGCGCTCGACGCCATCGCGGCCGCCTCTCGCCGGCTGCTGGTCCCTTTCCCTCCGGCAATCGATAGTCTTCATCTTGGCAGAGGAAGGAGCTTTGCCGTAGAAGGTAATTTGCGCGTTTAGGCCGCTTCTTGGACCTGTGTATGTGTGTATGTGTGTGTGTGTGTGTTCGTGTCGTATGTCCCAAAAGCCGAGAACCCCGCAGTACCCCCAACGGACAAAGGGAACGTCTGGACGGCACGGTCTTCAGTAAGGTGGCGGTATTATTGACCGTCTCCTTTTCTCTTTGACAGTTTCCACTAGCGGGTTCGGCCTGTCCAGCGGAGCGGACCGACGGTCGGTCGAAGTAGGCCGTCAGTGAGCGTGACGTGCCTTATTTGAAATGCATCCCCCAAACTACAGGATACACGGTTTCCTTTTACACGCTGTCAATGCCCAGCGGCACGTAATGCTCATTTGGTGGACGGGACCAGTTTCGGAATATTCGCGATCGGTCCTATCTCCTTGCTCCTTGTCTCGCTCTCGCGCGCGTGTTCGGTCTCTTGATGGTACCTGCTGAACAAAGAGGGCGCGAGCCGACGTGCTTCCGCGGTACTAGGGTCCGAATCGAACTAAATTTGCCAGATACAGATGCATGTGTACGCGAGGGTTGTTGGTTGGTTGTGTTGCAGATGCTGCGAACGGTTCCGTGGAATTACTTGCGGCCTCGTGCGCCTACGAAACACAAAGAAGGCTTTCAAAAATTTACCCGTTTCCCGCCCAGCGCGGTGTATCTTACCAGACATTGGAAACAATTATGGGTTTATTCCACCAGTTCACGTACAGTGGCGCACTTACAGTGCCGTTAGTTATATAAGAAATCTGATGTGGCCAAGCACATGACTTTATCATACAATTATAAAATTAATAGTTTAGCTGCATGAGATTCTATTTGATCGAGATCGATCGTGTTTGCATCAAAATAAAACGAATTAGCCAGGATTTGGCAGTAGGTATTGTCAAAAAAATCAGCCTTTGACACTACCTACTCTCATAAAAATAAAATAATCTGGCAAATCCTATATTAATGCAGACACGATCTCGATGAAGTAGAATTTGATCCTAAAGATAAACTATTAATTTTACCAAAAAATGTCATAGACATAAATTATATAAAATTTCCTCTACTTTAATTTATTATTTAACTTTGACGAAATTACAGAAAGTCATTTGCAAAATCCTTGAAAAATGCATAACAACATTGCTATCCGCACTCGAAATACACATTGACTTTGTAAACACCAAGGAAACACCAAGCTGTTTCAACATTGTTTCACATAGCGTACGTGGCGAGTGTTTCTCCTCCTCATCGCATTCTCCATGCATTTGCGTGTTGAGTTGACGTTTCGCAACCGCGGACGTTCTTAATACTGTCAAAAGTTTCAAAATATCCTGGCTAATTTAATTTAGTAATAACACCATTTTTGTTTTCTTTTGCCACGTTAAATTTACATACTCTAAACTTTAGGGTGAAAGGCCCCGGGTCCATGGCCATTCCCGGACACTCTGCAGCTATTGTTTTATGTTATATATTTATTGATTTTTTATGAGTTATATTTCTTTGGGGAATAAATAAATTCTTTCTATCTATACTTAGTAACTATTCTGGCTAAAAGGACCAAAATCGGGCTAGTGAACTGTTTCTGGTATGCCTTTTCTTCGTATAATCGTAATCTGAATGCAGAAATTTCAAATTGTGGTTAAGTTTAGAGAAAACAAATGCATTTTTGGATTTTTTTCTAATTTTTAAGCACTGATTTTTTCAAAAACTAGGCTCAAATCAAAATTTCTGCTTTCAGGTTCAGATTCTATGCAAAAAAAGCACACCAGAAATAGTTATCACTTGTTAGATTTTGTTCATTGTTGGTTACGATAGATTAGATGATGAATATTTTGACAAATTCAGTATTTGAATTAATATGAAATCCGCTATATCGATACTCAAAAGTTAATTATTAACTGTAGTATGTAAATTTATTGTAGTAAAACCGAATAAAAAGACTTCTTATTATTTTTTATTTTATCAAGTTACACTTATTCTCGTGTGTGACCCCTTTGGTTGGAGCCCCTGATTTTTTGGGCACTTGTTATGTTTGTGTTCATCATCACAAATTACACGAAATTCAGTATGGACTAAATTGAGAGGATCCTACAGGAAAGACTTTTGCAACATAATATTGTCAAGTTCATAGATATTTAAAACGATCGACAATGACGATAAATATAAATAAATCGCCGAAGAAACTTAACGATAACAAAACAAATGCGTCAGGACGTTGTCTATCAAGAATCAAGATAAAATTTTTGATATTGAGAATAAATCAGCAGAAGAAAATAACGCCAATATTTAATTTACAAATAAACTAAACAGGGTATTTGACTATTATTGGCAAACCATTTCATAAAAATCAGCGTTAAAAATTTACTCTTTAAAAGTCCCACCGAAACGATACTTTCTGTTGTACGTAGATCACGTGATTCTTGTGACGTCACACGATACTAGATGTCCAATCGGCCCATATGGTATGTAAGCATCGGCATCGTCGCCGTTTGGTAATTGTGTTGTATGATCTGTTGTTTTCCCAACTTCAACATAAAAATTGGTTATAAATGGACCACAATGCAGAAATACGTCAATAAAAACTCAGGATAAACTATTTGTAGCTGTTCCGCAAGCGGCAAGATTTGAAACTGGTAAGAAAGTAGAGACTAGTCCGTAGAAATCCAAATGAAATAAATAGCGGCCAATACAAGTGTTTTTTGTTGTGAAGATTACTTCGATATATGTGAAACTGACTAGAATAAGGTATCTATCGTATTTTCGATCCAGGTATGATCTGACAGTTTAAGGTTAGGACTAACCTAACCTACAAAGTTATGCTTACATGGCACTTTTTACACGTTGCCTAGTTCCGGAGCGTAAAAATAAGGATTATGTTTAAAGAAGAATCCCACCATCAAAGCGTTAACCTTCGGGAGATTACCACTGACCGCTTTAATAAAGTTGCTTTCTAAGGTTTGTAAATTAACGTAGCAAATTCAAACGGGAGAGGCATAAGGTGGCATAAGCGTAGGTACTAACGAATGACGTCACTGGAGACTGAGCTAATTACGTGATCAATCACGTGATAGGACGTGAACAAAATTCAATTTTAATTTTGATTTTTAATAGAAATAAAGCATACTTTTTTGAAAAGTAATAACAAATAGTTTCCTTAACCTGTAATCTATTAGGATGACTATAACACAAGCCATATTGAAAACACAGTGAAATACGCTATTGTAATACATTAACTCATGAAATAGTAATGAATATATTTAGTAAACCTATTGCAAAAAATGTAAATAGTAAAAAATGCCAAAACAAATTATGTTACAAGAAAATGTGAAACATCGCATTAAGAAATGTCTGAATAACTATAAAAATTGGGAATCAAGTTGTTTGTGGATTAAAGCACTGGTTGATAAAGATACGCACATAACTGTCCACACCATCTGAGTCTAAACTTATTATTTAAATTTGTATGATTAAACTGCTATTGCAACTACTAACTGGTCTTACTGGCTATGAGCTTACAATATGTCAGATAGTTTAATTCTTAGCAATTTTGTTTATTTTACAGCGCTAACAAAACCCCTAAATGTGCACCTTTGAGTTTTAAGTTTATCTCATTCTTGGGTAAAATATCAGCCAGAACAGCGAATCCAGTATTTTGAATATCTCTTTCGAACTACTACACAACTACAGAACAAAAATGCATAATCACTTTTGCATTAAACTTTTTGTTATGGGGGTCTTCCGCTTTGTTGGCCGGTTTTTGAGCCCATTTTAAGGAATGATAGTGAAAGAACCACACAGATTTATAGACAATGGTTTTTTTTAATTCTTTTGTGTTAATATTGATGTATAAAATTTACAATTTCAAAATTATTTTTTTTTATCTCAGTGACCTTGCAGATTACTTTGTGCGCGCTTTTGTACTAACGGTGTAACGGTAACCACGACTACACGTGTGCAGGTCGTCTGATACAAAAAAGTGAAAGCTTTTCTTAATTGTTATTTATTTGGCTATCGTACGATCGTTCAGCTTCTCAATATTTCGATTTTTTACAAAATGTCGGTCGTATGTCCACAAAACATCCGTTTTCGCCACTCTTTTCGTGATATAGAACGCTGTAAAAATGAAATAAAACAAAAATTTTAAAAAATGAACGATCGGACGGAAACTAGATGTGTGCGGAACATAAAAAACAAAGAATCATCTCGATATATCACATACATTTTCCAAAAACGTGGTTACCAGTTGGAAAAACACAAACTTTTGGGAAAACGTGACCGACATTACAAGAAGTTTGGTAACTACCGCAACGGCCGAGATGATCACGTGATGATCAGCTTAAAACTGAACGAATAGATAAAACAAAAGGTATAGACACCAGTGGTGGGAGATCTATGGCTTGGTCGAATCATATGCAATACGTAAATAAGTCCGCATTTCGCACAATCGCGGGGGGGATTTCTTCCTGCCATGTCGTATCACAACACTGATAGACGCGCACACAAATCGCCGGCTACAACTCCAGAACTAGGGCAAATTTTGCAAAACCCTCTTACAGGAACAATTCTGAGACCTTCTAGACTAGAATAAGGAAAAAAGAAAAATTGATTTTTTTGAACCAACAAACCGGAAGACCCCATAACAGATTAATAGTTTACGAGTTATGGCCGAGAAAGTGAAGCACGTATGTAGACGTGCGTGTATACACAGTGACTCATGACGATGGTTGTACTTCCCAGAACATGCCAGGGGTGCAACTTTTGGGATTTCAGTATCTCAACAAAAAGAACATAACTTACAAGTATGAACACTTCCCGCGCTGTGTAAGCTCCACCCGTCGTTTTGGCTCTTTTGATTGGAACAGCCATAACTCATAAGCTATCCGTCAGCCTAAAATTTGATTAATAGGTATATAAGTGGTACAAGATTTTATGATCTAAAACTTGGTATTAAGGTACTGTTGCTTTAAATTGCAGAGGACACAGGATATTCGTAGAAAAAACTTTTTGGCACCAATTTTTCTCAATAATGAGGACGTCCCCGGACCTTAGAGACTCAAAATAAATACATCTGCCAAGCATAAACTCGTTCGATGTTTTGCAATCTCAACCTATGTTTCTATCAACTGGGTTATTAACCAAAACTACAACATAATCATATTACAAAACTGAGGAAAGCACCAACTAGGAAATTGTGCTCATGATGAATGTGATAAAGTGGTTTACATTTTACATTTACTCCTAAATGTATCTACATTTACCCTCAAGCGCAATTTTAACATCGTCCGTATAAATTTGCTAACTGGCATATGCGCATAATTCGATAACCACCAGAAACGTTTCACCATTATAGGGCGACATACTGGCCGACATATGCCTACTTTGTCACAATTACTTAAGTTCGTAACAACTCATTTTCTTCGTATACCACATGTTCCTGTACATTGCTTCATTTATGAATCTAGTCATTATACATACTTGACCTCTAAGTACGAGTGCGGTAAAGCCTATTATGTATCTATACACACCGGACAGGCTAGCTTAATAACCTGTAACAATTATGTTATTTAATATTATATCCGTATATATTTAAGAAGGTTAGGATAACTGACAATGCAAAAGAAAATATTTTTTAATAAACTAGTATAAACTAATTTAATGAACTAATTTAATCAGTTGACACTTGTACCACAATTGTAGGTTGTGTATCAATGTAGCATAAATTTGTCAGTACCAATTGTTTTATATTGTGGATAAAACGTCGTATTTGAGATAAATAGAACCTATCAGGGCAATGTAATTAACGCAAAAAAGGGGATGCAGACTGCAGTATAAGTATTGTGTTACCTCGTGACCTGGTCTCCTGTGGTTAAACCTAAGTATTCAGGTAAAACAGCCGAAATCACGGCAAAAGCTAGATATTCCGAAATATCTCATTTCCAATACATTATCCATTAAAATAGCCTTAAGGGCGTTTACACACTCCGTCTTTTTACTACGTCTAGGTTGCGCAGGCCAAACGTAGCGATTTCTATGTGTTTACACGATACCGCCTTTTTCATAATTGTATCTGTGCAAACTACAATTTTTCGTTGTTGCGTCGAATCCAGCTTACACACAGAAAAGTGATTATTTGGAACGAGAAAACATAATTTCTTGAATTTACTTACTAGATTCAAATGCATATTTTCTTGGATGTAGAAAGTTAGGTATATACAAGACATGCCACACAGTCAATCTAAGTAAAATAATTTCTCAGATAAATGCTGTCGACACATAACTGCTTTCTTTATAAGAACCAATATTGTATTGAAAGAACTAATTGAATTTTTCGTCACAAAAATTTCAATTTCTCCAACGAAGTAATAGTAAAGCCATCCAAGTGCGTAGTTACTTGAAAATATAAGACATTTAATATAAGTAAGTATTGTTTACTGAATAAAAACCCACCAATTATTTTTCTGAAGTGATTCTCACTTCTTTCAAGTAATGCGTTTCTGTGGAATAAATATGCGCGTCGTGATTTTGTGAAGGCTCGCGCGCCCGCGCGTAGGGCGTAAAGGAGCGAAATCTAGTACAAAAACAACAAGGAAGTACCCGTAGGGGATGTGCCGTGTGATTAGTGTACAATAAACATTTCAACACGGAATAGTTTGATTTAAGGCACGCAACAGTTTAGAACGAGTAAGTAAATATAACATACATATCTTGTATTAGCAATAGAAAACCGATATGTGCCAAATCTTAAAAATTCTTTCATTAAGTAGCTAAAAAGATTTACCGGGAATAAAAATATACACTTCATTAAAGACTTTACTTACTTCACCAGAATAACAACTTTCTTAAATCTAGTAACTATTCAAAGAAATAAAATTTCTTGGTTGAAGTCAATAATCTCTCGCGTATATACGAACCTACCAACCACTTCATCCAAATAATTCTCTCTTTGTTCGAGAGATCACTTTTCTGCGTGTATATTTATAAACTGTGTTTATGAACGATGAGTTGCATCCCTGAAGATATATTAAAATTATTTCATTTAGCGGCTTATTTTTATAAAAAAACAAACAAAAATCATTACAAGACGGCTAAGGACTGTTTGGTCTAAAGAATGATTATTAAAAAGAAATTATTATACACATGTCAAATTACTTTAAGAATTACGTAAGTACGCACAATTATTACATGAGGATGGATTTTCAAACATACAGAGAGTTGATCATCATCACTATTTGGTCAGCTAAAAATGATAGTAGGTCAAAATATCGCAACTTAGGAATAATAATAATAATAATAATCCACGCGTTAACATCCCGCAACAGCTTTCGCCACTACGGGGGTATCGGCAGGCCCGAATTATCATTATTATGGCCCGCGTCTGTGGCACGTCTTAAGTTTCAGCATTCGCCGTGAAGTAAAGGAAAACCACAAAAAACCCTTACTCTGAAAGCAGGGCGGGAAACTCGAACTCACGCCCTCCAGACTGTTAGCCAAGCGCTCTACCACTCGGCCACAGTCTGGAATATAAACATCATCTTTGCCTGCTCCATATAGAGGCAAATCTATAACTTTTTTCTTCTCTTTTCTGTAGCATCGCCGCATAGAAATTATTTTTTCACAACCGTATCTCGTGTGTAATTTTTGTCAACCTGTCAACCGTAAGCTTTATTTTTCTTGTCCCTATCTGAGTAGCCCCTACTCTTAATTTGCTACAAGCAGGGCTTACTCCGATATATTTCAATATCATAAAGAAATTCCTTTGTGCAATTTCTAATGTCATACATTGCATTGCAACACCTATAGTGACAAAATTAGCAAATATGTCATAAATGACTGAACAGATAATCATTAAACCGTCTACACGCTACGTCAAAACAAAATAACTGTTCGTTGTTCCGCTCTTAGTTTGCACGAACTACGGTCTTTTGCGTCTCCACGTACGTTTTAGATGTGCAAACTTGGTTTGCGTAGGTAAAACCTTGAGCACGTAAACGGCCCTTAATAGCCCATGCATTTATTGACATTTTTGTTTTGTTTTATTTTTTGTTAAAGTACCTCTAAATGAATCACCCGTTACAGAGGTACTTTTTATTGCCGTGAATAACAATAAAAGTCCTAAAAACATTGTCTGATATCAACAGATCTAGTACTAATACTATTCGTTTTGCCATTTACTAATAAAAATAAGAAACCATCCCATGATAATGCTTATAAACTAATCGATTTGGCTAATATTCCTTTAATTTTCAGGTTCTGGTCCGCCATTTTAAACTCTTCAATGTAAATGCGAAATTCAGGTTCAGCATCATTCAAACCCTAAATGCCATATTTAAAGAAGTTGGGACCATAACTAGTTGCTTTCAGACAAGGTAGTTACGCCACTATTACCCACAAAAAAACATGACGCAGACAGGATTTTTTAGGACTTTTAGTATGTAGTTTGTCAAATTTTGTCTAAAATGACAGGGCTATTAATAAAATTAGAAAAAAAAGCAATAGATCCAATAACGTTGCCATTTTGGGATGTAACGCTGAAAGTGTTGGTTTTCAATACTTAAAAACGCGCAGGATGTCGTAAGCTTAGCTCTTGTACAACAAAAATTTATATTTATCAGTTTTTCTTGTATACAGCGGTTCTCATACTACGACCACCCCAATGTAGGGAACCACTATCGCGGAAATAAGTTTATCAGTTCTCAAAAATAATTGGACAGAAATTGTTGTTGAATATTATTTAGTACAAAACTATAATTAGTGATGGAATTAAATGTAATTAAGCAATTGTATATATTATTAACAATTATTAACAAAAGAAAATGTTGATATTGGAATACCCCTGTATGATGGAGCCTGTAAATGACGGCTGCTGGCGTTTTATGAGTTTAGTAATACTGAAATAATAAAAATATGATATTATTATACAGGGTGAGGCGCCAGGGTCGTGGTGGTCGATACTGCATCTAACAATATAGAAAAATGATATTTCTTACTAAAGTTGTTTGGCCCATTATTTTCTAATCCGGAAAATTATTTTGATTCTGGGTTGCCAACTCTTGCAGATGTTTACCCAATAAAACTGGTAGCCGTCTACTAAATTTCACTAGATTTTTCTAATTTCCAGTAAAATATTCTACTAGATAATGAAAAAAAAAAACTTTTTTAGTTGTTTTATTAGACGAATAATAAATATAAAAAAATAATATTTAAAAATATTATATAATATCAAATAAATATAACACAGAGTAAATATTCTAATATTAAGTAAAATACAAAATAAATATAAACAGTGTACAGATTTTTGGCTTTAAGGCCTACAGATCAACTTGAAAACAAATAATATATTCTAACATGTACTTAGGTTTCAAAAACTTGAGTTTCTATTTAACGCTATACTTGTACTGTACTGCTGTATTAAACAAATCTTCAGTATTATCTGCAGTGTTTACATTGGTTTTAATTTTTTTCTAATACACTATCCTGGGAAATTGTAAGTATCACAGCATTTATTGTATCGACTTAAACCAGATCTTATAGATAATATTGCACTGAGCATGGGGAACTGAAGACGGTTTCTCAGTTTATTTTTGATAAGGTTCATAGAGCTGAATGACCACTCGACTTCGGAATTAGAGTGCGGTAATATAAGTGCCTCTAATGAAAAATCAGCAAGTTCTTAAAAGGATTTTTATTTGCACCATTTTTATAATAGTATACCTCACACCAAAAACTTTTTGTATCTTGCCGTTCACTCCACTGTATTATATTGCCACTGATTTTGGATGTGTTCAATCAAATCTGGAGGTTTTCCTAAAGTTTCTAATCTATTGACAAGGTTGGAAATTTGTCTTTAAATATTAATGTTATCCGTTAATCTTATTTTTATTTGACTTATCAAAGTTACTACACAATTAATACATCTCTCCCTAACGTTGACTTCACCGGAAAATCCCTTTTCTTTCATTTTCCGTATAGTTGTTTCAAAGTTGTACCCTAAATAACAAAACTTGTCTATATACGCATTTACATTAATTTTCAATATATCTCTAGTATTAGTATCAGGAACACAAATTTTATTTACAAGTGATTCTAACAAAAACATTACGGAATCAAAAACCTTTACTGGAACAGCATCATTTGATTCAAATAATTTATTAACTCTCTGCACATCAATTAAAATAGGTCTTATAAAGGAAATAAATATATAATTGGTATCATCCTCATACATCTGATACTACAGATCAGCTGTGCATTTTTCATCTATTTTTGCAATGCAAAAGCGTGTTTTTAATTCTAGTCACTGTTCATAAATCCGACTTACAGCCGTTTCTATTGATAACCAACGTGTCATTAAGCAACTTGTAAATCTGGCTATACGCTGCTTGAATAGAAGAAGATTTGCTAAACCAATTATACGTTTCTTGTATCAGGAACTCTAAGTTTTTGGGTAAACATTCTTGTGCAGAAAATGATACAGCTAATTGTAATGAATGACATACGCCTCTTATTAAATTTAGATTTGGTATTTCATCTTTTGATTTTTTGTGCACTCCGTTGTTCCTTCCTGTCATCACAGAAGCATTGTCAGTGCCAAATCCTACTAAATTGTGTAAATTAAAGTTATATTTCTTTAATGCTCCCTTTATACAAGTAACTATATCATCTGCTGTACTACCAATTAACACAGCTAATTCGAAATATGACGGTATAATTTTACTATGTTTTGGGCTAAAGTAAATTATTACAATTCGAAGATATTTCTGAACAGAAATATCTGTAGACTCGTCCAATAATAAACTATATTTATTCTTGCCCACATCTTCCCTTAGGTCTTTTATAAAATAAGGACAAAATACATTTTTTATGGTATTCAAACTTTTAGTTTTATGCATTTGTAAATTTTGAGTACATTTTGGAAAACTAGATTTACACACATATACCAAATGATCTGTTAAATTAATAGCTGTGTGCTGCGAAATAAATAAGGCTAATCTACCTTCAGCTTACTTCGCGTCCAAATTGCTGTTTGTGGGGAAAGTCAATCGCGGTTGTCGGCGTGGCACCAAAAATATATTTTCATTCTTTTTGTGTCTTACGGAATTCGCATGATTTTTCAAATCGGCAAAACGATTTGCCAAACGCACCCCGCAAACTTTGCATTTTGCAACAACACCAGCCGTAGGTACTCTCTGCAGACCTCAGCCAATTTTTTAGTAGAGGGTCAAGCAACCGTGCATCTCTAAACTTTGGTCATACGTTTTAGGCATCTACAAAGAATACTGACACAAAATATATCTAAACACTTACTTGTTCCAAGTTTCAATCAACGTTAATATGATCTTAATATGGTGATACTTTTATGTATTAATATTATACACAATCAACGGTAATACCGTGTAACATCATAACATTCGTAACAGAAGCGGTTTGCTCACATTTCTTGTTGCCCGGTGTGGTTTAAAATCGTAAACAAACGTGAAGTTAAAAATACTAGCACTTGCCTGCTGGTTTTGTTTGTTACATCGATTTGTTTTGTCAACATTTGTATACTCAAAATCTACTAAAAATTCCACTGGCCACTAAATTCTAGTTGTCTCCGCTATTGAAATTCTACTAAATCTAGTAGAAATTCTACTGGTTCAGGATGAACATCCTGTATATTATGTGTTGGCTGTAATAACCCATTACTTTGCTCCAATTTATATGTAGTATGTCGTACTTCAGTTACAAGTTTTTGAGTTATTTGCAATTTAACAAAATAGTATTGCAAATACTAACATGTTAAGGTTTGCTCTGTATGCAGGGTATTTGATAGCGTGATGTACAGTGGTTAATGGATAATAGAAGAGGTAATTTAGAATCTATTTAACCAGAATTATCCTTATACAAAGTATTACCGCTATCGATATATTGACAATTTTACATGAATTTTTTTAAGTGTTTGGCTAATGTTGCATAAGTATAGCACTTTACTACGAAAGTAAACAACCCTAAACCCAGAAAAAACTTAACCGTCATAATTGTTTTACTCTAAAAGTATTGACAGCGTTTCCTTGATGTGATTTATTTGCTCACACACCAAAACCAAATATGCCAAGAACATAAGCTGATAAGCATCTTTAGATTCGGGTTTTTTTAAGTAAATAAAAACATCTTCAAATAATTCATTTTGCATCCACGTTATCAATATTACTCATATTATAATTTATATTATCCCAATTTTGAATGTCTCTCCATAACCTGACGAGACATGCTGCTTTTGAAAAAAAAAAACGGCTATTTGCTTTCCATAAACAGACAAAAGTTAGGTAATCTTAATTGTCTTTTTCTCGTAAATTTTTTAAGGTACGACAGTAAGTTTTGTGAATTACCGCAGGTATCAGACGAGCGGCAAGAGTCACAAGGGTTCGCTTGCCTACCTTACGTAAATGGGGTATCAGAAAGAATCGGTAGATTACTGAAGAAATCGGGTATCACGGTAAGGTACAGGATCTTTTGCCTAACCGAAAGGATATCACACCACTCCTGAAGAACGAAGGGGTTTACAAGATAACATGTCAGTGTGGAACATGCTATGTAGGACAGACAGGAGGAAGTATCGAATGTCGAGTAAAGGAGCACAGTAGAGACACCCGGCTACGCAAGATTCAACAGTCCGCTGTTGCTCAACACTGCCACGAGTCGGGACACACAATGAATTTCGATGACGTGAAGATGTTGGCAAGGGTGGGTAATTATCATCAAACGTTTATTAGAGAAGCCATCGAAATTTACAAACATCCTGACAACTTCAATCGCGAGGACGGTACTGACATTAGTAGGGCCTGGCAATCGATCCTAACGCGGTCAGATGGAAAAGCACATGGTGGCGGTAGCTCCAGATATGCGCAGTGAGGTGTAAATTTAGGTATATAAGGTAGATTTTCTTGGTAGGTCTTCAGTATTCAACTAGCTTTGAAGAAGCGAGCAACATGGTTCGCGAAACGTCAGCATTTACAAATCTTGACACACGGCATAACCCGGAAGCAGGTTTTTCTTAATGATTTTGGCCGTGAAAGCCAACGTACTTACTTAGCAAACTTACTTATAAAATTTTGTATAATCGTGATAACCGAAATAATTTGCTTGTTAATAAATCTAATTTAATAAGTTCTAAATGGCCTCGTCCATAACCAGTGGCGTAACTAGGAGTCAGTGGGCCCGTGTGCGAACAGAAACAGTGGGCCCCCCTTCACTAAGACTTTTTATACTGTTTATACGTTTTTTATACGTTATACAGTGTGTCTCACGGAACGTTGGATTGTATGAGTACTTTTGTTATTATTGGAGATAGAAAGTCGGTTAATTGGACAAAGTAGTGCATATTTATTATGTGCTCTTTCATAATCTGTTCAGAAAACAGTTGCAATTCCAAATAGTTTCCAAACTATTTTCATAAGTTCTTTATTTGTGTTCCCATCAAAAAAGCGTTTTGAGATTATAAAGGCACTTTTTTCCCGACAATTTGATAAAGTTAGTTTAAAATTTTTATCGTGAATGAATTCGTCAGAAACAGTCGAAACTTTTGTTTTTCTTATGGACGCCATATTGGTTTTATACATGTTTGGATTCATCATTTCCTTCTGAGCAATTTGGTATGCCACATGCCATATTTTGATTACAATAAGATAATAGAAACAAAATTGGAGGCTGAAAATTGTACACTTCGAGAATTGCTGAAAATCGCATGGTGCCATGGAAGACGTTTTGTGAAATAATGTGATATATACCCATCTGTAACAATTTGTTGAAAAAAATTAGTGAAAACCTAGAACTGCGGGATTTTTAACTGAAACGCACTGGGCCCGAAAAAAATAAAACGTTTTTGTACAGCGCCATAATCGGGTGTAGGTATGGTTTAAATGTATGTGTGCGGTATAGTGGCCAACCGATTAACCGGACCAATTTTTTATAACAAAAATCTAACTTCGGAGATGTATCGGCAATATTGCTCTCTGAAGACGTGGAAGAAAGAATAGACGATATACTGTTGGCCTTACGATAAGGTATGTGGCTCCTACAAGACAACTGCGCATAATGCCCGAATTGTGGAACTATTTAGATATAAGACATAAACGGAGAGTAATTGCTACATATTCAGAAGTATTATGGCCACCAAAATTGCCGGATCTTACTCCCTGTGATTTTTATCTATGGAACTTATAAAATAAGGCGTATGGTGTTTATAATTTTGGAAACGTTGGGGAGTTAAGTGACGCTGTCATTCAATTCGATTGACAGAAGAACCCTCGGTAACGTCACCAGATTACGGAATGCTGTGAAAAATGCCTCCGTAAACATGGCGAGATTTTTGAAAACATTATTTAGTTTGTTAAAATGTTGTTACCTTTGTATGTTTTCTAGTTAGTACAAATAAATACATTCCAAAAGTTTACTGTAACTTGATTATGGGCACATAAATACTGTATCACTCAAATGTGTTTTTCATGACACCATGCGATTTTCAGATATTAAACAATAACTCCAATCCTGTCGGCTTGTTGTGTTGTAAATACGGCAAGTGGCATACCAAATTACTCAGAAAAAAATCTGGATCCAAACATGTATAAAACCAATATGGCGTCCATAAGAAAAACAAAAGTTTCGTTTGTTTCTGACGAATTCAGTGGCGAAAAATTTTAAACTAACATATTCAAATTGTAGGGAAAAGTGCCTTTATAATGTTAAAACGTTTTTTTGAAGGGATCACAAATAAAGAAGTTATAACTATAATTAAAAAGGTAAATTTTTTGTTTTTTTCAAAATAGCTTGGAAAGCAGTCTTGAAAGTTATTTTCTCTATTTGTAGAATTAAAAGTTTATCGTTTGTGTTTGTAGATCTTAATAAAATTGTATTGTTACCAATATTTTTTGTTCTTTATGTAACAATAAATATATGGTATCGAGTTTAGATTGTATCCGTGGAGACCTGCATACCTACTTTTTGAAATGCTCGAAATCATTTATTTACGTTATGCTAGCATCTTATTGCAGCCCAGGGGCCCAGAAACTGGTCAGATCTCTTTTTTAGCCCGAAATCGTATCCCGCGCTCAGAGGGGCTATCAGTTAATTTTTAGAACAATTATGAGAACTTTACTATACTATAATATATAATAGCTTACTACTCTTTAAACTGCTATCACTAAAACCAGTACTAGTAAAACTAGATATAGGACATAAAAACATAGATACCTATAAACAAATACAATATAAATTAAAAACAACTTAAAGAGCATTGCAGTTAGTTTCTTTTATAATATGTAAATATGTTGTTACATATTGTGTTCATGACATCAGCACCTCGCTATATAAATTTGTACCTGTCGACGTGATGTTAGCCTCCGAAAATATACGAAAACCTAACTGTAGTGTATAAAACAGAGTAGCTTATTAATCGTAACAGATACTATAAACAGGATACCGTGCAAATTTACATCCTGTACGGATGGGCATTAAAGATGAGAATGCGATTAAGGTAATGCGACCGCTTTGTCAAATTTGTAAAAGATAAATTTCGAGAGCGGTTTGCGTTAGCCATAACAGGTTTTTCAATTACGACATCCACTCTCAGGAACGACCTTTGCCACTTACAGATATTTATTCCTCCTCGGCATTCAGTCGAAGAATTAGGGGGACATAAAAAGCCCACTCTGTAGGACCAGTGACTGGCTTAACTACCTATTTTAAAGCACTCAATAAATATGAATGGACCGTCAACATTCTCCATTTCACCCTTCGTCATCATAAAAGAAATACTGTGTTGTTAAGTACAACCATTTTGCGATTAACACCTTTTGTTTATCGACACTGCGCGTGTGTCATGAATACAATTATGTAGTGAAACGGACTCGTTCGAACAAAATAACTCTCAATATATCATACATACGTTTATAAATACAGGGTTATGAAAATTGAAGGGAGATAGTTCCATTTGTATTGTACACTAACTTTATAAGTAGGTACATTATGAGATAAGTGTTTCAACTTTAAAAAAATGTGTAAATTACCACATCAATAACAAATGCTTAACAGCTCGATCCAACAGTACCCTTTTAAGCAAAGATTGGATTGAAACGTTTACTTTATTAATTATTTTTTTCTTTATTTTTTGTTTATTTTTTTATTCTTTTATTTCAGAAAACCATTTTTCTTTATTTCAGAAACGAAACAACCGAAATTTATGAATGTCGAATAATGTCACATATAATAAGTTCATTGCATACGTATCTATGACTATATAATCCCCATCATGATACACGCCAATGATTATAATGAACTTGCGTTGTATACTAATGACAGTTCGTTCAAATAATTAGTTCATTATTTCAACGACCTGTCATCATTACACAACGTTAGTATCAAAGTCTGTCAAAACCTAAGTGGATGCCAGTTATGTGACAGTTCGCCTTGGCATCATTGACAACTACATCTAAAATATTTGATGTAAAATGGAATTTATGAGTCGAAGTTAAAACGTCGTATTAGACTCACACACAATTGACATAAATCGTTGTATAATATACTATTTCAAAAACGTTTTTCGGCTTTACACATGTTATCATCTAAACATATTTTTAAAATACAGGGTTCATTTTATTATTCATAAACGTGGTAACATTTCTTGGTTAGTACCTACAACACCATTTTTTTGATTTTTTTAATTCTACGATTAATTGTAAGATTTTTTGAAGAAATCTTTTTTTTATAAAATGCATAACTTTTTAGTTATAAGTAATTAATCGAAACTTATTACCTTTTATTTTAACCAAGCGGATAACAAATGAAAAATTCAATAAAAACAACATAACAATAGAATCAAACTGCCAAATTAAAATAAATGTCTATGTATGTGGGGACATTATAATTTGAAGTTCAGGAGTTTTGAAGTTTTGAGTTTTGCTTACAACTTAAAAATTATAGATTTTATAAAAAAAAATTTCCACAAACAATTTTTGAATAAAAAATCTGATGTGGGCAGGCTCATGACTTTATCATACTATTTATAAAGTTAATAGTAAATGAGATTCTATTTGATTGAGATCGGTCGTATCTGTATTAAAATAAAGCTAGTTAGCCAGGATTTGACAGATATTAATACAATAAGAAGTGGTCGGTTTTTCAGTGGTCGGTTTTTCAAGTTTTAAGCTAAAATTTGAGCAAGTTTATTTTCATACCATAAGAATTTGCATACCACCGTAATTTATATTGATATTCAGAAAGGCTTAAGGAATTAAAATTTGCTAATATATACAGCAGTTCCATATAGAAAAATATATTGTCGATTCCACTAGACTGTTTTTTAATTTTAGATGTATAAAGCTAATCCTGTACATATTGAAGAGAGCTAACACTGGCGAGTAATGAGGAAGGAAGGCGGTGATAGCCATAAATATTTATCAATGGTTGTACGGATAAATTGTTTCTCGACCGGTCGCGTCGCAATGAGTGCTAGCGGAGGTAGCGTAACATGATCAGCGTCACTTTCAGTTACGGGTAATTATCATTGTTTATGAAACTATTAATTACGAGCTACTTCATTTCAGTACTAAACTTCTTTGGCGACGCGATTGTCATATTTGCCGCTTATCGTACAATACGTTCAAATTGTGTGCGGAAAAGTACATACGTTGAAACAATAATGTGTTAGAATTTACAATTATTGACCAGCCAATAGAGATAACGAATAAGGTTGAGCTTACAAGAAGTCATACAGAGTTTATACTTGATAATTATGTAGTTGATTCATTTTGGGTCCCTAATAAAAACTCTAAATTAGCATTTTCTAATGTTGAAGGTAATTAATTATTTTTCATAATTATGTACATTCAGAAGCCTATAATTCAGGATTCGATCTCGGCAGATTGTACCTCTGTTAATGAAGATATTTTAAAACTGATTTCACGAATATCTACAGAACTTCGAGGCGCACTTTTTAAAATTGTTTGCGTGTATACAGGGGTGTTCCATAAGGTAGTATCAACCCAAACTTATGTTTTTCTAAATGGAACAACCTATATTCCGGGTTAATTTTGAATTCCTTGCGAAATTTGACGACAATGAAACAACATTACCTACACTTAAACTTTATAGTTTTTGATTTATTTGCATATTTATGGAAAAACAGCACTCTAAGAAAAATGGTATATCTCATTACCTGTTTTTAATTTTATTGCGCACGCTTAGGTTATGATTAAGTAAGAAGTGTTCAGGGTGGTCATAATCTGCAGCACAATAAAGCAAACAGTGTTTCCTATGAAAGTAAATTTTTTAAATGGAACACCCTGTACCTAATTCTTTTTTTTTAATTCTACACATCGTTCTGCGCAAAAAAATACTAGTACACACTAGTGCTAAAATAAACTATTGCAGAGATAACTAGTCTTCTTCATAAAAAAATCAATTTTTCTATCAATTAGTGCATTTACACCTACATTGACAATTAAACTAGTTAAGTATTTACCCAAAGTACTATTCACTTGCATATTTCATCTTCTTTTAACTTAATAAAAAATTTTATCACTTCTTCAATGTAATATTATAATTTGTTATAAAACTTTACTTATACCTTGTTGGCTATGAAAAACAGTGCTAAAGAAGTTATTAAGGTATCTGTCAGTGGCATCTGTCAACTCTACTTGCCAATAACGCATTTTTGTTGCATTCGCCAAGAACCCACACCATGTCAATTAGTTCCTCCTGGGAAAAGATCGCCATATTTCCCAAAATTATGCAAATAGAACTTCACAACCCTAACAATATCACCACCACTGACAGATATCTTAATAACTTGTTTAGCACAGTTTTTCATAGCCTACAGGGCATAAGTAAAATTTATTTCAAACTATAAAATTAAATTCCAGATGGGTGAAACGTTTTATTTTATTAAAGAAAGATGAAATCGTGCGACAAAACAGTACTTTAGGTAAATACTAAGCTGGTTTAATAGGTAATGTAGGTGTAGAACCACGAATTAATAGAAAAATCGATTTTTATGAAGAAGACTAGTTATCTCTCCAATGGTGTATTTTAGCACTAGTCTGTACTAGTGCTTTTTATGCAGAACGATGCCAAAAGCTTAATTATTTACAGGGTGTTCCATTTAAAAATTTAACTTAGCAAAACCTGTTTGCTATATTTTATTGCAGATTATGACCACCCTGTACACAATTTGGATGTGGTAGGTAATCACGCTAATAGCTTCTTGCATAATCATAATCAAAGCGTGCGCATTAAATTAAAAACAGGTATTGATATCTACAGTTTTTCTTCGACTGCTGTTTTTCCATAATAATTAAAAAGTTAAAAGCTTAGGATAGGTAATGTTATTTTTTATTGTCGTAAAATTTTGCGAGGAATTCAAAATTGTGCTGAAACAGGTTGTTCCATAAAAAACATAAGTTTGGGTTGGTAGTACCTTATGGAACACCCTGTATAGACGCTAATAATTTTAAAATGTGCCCCTCAGCGTTCTGTATATATGAGTGAAATCAGTATTAAAATATCTTCATTAACATAGGTACAATCTTCCGAGATCGCACTATTGAGACAGCCTGTATAACCCAGCCAAATTCGGCCAAAAAAGCGATAAACTTCGAATCAAAAACTTCGTGCAAAAAAGTCCTCATCGATATGGTATCTGCGTTGCGATTTAAAAAACTTCGGTCAAAGATGACCGAATTGTTTTTTCTTAAATAAAATGTTGCTTTATCGTTTATCACGTTATCGCGTAAGTTTTTAATCTTTTAATTCTCTCTAAAAAAGTGTCCATAAATCATTAAAGTACGAGTTGTATTTGTAAACATGATTGACCATCGTGTTTTATAATAAGTAAAACAATAGCATGCAGCTAAAACTAGACCATTTCCGACATATATCCTTCAGAGGGTTAGAACGTGTTTTATGTATTATCTAGTTTTTCGCGGAAATGCAACAAAGCTCTAGTAACTATGTATTAAAATATACGCTAGTAATGGATACTAGTTTTGGAAATTTCACATAGTAAACAATAATATAAAATACTTTTTTTATCTGAAGAACATATATCAAAAACCGCCAACGTTTGACTACATATAATATAGAAATAAACCGAAATCTCTTCTTCTTTACAAAGTTTTTTACATTATTGAGACGTTTCGATGCCTAAGAATCATCTTCAGACTGGAATCTACAAATATTGTAGTACTAAGAATATATTCCATCAGTCGTTAAATGCCTTTTCGAGTAAAAAAGTTTCATATGAACTTATTGGTTTTCCAAAACTCTTAAGAAGTAGAATGCGTTTAAAATACGGGTTTTTAGTATTTCAAAGCAGCGGTAACTTTTTAATGAATAGAAAAAATTTAAGTCAATATAAAAATTAATAAAAACTCACTTCCACTAGTGATTTGCTTGGAGAATATCCAGTAAAGATACTATGAAGTGCTAATCTCTCTTTTTTTAGGTTCTACTGAAGATGGCAACATAGTTGCTGAAATACGTATTTAGGTTTCTAAAATACTTGTTGTGGTTAGGGGTTTATAATTTTATTATTAAGTTCGCCACAGTCTCCAAAATATTGTTAATATAAAAATTATTACTCAGCACCAACCCTGCGAAAACCTATTTACCATTCTCTTTTCACGTCAAGAAATACTTACTTAATACCAGGAGACTAAAAACGAAAAGTATTTTGTTCGTTTCCGATCAGAACGAAAACGAAAAATTTTGTTTTCGTTCTTTTCGTTCACACCCAAAGAATATCGTTTTCGTTTTCGTGAACCGAAATGAAATAACGGTTAAAACCGGTTTTTTACTATTTTTCTAATAAAAGTATGCCAATAAGCTTTTTTAATTTTTTTTATATTTGACAAATAACTCACATGTCATAATTTTAATCATAGGTGGCAAAAATTACTAACATAAAATTTATGCTTTTAAAAACTTAAATGTTAAAAATGTCAATTAACTGCATTTTAAGTGGTGATGGCAGTTTTGCTTTTTATAAATATTAAAAATAAAATTTAGAATGAATTGTTCTGTACCATTTCTGTTTCGTGCCTCTCCAAGCACGAATCTGTCTTAGTTTCTTTCATTTATTCTCATTAAATTTAGTTACTTGAAAACCACGCACAAACTGCTATGCAGTTTAATGGTCTGCCAGTGACAGATTTTTTTTGTTTTTTTGCTTCATATCTTAAATAATAATATTTGTTTCTTTTCTCTCTGATCTTGCTTTGTTTCAATTAACCTTTACTTATTTAAAAATTTTGTGTCATGGTTAATTTTTGGTTATTAGTAAATAAAGTTATTATTATTATTAAAAATAAGAGAAAAAAATGTAACCTATTTATTTTATAGCAAATATATGTATATATATAATTAATTTAGCATTCCAAAATAAATAAAAATTTTTGTTAATTAACTAAAGATATATTCTAAAGTAAATGAACGTGAATAGAAGACCCTTGCATCCCCGATATGTCTACTAGGAGTAGGTTACAAAAATATTGTGTCATTAAACCGGTTAAAACCGGTAACAGAAATTATTTATTTCGTTTTCAATCATGAACGAAAAATTAAAATTTCGTTTTCGTTTCCGTTTTCGTTCTTATAAATTTTTCGGTTAATTTAGTTCTTTCGTTCTCGTTTTCGTTCCGTTCTTAGTCCCTGCTTAATACATGTGTGGGGTAACACTAGGGAAAAAAACATGAAAAAGTATAAACCCAGCAAAGTAAAGTCCTTAAAATCATGTAGTTCCTAGACAGACTGACACCAACACAAGAAGTTTACGATACCAACACAAGAAGTTTACGAAACCACACACGAACAAAACATGAACAAGTTAATTTCTCTTATTACTTAACATTAATATATAAAATGAACAACAACAAAATTAAAACAAACATTAAATTGAAAGAAAACAACGCATACCACAATTACACTACAAGGGCATGCTCTCACATTCGAGCTCATATATTCAAGAAGAAGAAATTTACGCAAACATCACTAACGGATACGTTTAAAATATACATACAATAAACTACCCGAATACATAACAAACCTAGCGCCACAATCCTTCAAGAGAAAGGTAAAAAATGCTGGTGACGGGCACATTATAGAGAAGCAACTTAGCATAACCAAGCACCCTCAATACCGCTAGCCCGACGAAGGAAATCCAGCCATCAATGACGACGGAGATCCAACCCCGAGGTGAAGATAGAGGGAAGAACAGACGTTTTGTTTTTATTTGTTTTCTTTTAGAAAGATGAACAAATAGTAATTTGTAGCATTACAAATAATCTTATATATTTCTTAAGGGGGAATAAGTAAAATACGACGTGTTCGAGGATTTTTTAAAACCTTCTCAAAGCTGACGAATCCGTTCAGCGGTATCCAAAATTTATTCTCGACTACCCAATGTTTTCAGCCATTGGGGAGCAGATATGCCACTTTCTACGGGTTTTGTATACTTAAGGTGAGGTTCTCATGTAATCGGTTGAAAAAATAATTTTTTCTTTTGATATTTTGAAACTTTAAAGTATATAAAATCAACCCCTGAAGCAGTTTTTTTTTATTCTCGCAAGTTTCACGGTTTTATAGCCTATGGTATTCTCCGGTCAAAGTTTCCTGCATTAAGGCGGCGCAAAGATATGTGCCTATTGAGATGATAATTTTCGGTAACGCTTTAAATTAGGAATGTGAAATATGGATACAGTAAAGAAAACGTATAGATCTAGGTGGTTATGTTGATTAAATTATTATATTTCAATGAGTTCATATAGAAAAGGAGTTTTCTACACCGATACAACCGACGCGTTTTTCTAGAAACACGATCTTTCAAACTGGCTTGCGCGATTACTTTTGAATCGTTTAACAAATCGAGTTATTCTTTTTACCCCTTAGAGAAAATACTTTTTATTGGAGGTTAAACCTCATAATAAGTGAAACTTTTAAATAATTATATTATTTATAACGATTTGAAGCCGAAAAAAAGCTGTAAAAAATCGACCCTAAAATTCAAACAACAGCCATTTCGTCAATTTTCAACTTTTTTAACTAAATGTTGGTTTAGCCTCCAACTAATTTCATCTAGTTTGATAGCGCTTTAGAAATTTCGATTTCTGTTTATTTTTATAGGAGCTATCGTGCACGTCGTTGAGACAAGCACGCCGCGCAGGACCTGATACTTCCTACAACAGTATCCACTTCTTGCGTATAGTTTTTATGGCGCTATGTGCTTTTGTACACTAAAGTATGATAAATATATGGCAAAAGAAACCCTCTTACAATCTGTCTAGAAAACTGTCTCAAAGTTGAGCTACTTTTTCGGTGTCTACATGACAACCTCCCCTTAATGAAAGCGTTTATCATGTACAGGAGCAACGTGGTTATTGTTTGCAATACTACTCTCTAACCAAGATTCCAAAAAAAAAAAAATGCAAGCAAAAAAACAAAATAGAAACACGATAATTTCGGTATTAATCAAGAACGGCGCGCAACTTCATTTGCATGAAATATAATTGATTGCCGAAACATACGACGTAATTTTCTACTCAGCGTCACAAAGCGGTCATAAAATCCGCGTTACGCGCATACTTAGACATGCAAATCGGATCTGATTGAAAAACGAATTTTTATTAGTCACTGTTTCCGAGAATTCCGCCGCCGCCGTCGCCGCGCTGGCCGTCCGGAGCCTAGATTGATAATTATCGACCGGTCGGTCGGTCGCGTCGTTCTTTGGGTCGCGGACCCTCGCCTCGCTCCGCGAACTTTCGAAACAAAGAACCGGACGGTCGGTCAGCAGCAGCCAGCGCGGCGGGTCCACCATAATACGCGCGACGTAGAGGGCCGTGGGTGCGGCAAAACCGGCCCCGCGATACGCGACGACGCCGTTAATCGATCACGACGCGAACCGCGAGATCGATACGGCGCCCCACGTTTCTTCTCCGCGCGTTCCTCTCCTCTTCATCATCCCCTTTTTTGCAGATGCTGCGTCCGGTCGCCAGTGGCGGCTGGAAGGACCGTGGGACACCGTGCACTACCATGTACTAATAAGATTTTACTATAAGCGTCGGTATCATAGGAATAGTGAGGTCCATGTAGGGGATTTTCTACAATCGTGTTAAATTTAGACAATTTACGGGCACGCTCTGGAACAGACGTGCTGGAGAAACAGCCAAAAACTGTTTCCATACAGAAATTACTAAAGAAAAAATAGATAAATAACTAACTTTTTTAAATACTCTATCAGCGTCTGAAACTTCTGAAATTTGTGTAGGTGGATTATTTTGTGGTAACAGCAATATTTTGAAAGTCAACGTCCGGCAAACAGATTAAAATAAAAAGTAACGTTGCAAATAAACTCATGCTAGAGAGTTAGATACAGCAAGACATTGTTATAAAAGCTGTTGCAGTAGGCAGAAATTTACTTCACTACCGCTCGAGAACTTACCAAACACGACATTAGTCAATCCCTAAAAGACCTAGGTCATAACTTCATAACTGGAGAAACACTTCAGCAGCAGAAGGCTATGGAGAACTTACAAATCTTATCAATGCTGCCTTCAGACTAAGGTATGTGCCCATGTCTGGAGAACTGAACTCTCCTATTATCCATCGTGACTATCTTATCCCTGAGCAAAAGGCTTATTCCTGACCATCAGTTCAGATTTTGGAACAAGCATTCGACTATTAACCACGTAGGTACACCGAATAACAAACATTATCGAAAAAGCACTAGAGGCAAAAAAGGTTTGTTCTGCAATCTTCCTAGATGTAGTACAGGCTTTTGACAAAGCCTGGCAAGAGGGACTAAACTATAAATTAGGAAGTATCCCCCACAAATACCCCGCACAAATATTAAAATCTTACCTCACCGACAAATAATTGAGTCAAACAAAATGGTGCTTGCTGTGTCCTAAAGAAAATAAAAGCAGTTGTATCCAAAGGTAGTGTTTTAGGGCCAGTCCTTTGCCTATTCTACACCAGCGAACTCCAAGGATTATAAAACAATACTGTGGAAAAATTCATAGACGACGGCTATCCTAGCTGTAGGGAAAGCAATTTTCAGGTCTAGACAACGATAAAAAGGATTAAACTAAACCAACATATTAATATGTTGACTTCACTAACAGCATAGTACAACATATAGTACCGTACGCAAACACAGCCAAATATCTCGGCAAGACTTTAGACGCCAGGCTGCACCGGTATGTATATGTCAAAGAAAAAAGAAAGGAACTAGTAATTCGATAATGAAAACAAGCATTGGCTGCTTGAAAAACGCTGCCCGTATATAAGCTTCTCTTGTGGCAGGAAATCCTAAAACCCATGACCACGTATGTCGCTCAAATCTGGAGTTATATCATAGAGGTAACATACAAATTGGCCAGGCCTCCTAAAATAAAGTACTAAGATGCATTATCAATACTCTTTGATACATTCGCAATGATTGTCTCAAAGAACCTCAAAATGAAACTCCTGCATAGCGAAATACAAGACATTAGAGGAAGATACGAAAGAAAGACTTTATCAACACGTGACTCTTGAGGCCATTCAGCTCCTCTGCAACACCGGATTGAAGACTCAAGAGAAAGCAGGCTTTTGAATAAATTTGATAGTGACAAAACAGTAAGTGCTAGTTATAACGGCTGTTTTTAATGCTAGTTTAAACCAACTTTAAACTGAGTTTAGATATACAAAAACGTTTAGATCTGAATTCGGTTACCTAAACGTGGTTTAAACTGGCTAGTTCCAAACGCTGAGACATTGGGAGCGTATAACTTATGGATTGAGTTGTCAGTAGGGCTTACAATCCCGGACAATATACTGATCCCGGGATTAAGGGATTAAAGATTTTTTAATCGCGGGATCCCGGGATTGATCGCGGTATTCATGAAAAAAGCAATAATTGCCGGATCAAAATGCCTGCGATTCCAAAAGTTACCAAATCGGACAATATCTTTTACCACAAAACTTATCAACGTTTTCAAATTTTACCTTACAAATAGACAACAAAAATTCTCGTTTTAAAAGGTATCAAAGTCTGCGTATTGACATCAATATAAACAAATTTTAATTTTTATTTTTTCAGATCATAACTTGCTCTTCTATCTTAAATTTGGTCAAAAATTTCACGTTTTTGTAAAATGTTTCCAGAATAGTCACGGCAAAAGAAAGAGTCAAATTTTAAATTTTTCATATTAATATCAATAAACATTTTAATGATTTTTTCTTATCTTCCTTAAGATAAGATTGAATAACTTTTATATTCATACGTCCTGGATGTTTATTATGCAAATAGACTACCTGCCTGCATTTGAAATAAAACGATTATTGTTTACAAAAAAAGATAGGTATAACGACTTTGAGACCCAGTTCTAAATTCGTCTTCAAGTAAACAGTTATTCATTGTTCAACATTGATGCAATATTCAGTGCAACTTCTTAGAATATTTAGTATTCAATTTCTTGTCATGAACAAAATGAATATCACTTGTCCATCTTTCGGTTTTATCAAATATAGTTCAATCCCGGATTATAAAAATACATTTTTATGTAAGTGCATTTTTTAACAAAAATTTTACACTAAAAGAGGAAAAAAACGATAATTGTGCGATGAAGAAATCTCAAAAATGACAAAATTACGGTTGCCACAGCTCATCACAAACTCTAGATGTTTTCTCCGAGACGCAATCTACGGTATAGAGGCACTCCGTGACAGAGAAACATCGTACCTAACTATTTGTTTTTTTTTTATTTAAGGTAAAATCCTCGTTCGATTGGAGTGAAGAACCATCAAAATATTAATTTAAATAACAAAGATTAAAAGCAAATCATTTTTGGTACAATTTGGGTTTCATTTTACCGTTAAATATATCGGGATTAATATATATCTTTATTTAATACGAAATTTTCAATATTTTTTTCCGCTGTATTTTATACGTATTTACTAATTTTATATTCTGTAGTACATCATTGAATACAGTTAAAGAAATCCGCAACTATTTTTTACAACATTTTACGTTTGTGTTTTTTGAGTCTTTCTATTCGTGTGTTTTATATATTGTATTGCCTGTATTTTTTGTTGAGGAAATTAAGAAGATAAGTCTTCTTAATTTCCTTAAGAGAAACCTTCTTAAGAGAAGGTTCATGTTTGCCTTCATGTTATAGCAACATATTGGTAAAAATTTAAATTAATCAGAATTGGTGCTGTTATAGATTGAAGTTCATACTTAAAAAATAGCAGCTCAATTGAATTATTTTAGATCAGTGCCCACACTTCACCAATTAACAAAAAAAGAAGAAAATAATTTAGATTTAGCTTTTTCGGCATCCCGGGATTTAGATTTATAATTAATCAATTAAATACTTGTAGTTTTAAAACAGACAGATAAAATGTAAGTATTATGTATAAACAGTTCATAATGTTATTTAACTCTAGTAAAGGTCTAATATAACGATTTTTGTTGTTGCCGACATCCAAATATTTAGTAAAACTAAACTATTACGATGGAAATATTACTGGTAATTTAAGTAATTTACCGGTAATCTAAGTAATTTACCGGTAATTTACGTCGTTTTACTGGATATTTACGTAACATTACCGATAATTTAAGTAATATTCCGGTTAATTTGCAAAATAATAAAATTGGATGTAATTTTCCATCACACACTGCCCAACATTTTTCTTTTACTAAAATGTTAATAATTTAGGGAAAAATTATCTCAATCCGCTCGATTGTACGCAACCCTTGGGCAAATTCCGTTGAACCGCCCCTGTTCGTTTGCAGGCTTCTCGTCCGGTCATTTCGAAAATTTCGGACCGGTCTCTTCTCGTGTTTTCCCCGGAGGCGTGATCGATATCGTCCGTCCGAACGCGAGCGAAGAAAAAAAGAAGCGACGGCGGTCCAACCGAGAGGATAAAAAAAAGGTCCTTCGAGCGTTACAGAGGACGACGACGTCACTGCGTCCTTCTATACCTCGGACGCGCTAAATGGCAATTATGTTCTCGAGGGCCGTGTGCACGTAATACGCGTTAATCTCCGTCTTTCCTCCCCATTCCCTCCCACCCGACCGCCACTCGCATTCGTACAGTTATCTGGTTACCGTGTGACGCCGATCGTATAACTGTGCTAAGACGTAAATTGAGAGAACACGATGAATAAGACGTGTGTGCGAGATTTTGGTGTGCTTTATGTCCTTGTACGTGTTCCGCCTGATGGATACTGTCCGAGAATTCTTGGTTAACTCTAATCGCACTTGAAAAGAAAACTTTATCTACACCGGACCGGATCACCGCAAATATTTGACTGTCAACGTTGGGTTACTTTATGTCAAAGTAATGTGTAGCCATGAAACCCAAATGTAAATGTAAATACCATCATGTTGATTATACTATTTCGTTTTACTTCTTAAGCGGTTGAAGATAAATCCATCGTTGAACACAGAAAGTTTTCTTTGTTGACATATATAGCAAAAAGTGAACATTTGTCGGAGAAAGGTCTGTGCAAACGGACTTCTTGCCCATGGTTTCTGTACCATTTATCAAGATAACTCAAATACACAATGAGAGTTATCCATCCTTTGCTTATTGATTAAACAACTAGTAGTTTTCCGATTGTGCCTATTCACGCACTTGTTGTTACTTTTTCACGGATAAGCTTGTATACCAAATTTCAGATTGATTGCTCCAAAATTACGGAAGTCTATATCTGCCACGCCTCCTTAAAGGCGTAATAAACGTTCATCACTGTAAGTGTGGGACCGCGAAAAAATAAAAAATAAATCGGTTGTTAGTTTGACTTTTAACTCTCTTTTAACAAATTGGGCATAATGCGGCAAGAAATATCACAGCTTACTATCAAAGACTTGCTTATTAGCCCATATACGGTTTGTTGGACAACTATATCCATAATTGAGCTAATTTTTAATTTCTCGAGAAAAAGTTATTCTTTATACAGAGTTTGGGTCTAAAAAATACGATAAGATCTAGATAAGTTTTTATTTTATGACAATTACTGTTCTTACTTTTATATAATAGAAATACTTAAAAGCAATATTTCAAATTAAAGATAAAGAATGTACAGTTGTCCATTTTATAGAATATTTTTAATAATTTTGTCGGTTTTTGAAAAATTAGTCGTGCCTTTGATCTTTTCTTTTGACTGAAATTACAGGTTATTGAGACTCCGTTAATACTACCAAATAGACCAGGCAATAGAGATTTTTGCGTGACAAACATACTAGCAGGAAGCCGACTTTCCCAGGTCACCTGGAACAGTCCGTTGATGTATTGTAATGTGTTTTCTACTCGCAAATATCATTTCTTAGTTATAAACAAACTACATACAAAATCGTGTTTTTTTCCGATTTTCGCTTGTAAAAACAGAACCAATCGAGCAATATTGATGCTTTCAACAGACGGATTGTAGAGAAAGAAAAGATAAAAATGAATCCTGCGCGGACTCGATTGAATTAATATTAACCGAGGAAATTCAGAAAAACCGCAAAAGCTGCGTTTTTCAAAAATTCATAACTCCGCCATGTTCAAAATTGTAGCGTAGGCTTTTCGCGTGAAACTAGTGATTGATGGGTACTTTGAGTGGACAACCCAGGGGTTGTCCGATGATTAGTTTTTGCACAATTGCGATTTGAATATTTTTATGCAATATATTTCGAGCCTGGATGCGTCGGAGGTGGTCCGAATTTAATTTTTTTGCGTATTTCGAAATGTGCTACAAAACGTCTATTCTGATTTTACGTTAAAATGTTGCGAAGTAGGTGGAAAAATGTTTGCAAACATGCCCGAGAACTGCCGCGCGCTCCAACGCGGTCTAGTAGTGAGGGCAGACAGCCGACGCGGGGAGCTCGCCGCACGCTTGTATTACTACTATAGATACCCGCTTCCCCGCGTCGACCGCCTACCCCCCCAACTCGACCGGTTTGGAGCGCCCGGCTGTTTTCGGTCATGTTTGCAAGCATTTTTCACGCAACATTTTAACGCAAAATCAGATAGCAGTTTTATAGCACAATACTTCTACTTTCGAAATACGTAAAACAAATTAAAATCGGACCACCTCCGACGCATCCAGGCTCGCCGAAACATATTACAGAAAAATATTCGATATCGCAATTGTGCAAAAACTAATCATCGGACAATGCCTGGGTTGTCCACACTCAAAGTACCCATCAATTGCTACTTTCACGCGAAAAGCCACTGCTGCTTTGAAAATGGCTGAGTTATGAATTTTTGAAAAATTGCTGGTTTTTCCGGTTTTTCCGAACTTCCTCCGTTAATATTAATTCAATCGAGTCCGCGCAGGGTTAATTTTTTCGTCTTTTCGTTCTCTACGATTCGTCTGTTTAAAGCATCAAGATTGCACCATCATCGGTTCAGTTTTTACAAGCTAAAACAAAAAAAACACGTTATGTTTAGGTTTTTTGTTTATACCAAATTAAAAAATTATATTTGCGAGTAGGAAACATCACAATACATCTACGGACTGTTCCACGTGACCTGGGATGATCGGTGTCCTGCTACCTAGTATTGTTGCCACAAACCCAGTCATTTTCTGCTTTATTGCCTGGTCTACAAAGTACTTTATCAAATTCAGTTGCTATAATTTGTTGTTAATAACAATGTTGGGGTCAGATCAAACGATAAAAAGAACAAACGAGAAAAACAAAATAATATTCCTGTAAAATTTCAAGCGTCAACCAAATCTCATATATTTTATCACAGCATTAAATTAAGTTTAAAACAACTTTTCCCTATACCATTTTAGATTTAGTTGCTACAAACTGCTACTCTATTCTTGAGCGAATTGAATAATTTATGACTATGGATGTGCCGTTTTTAGGACATCCAACACCCTTTATAAAGAATTAAGAGCTATTTAAAAAATCTCACCAAAGGTATAAGTTTATAAGTGTATATTATGCAATTTTTACGATTCGTTCTTTGTTATACGCAAATATTAGCAGATGATTAATGACCCTACTTATTGGAACCAACAATCGTTTTTTTTTCCAAAACCACCAGGTGCGCGAGTGGAGAAGATGCCTTATTTGTCCTTTGACAAAATTCAATATTAACAGTAATTGTAGTTATTACACAAAATGACCAAACGCCAATGGCACACAAGATGCCAGTAGAGTTTTCCAAATGATCGATTTTTGCTCTAACTGATTAACCAGGCTCAGTCTCCTACGCTATTGCGTAAGAGACCCCCATTTATTCCGGGTGCCCCTAGGTTAGGTATCGAGAAAGAGGGTATCGCGGATATGTGGAGCAAAGAAGAGCTTTGCGCGGCGCAACGTTGCGCCTAGCTGACGGCTTATAATAGTGGTAGGCAGGCATCTGCAAATCAGGCTGACATACATCACGTGTAGGTAGATAAGGGCGAGTGGGCGCCCGAGGGGAGAACGGGGGATTGGGTCGGATGGACCGACCGTCGGTCGCTCGTTCGGTGTTAGCGGGACACACACACATACGCAATCAGCCGTTCACCTACGAGGAATACACGCACACGAAGGCAACCATCGCCGCGGGCAGCCGCGGCTATCGGCCGCTGTTGCTGGTCCGCGACTCAAACTCCTCTCCCATCGGCATCGCAGATGTGGTAGTGGATGGCAGCTTGTGTGTGTGTGTGTGGAAGCGTTTGCACGAACGTCAATATCTACAGGGTGATATTTTCATGTTGAAGTTAAGAATGAGGTTCTGATGATAACTATATAATCAGCCGCTGTGCAGGAAACGTCATCATGTGCATTCCTAAAAAGCAATGCCAGTAGATAAAATTGAATATTACACTGTGTTACAGTGAAATATACTTTTCACGAGACATAGTTGCTCAGCTGGTAGAACATAATGGAATATACGAAATTTTACAAACACCCCCAAAATCTCGTTTTTTTTTTAAAAAACTGTTTTTGGGTACTTGCATGTGAATAAAAATGCAGAACTCCGTCATTTTCCATTCGATTTCCAAAAAATGCAATTGAAAGAGAGAACAGAGACCATTATAAGGATGTACTGTTTGGTCAGATCCATTAAAAAGTCGAAAAGTTATGGACTTTGAAATTCAGAAGTTTCCCATTATTTTGAGATTTTCTGAAATTTAACAACAGTTTGATCTTTTGTTTCAATCCATAATATTTTAATTCTAGTTTTTTTTTTATTGAAAGCCCATTTAAATTTGCGTTTAATACGAGGTTGTTTATTTGAATCGGTTGAAATTTGACTGAGTTTTCGAAGATTAATCACCGTCTTGTCATACACACTAGGCAGAAGGAACCTACGGCCCAACCGTAATAAATCCGTACTCTTGATTCACATTAACTGGGCATTATTTTGTTTGTTTATTACCTAGTTTTATTGAATTTTAGTCTATCTAATATGTTATTAAGTACTATTCGACTTGTATCCAAATATCGTAGAATCATTAATCGATAATCTTAACCCATTCAGAAGTTTCTCATTATTTTCAAATTTTTATTTTGATTTTCTTGTTTTTTTGTCATTCTCGATAGTAACCCAGTACTGTTCCAATAAACGAGTGAACATTTTACTGTTGGTGCAATTTATTTTGAAACTAAATATACCTGGAAATGCAATGAACGTAAACTCTAAAGTACTTAGTAACATATTGTGATAGTCAGGCAGGTAACAGCAAAAAGGAAAGGAAAAAAAAACAGTCGTAAGTTTAGGATAATATTGTAAATATAAGTGCTAGTAATGTCTAATTAATGTGTATAAAGACTACGGATTTGTTACAGTCGGCCTGTATATTTCTTCTCCGTAGTGGGGTGTGTCTAGCCGGTCAATAAAATCTGATAATTCTGTTAAATTTCAACCGATTCTAATAAACAAACACGTATTAAACGCAAATTTAAATGGGATTTTAACAAAAAAATAGCAAAAAATATTACGAATTCAAGCCGGTCATCAAATTGTTGTTAAAGTTGAAAGAATCTGAAAATAATTGGCAACTTCTGAACTTGAACGCCTATAGCTTTTCAATTTGTTATTGGATCTAACCGAACAGTATATCTTTATAATGGTCTACTCTTCCTCATTCATTTGTATTTTTTATTTTGGAAATCGAATAGGAAATGGCGGAGTTATTAATTTTTATACATGTTCAAGTACCCAAAAACATTTTTTTTTAAAAAAATCCAAATTTTGGAGGTGTTTGGAAAATTTCAGCTCTATCTGTTAAACAACTACCGCTATGTCTCGTGAAATGTATATTCGTTTTTTTTTTTTTGTAACACAGTGTTATCGGTACTTAAAAGACGTCCATGTTTTTGTTTCTTTTTGTAAGAAAAGACGAAAACAGATTATCTAGGTTGCACTTCATATAAAAACCTATTTCGTCGGAAAACATTGTGTGAAGAGATGGCCAAAACATTTTGAGCAGCTTGGTGGTGTATAAGTTATTGTCAGATTTATATATATTTTTTGCATTTCTTAAAGTAAGAAATTTTAGGAAAGTGTTACTCATTCTACTAACTCATAAATACTCTAAAAAATAGTTATCCTGTATTACTTTGTTACCAGTTTTAGTTTGTAAGATCCCCAACCAAACTAAGATGTTGTTTTGTAATTTTTTTTTCTGAATGCCATGTGAGAATTTTGGTACCGAAAACATTGTAGGCGAAAACATTGTAAACATTGTAGGAATTTCAGATAACTTTAAAGTCGACGTATCGCCAACTGTTGTTTTTCTTACGTGCCCCATACATACAACTCATTTAGGATTATGTAGTAACTTTTCATATGCAAAAATTTATGAGCATCTTCTAATTTAAGCTTGTGGAATCACAAGAAACAGCTACATTTGAAAATGTCTAAATCCTACATAAATTAAATGAGCCGCGCACACTACTGCCAACAGAATTCACCCCTGACGTAAGAACCACTAATGTGGCTGGCAACTAACGTAATTTAGAAGTCTTATTGCATTTTTTTTATTAACGTGCAGTGTATTACAATAAACCATGCACAACTTTCTTTCAAAATCCACAATATCGAAACCTGAAGTTCATCAAAAACCAATTAAGACATCGACTGAATAAGGCAACACTGAGAAGTCAAACACAGTACATCTTGGACTCCTAAAACTTGTGTTTATAAGATGACAGTTGCTAGCATACACTAACAGTTATCTTGCACAATGTTTCTTTTGCAGAACAAGATCATTATTTTAAACGGCGCAAGGGCTGCTCGCCAGTTAGCTTCTAAGATTTTCTAAATAGAAAAAGGCGAATTGAAAGTGATTAGGCATTTTTTCTCGGATGTGGTCGTAGCAGGTAGTGGTCTTCGGGACACCCGGTATATGGATGTTGTTGGCTGTGTGCACGTGCATGTGTGTGTGTGTGTATGTGTGTGATCTACCCGCAGCTGTCGCGGGGTCTCTCGCGGACAGAGGCAAGCGCAGGGTCGTACTCTGAACCGGAAACGCCGAGACCGGGGTCGATATCTAGCGGAGCGACCGGGGCCCCACAGAGAAGACACAAAGGGACCGACGGGACCGCGGACTGTCGCACACCCATACACACACACACACACACACCCGAACGAACGCATACAATCGCGCGCGCACGTACGCTGGATACGCGGAATGACTCACCGGCGGTTATTAGGAACGCGACGCGACGCGGCGTGACGCCTGAAGGGCCGCGAGAACGAGGCCCCACATCACCGTCGTCCGACGCCTGGGAAAATTGCCGTCGCGACGTTCCAGAGACGGGCCCAGGATGCTGTGCGAAAACGTTCCAACCAGTTGCAACGACAAGACCACGTTTTTGAATTACGAACTCTTATTATTTTCAATTTTTTCCGAAAAAGCACCAAAGGGCATGTATATAATTGCGTAAATAATTTACAGGTAGGCATTTAATCATCTATATTGGTGTATCCACAATCCACATCAATAATCGTAATTTGCGTTCTACATATGGTGTTCAGATGTGGTGTATCTGTCGTAGGCAAATGGTTATTTTAGGCAAAAAGTTTTTGCCTAGGCAAAAGCTATTTGCCTGGGCAAATAGATATTGAACCTTTATTTATATTATTAAAATTTATTTGCCTATTCAAATGTATATGCCAAGACCGTTGTCAGACAAATAGCATTTAGTTTTCAATCGATTTTGTTTTAAAATTGTGTGAGGTTATTTTTATTATCCGTGCATGTTAATTCTCAAATACGTCATAATTATTATATAGTCGTTGATCACTTTTGAGAAATATCGTATTCTAATCATCATGATTCTAATGAAGTTACGCCTGATTTGTTGTGACAAGCGTCAATACTCATTAGTGCGGTGATACTAAAACAGGACTTTTTTAGGTTAGGAATGTTTAGTTTCCCTTTTACCAGGAAATAGTTGTACTAGACTGGAAATTCTGGAAAACACTAAATTTCTGAATTCTTGTCGACCTGACGATTTTACGCATGATGATATCACGTAACTCCTATTTTGCATACGGAAATCATGCGAAACAAATGTGCAACTCATGAACATATTGTGTGTTAAAAAGTTTGCATGTTTTCATAATGGTTCACCGATATGCTGCGGAGGTTACCGTAATGTTTAGCTGAACCAAGTGCCTATTGTTGTGATAAGACATGGAGGGGAACTTAATAACGCTGTCAACAATCAATCACATAACTTCACATAATTTGAACATCCAACCGTATGCTGCTATGCGCACTGTCACTTGCGATTGCGGGAGGGTTACACCGGTTACACTCTGTTCGTTGAAACCATTCGCTTACGTCATTATTTTTTCTCCGTATGAATCAAAACGGCACAGAAAAATAAAAAAAATATTGCTGCAATGTGTATGGCAATGCCTGTCGTCAAAGACTTTTTGTTATACAAATGAGCATAACCCAGAGAGGAAGGACGAGAGACCCCCATTAGTTGATGACTCTACGGACTTCTCTACCCGTACGGAATGTATTTTAGCGTAGTGAAGCGTACCCGATCGATTTCTAAACAAAATCCTATTTGCCTAACAACGGCTTGGGCAAATACATTTGCCTAGGCAAATAACTTTAAACATATAAAAGCAGATTCAATATCTATTTGCCATGGCAAATAGCTTTTGCCTAGGCTAAAGCATTTTTGCCAGAAATAACCATTTGCCTACGACATATCCCCATTATAATAATCTTTATTTTATATACAAAATACAGAAAACAAAAAAATTAATAAATGCATTCAGTATCGTAATAACGTCAACAAAAAAGGTAATTTGATTTAAATTTCTACTGTGTCATTGGACGGAGTAGAAACTATTCTCTATTAGCAATTTCTTCAAGTCCCGTTTGAAGATAGTAGTTGATTTGTCCATCAATTTCCTTACAAGGGCATTCAGTAGCTGCAGGTGGCGGTGTTGCGCTGTTGGTGTCTGTTGGCTAAACTTATTCAATAGCCCTTATTGCCTTCTTCTGGACAATACTTTATTTTTCAGCGTGGTGTTATTCACCCCATAACCTCAGACCATATGACAACCTGGAGTTAAATATTGCATGATATGTAAGAATTGTAGCCTCGACGCCAACTATCTGTCTGACCCGTCTTATGGTATAGGTGGCAGTACCCAGTTTAGCTGATAGGTCTTCTATATGGTGTAACCATGTTAACCGGGTACCAAGTGTAATCCCCGGGAGCTTTGCCGAATTCTTTTGGATGGTGGTATTTCGTTTTGTTGTGAATTGCAGTTTGTTTGTCGTTGCTGTGTTAACTGTAGTCCGTTTCGAGTAAACCTTGGCTCTGCTTGGTTCAGTGTGTCTGCTGACACCCGCATCAACAAGTCAGGATCATGGTGTCTGGACAGCAGCGTGGTGTCATCTGCAAACATTACCATATCCTCGCCGACACATTGGGGAAGGTCATTCATGTACAGATATGCAGAAGGTCATGGGACCCAGCAAACTTCCCTGAGCAACTCCATTTGCAGTTGGTAGGAACTGTCCAAGTTCTCCCTCTGTCTTCTATTCTGGTAGTATGACTGGATTTGTTCTAATGGTTTTCCTCGAACACCGTATCGTTCCAATTTCTCCAGAAGGACATCATGTTGTAGGCAATCAAATGCCTTGGAGAGGTCACACATGGTGGCTTGAACGTCATCCCCCTCCTCGGCGGCACTCCACACATAGTCCAACAACGACTGGACGGCATCTATCGTACTACGTCCTCTCCGGAATCCGAACTGCGTGGCGCTGAAGATCTGATGTCTGTCAAGGAACGACTCAAGTCTTAACAACACTGCTGCCTCAAACACCTTGGAAAACACTGGCAGCACCGATATCGGCCTAGTTTGAGCAGTCAAATGGGGCTCCCTTTTTGTAGATTGGTGTTATCTTTGAGATTTTCATCTGGTCTGGTACTTTACCCTCCTGGAAGCATGCATTGATTATATCTGCAAAAGGTTCGGTGATGTAGTGAGAACCACATTTTAGGATCCTTGTGCTAAAGTGGTTGATATCCACACTATCCTTTGTTTTTAATTTCTGGATGATTTCGTATACTTCTTGTTTTATGACATGATATAGGAATAGGGAAGTTGTTTGTGTAGGTATTATGTCTCTGTTTTGTTGTTCTTTTGTCGCTGCTGGGTTTCCAATATTGATGAAGAACTTATTTAGTTCGTCACTATCCGGAACAACTTTACTTTTTTGCTTAAATTAAATTTTACAGGTAAAATAATGCATCCTCTAACTTCGCCCGCCCTCTTGTTGCTTTTGGAAAAACATCGATTATTGGTTCCAAAACAATTATGTGGTTGTAGATGACGCTCTCTGAATTAAGGGAAGAATTGCGTAATATCTGATATCTCCCTGTTTGAAGGCCAACAACTCTAAAAGTATTAAATGAAATGGATTTAAATAAAGTATGTCTTACTTGTGAATCATTTCTACAGAAGTTGTATATTGACTATCAATATTATTCTTGTTGTAACCATAAGCACGAGACAAGTAATCCGATTTCCTATGCATTTAGAGTTTCTTTAGATTGACGCTTTTGTTTCCTTAAGTGTTTATGTAATAAAGTTTGTGAACAAGATTTTGATGGAAGCGGATATGTCAGTAACAAATATTAGCACGATAACGATAATCGCATAGAAGTTTTTATGTAATTTTTTAAAGCGATTTATATGAACGCTATAAATGTCAATCGCGAGTGATAACGTAGTTGAGACAGTATCGGTAAGTATCGGCGTGAAAGATTTGGGAGTTTAAACGTTGAATAGTAGTGTGACTGTAAATAGAAGTAAAATTAGCAAGAAAAAACTGCTATTAATTCAAGGGATATATGCGAACGTATTTGCGATTACACTGCATTGGGAACGTAATCTGCGGGCTATTTTTCACTTGCTACCGATAGCGGTAGTGTTTTGTGTTTGACAACAGTTTGACATGACTCTTACCCATAAATGTTCGGTTACTCTTCGCGTGCTGTTTGAAGTAGGTATCTTTGAAGTAGGTATTACCATTATTACCAAGTATTATTTCTAGCCTTCACTTATCACTTTACCTTGTGCTTAATGCCAAATCAGTTGATTAATCTTTCAAGACTCGTAAAATAGCACGCGAAGAGTATCCGAAAATGTATATTTTCAAACTGCTGCCAAGTACAATAATGTCTCTCTCGGTAGCAAATGAAAACTAACCCACAGATATGTATCCAAAATATATTATTGCATATTTGCCCCATTCCGGTTTACATAATCCTTTTGTGTCTTATCATGTTCGTACTGCGGACTTCGTGTGACAAACACTGTATTTAAGAAAAAGTGGAATATAGCTATTTTGTGCAGAATTTTAAGAGAATTAATTTGGTGCAGAAGCTAATATTTGGCAATCGTGTCCGTTCTGCGGTAAAATACAAAAATCCGCGGATGCACGTTAGGGGCGGCATAGGGTGTTTATGACCGGCATAACCCTACCAGGGTATTGGTATGCACTTTGTATAGTTACAAGGTGTCTTTGTGCAACATTTGAAGCGGTATAATGTCGGGTCGGTAAACCTTTTAGTCAACTAGAATCTGTAACTATCCATAAAATGTGAAGCAATCATAAAAAAATCGTTGAAAAGATTAAAATCCAAAACGACCCAACCTTAAGAAAAAGAGGTGGCTAACTCTTTTTTTTTTTATTTCTCTCTCTTTTATTTCTTTCTCTTTATTTTTTAATAGATATTATTTCAAGCTCGTAAATTGTTATTAATAAATTTGTATATCGGTGTAAAAAGAATCGAACTGGCAGGCATAAAGCAACTTAAAGCAAAGTTAATGTAATCTCGAAAATAAGACAAATAGCGTATTCGTCACTGTTCGAATGTTTCTTTAGTGGAGGTTTTAAGAGTTAGGCGAACGACTCAAGAGAAAATCTTTGGCCATTCAGAGCCTGTGCTGTCCGGCATTAAATTGACGAGGTGTTGCAAACTCCGGTACAAGTTCGTGTAATGTATTTCACATACGACCGACACGAGTGATCGTGATTTGGTAAATTAATTGCAATAGGAGCTCCTGTCTTAAACATACATCCAACGTTTTTATAGTGATACTATGAGTGAAGTTTGATGTGATACCTGAGCGATATTCTTTTATTTGCAATTGAAAAGAGTTAATGTTTTCTCGGCAATAAGTGCACCATTATGTATTATATTAAAAAACAAAATGTTTAACGATGAAATAATTAACAAAATTTGTTTCAGTACACTTTTATTATTTTTATTCTCTAGAGGGTGACCGATTTCGGTATTAGCATCATCAGACCCTCGTGTCAAAGGCATACAATGTATAATTAAACACACTCTCAAATATTTGAGTATCTGACATTAAACTGTAGAGATAAAATAGTAAATATGATTAACTTAATTAAAACCTGTATATGAGACACTAATCTAACACAATACATATTGCGTGACACAGTGAGACGCTGTGTTGACGACACAGTTTGGCAACTCTGTCAACCAATATAATTTGCTGTTAATTAATAGGTGCGATTTAAGTGTGCATTATTTACATGCATTATTTACAGGTATGTGTAAATGTACTTATGTTACATAAAAAATTACATATTGTGCCCTGGATAACTTGTGCATTAAAATAATACTTAATTGGGCATTCAATAAATAATAATAAATCGATCTAAATGCTTCAACATTTATGACCAAACTTTTAGGATCCAGGATTCAGATTAAGGTTTCCTATGAAGCCATTTTGACGTTTCTAGAACAATGGGTTTAGGTGGTATAAATTTGTAAAATTACCAAAATCTCGAGTTTTACATTTTTACCTCACTTTTTTGAGTAACTTTTTACGCGCTTACTATATGTGCGCTACAGGTTGCAGAACTGAATGCACATTATATTCTTTGAAGGGAGCATTACAATGTTCTCATGGTACAATTTACATTACTGAATGCGCGTATAATATTTTCAAATGCTGAGTTATTTAAACCATTGGAAATTTATTTTTTTCAATGAATAAGCTGCTCATTATATTTTTATAGAGGTAACGATTGTATTGCATATTTATTTATTTAAGTGTATAAATATAATATTACAGGAACATTTATATATACAGAGTTAGCCAAAATTACCGGTACACCCAAATAATTCTCTAAGAAATTTCAAAAAGAAAATCAAACGAAAGTGTTTTGTCTTTAAACAATCCATCGTTCAAATATATTTTTAATATACATTTTTTACTATATTTTGTTTATTTTACTATAGAAATTTCGTACATTTTTTCAAATGGAACAGCCTGTATATTTTTACATTTTGTAATTTTAGGACTAATTCTGACTATATTATTTATTCAAATTATCTTTTTATAAAATGCATCATTTTTGAGTTTTAAGCAGTTAATTAAAATTAGTCAAAATTACCAGAACACCTTCATAACTCTCCAACCGTAAAAAAAAAATTTCAAAAAAAACATTCGGGATCACTTCGGTGTTGTGCTTACCTTTTGTATTTTGCATACAATAAAGTTACTTTATTTTTTATTCAAGCCAAAGTTTTTTTTACTTTAAACAAGCTAGCGTTCAAATATATGTTTAATATACAGGCTCTTCATTTTGTTATGGAAATTTCAAAAACGTAGTAGTTTTAAATAGAACACATTGTATATTTTTACATTTTGTAATTCTAAGACTAATTCAAAACATTTTTTATTGAAGTAATTTTCTAAATCCGGCGACTAAGGTGGTCATTCCATGAATCCTCTCCTTCCAATCCACCGCTGCGGAAAAATTGAATTTAAATAATTTCGAACTTGGACACGTAATGCGGCGGGGCACCATCTTCTTGAAACCAAATGTTATTTAGTTCTTCGTTGAAGATAACTTGGATAACTGATCCATTTAAACATAATGTCGCCTCATCAATCCAAAGTTTATAAAATGATAAAATATACAGGGGTATTTCATTTCGAAAAAGAAAAGTTTACCAAATTTCCATAACAAAATGAACACCTGTATATTAAAAATATATTTGAATGATAGCTTGTTTAAAGGGAAAACACGTTTATTTGAATATTTTTTTGAATTTTCTTACGGTTGGAGAGTTATGTAGGTGTTCTGGTAATTTTGACTGATTATAATTAATAGCTTAAAACATTTTTTTAGCATTTTATAAAAAGATTGTTTAAAAACAAAATATTTAGAATTAGTCCAAAAATTACAAAATGTAACAATGTACAGGATGTTCCATTTGAAAAAAAGTTTACGAAATTTCTAAAGTAAAATGAACAAAATATAGTAAAAAATGTATATTAAAAATATATTTGAACGATGGATTGTTAAAGTAAAAAACTTTTGTTTGTTTTTTTTTATTTCTTACTGTTAGAGACTTATTTGGGTGTTCCGGTAATTTTGGCTAACCCTGTGCAAATGCAAAATAATTTAGTCTGATGTACATTTGTATAGATATGTTGCTCATTTATTTTATTTAATCCACAAGTAATTTTTTGCATTGCTCAAATAGTTTTTGTATTGAACAAATATTTTTGGTATTGGTCAAATATTTCATCAAATGCTTACAATAGATGCACGTTTTATTTTATTTATTGCGCATCTAATTTGTACTTTTAATTAATTATGGATTCGTCTAAATCGGGACAAAATCAATGTTTAGTATCCTTTGTTCCAGAGAAACCCTCCTTAGGCCGGTCGTGTGCAGATCGAACCGTCGGCGTCCCCTGGTGCCTCGCTGTTCCGCGGACGCCAGCGAGCTAGAATTCGAATTAGTCGCGAACGGAACGAAAAGAAGAGCAGCAAAAAACGAAGGCGGGCAGGCGGCCGGCGCGGCGGGGCGGTGAGGAGGCGAAAAGGAAGAGAAACGCTGCGACGTCGGCGGATCCGCGGATCCAAGCACTCACACCTCACACCACTCGAAAACGGGCAGTCCTGCCACTATCTATCGTTTCAGCAGCGTCAGGATAACTTTCACATTAGCCCTCAAAGACGTACTACCCCAGCAGTGATTCGTCGCTAGTGTGCGTGGCGAACAAACTGGAATATTCCCATGCACGTGGCTGTCGTGTCACTATCATTGACTTGCTGGTGATATGATCGACAGTAGTGATGGGCATAATCGAGATATTTTAATAATCGATTATTAGTAGTCGAGATATATTGATAATCGATTACATTAGTAGTTAAATCGAGTAGTACTAATTTAGTAGTTAAAATTAGTAGTAGTAATATAGTTGTTAAAATTAGTAGTACTAGTTTAGTAGTTAAAATTAGTAGTACTAATATAGTTGTTAAAATTAGTAGTACTAATTTATTTGTTAAAATTAGTAGTACTAATTTAGTAGTTAAAATAAGTAGTACTAATTTAGTAGTTAAAATTAGTAGTACTAATATAGTACTTAAAATCAGTAGTACTAATTCGTTCGATTAGTTTTGCGGGTAAGTTGCAACATACTACGCGTGTTATGAGGGTAAACAACAGTGACGCCGGCACCGAATGCCGACAAAGAAACAAATACATTGCCGACATTGGCTTTCATTATTAATATTTGGGTACCGGTAACATTTTTTTGTCAAGTTCTTGCGGATACTTATTGTGTGCATTTGGAACTTTTTGTCTTTCTTGGGAATATGCTCGATTGGATTTTGTGTCATTTAGTTTGCCATTGACGCTTTGTACATCGACAGCAACATGTAGTAAAACTATTTAATAAAATCAGTTCTTGAATAGCAAAAATTTAAAAGTGAAACAAAAATTAAATAATTATAGTAAGCAATCGAACACGTAAAAATGTCCTGATCTAATACTCGCTTGCGCGGCGTTTTATCAGCCCAACTATCATCGCGTGTTGTAAGTAATTTGCTACGGCTGGAAATTGGTAGTACTAACGAAATTAGTAGTACTAACGAAATTAGTAGTACTAACAAAATTAGTAGTACTAACGAATATAGTAGTACTAACGAAATTAGTAGTACTAATAAAATTAGTACTACTAACGAAACTAGTAGTATCTCGAGATATTTCAATAATCGACTAATTCGATTATTGTATATCGATTATGCCCATCACTAATCGACAGTCTCCGTTATGATTGGCAGGTGCATGTATGTCTTTTAATACTTGTGTTATGTTATGTTATGTTATTACAGGTGTCCCAATAGGGTAGTACGGCGTTTTTCAAATAAAACATTTTTAGTAATAATATGCGTTACTTATACTCGGTTTATAAATAAAATGTCAAACTTTACTGCAATTTAAGAGAAAGCGCGGTTTAAAATTTGAATGAGAATTGATTCTAATGACGTCACGGGAAGCAAATATAATGAGTTATTTGGCATCTTGCGTCATTTCGAACGTAGTTATGTTCCGTTATTGTGTTGGCAACTCAGACTGACAGCCGCATTGTTGTTGAGGTTAGACTACGTCAGATCGGTCTGATGTATAAACAAAACTAGAGCTTGTTGTGTGGTAGCAAATCGGCAGAAATGCCGATTCAACGAATAAAATGTGCTAAGTTTTGCCTTAAGTGCTAATACACAAAAAATGTAATTTTTGCTCTATATGTTATTATGGCATACGTTTTTTTCGGAAATGGCGTCATTATTAAAATATTAAATGGCATCCTTATTATTTTGGTGATATTTTTAATTAGGATGATATTCTGAACTCAAGAATCATATCGACCGTAAATTTGGAACACTTAGGCAACGAAGGATTACGGATTACCGATATTGACAGTAGGTATTGTCAAAAAATCAGCCTTTGACACTACCTACTGTCATTAGAATAATACTATCTGGCAAATCCTGGCTAACTTTATACTAATGCAGACACGATCTCGATCAAATAGAATTTCCTTCTACAGCTAAAGTATTAATTTTACCAAAAAATGTCATATATTATACATTATACACAATTTCCTCTATTTTAATTTAGTATTTAACTATTTTGACGAAATTGCAGAAATGGCGGCTCATTTGCAAAATCCTTGAAAAATGCATAACAACATTGCTATTCGTACTCGAAATACACATTGACTTTGTGTATGACACCAAGATGTTTCAGTATTGCTTCACATGCTTATTCTTCATGCGTTTGCGTGTTGAATTGACGTTTCGCAACCTCTGACGTTCTGAATACTGTCAAAAGTTTCAAAATATCCTGGCTACCTACTCTTAATGCAGACACGATTTCGAACAAATAGAATTTGCTCCTGTAGCTAAACTATTAATTTTACCAAAAAATGTTATATACATAAATTATACAAAATTTCCTCTACTTTAATTTATTATTTATCTATTTTGACGAAATTACAGAAATGACGGCTCAGTTGCAAAATCGCTGAAAAATGCTAAGAGTAAATAGCCGATTCCTTTGGACCCTTTTGAACCAAGTGTAGTTATGAAACTTCTAAATATGAACTTTCGTCCCGATACCTTTAGTAGTTTCTCCGGAATCGTCGTCACAAAAATCGGGTACACACATACATACATACACACACACACATACACACACACACAGAAATTTTTTTTGTACCTTGGTCAAAAATGATCAGGGGACCCAAAAAGACCTAGTTCCGCTAAAATCTCAATTTTTTTTCTGCTCGATTACAATACTTCATCATACTGCGTATGATAAAGTAAAAATACTTTTTTGGTTATCAATAGAGGTGGCATTCAAAAATTGGCAATAAACGCTGACTAAATAGATTTTGACCGATTTTGTATTACTGGTGCCCCTTTACATTTAACTAATTATACGGCAATCTAGTAAATGAAGATAAATGAATATAAAACTAGTTAGTCAGGATTTGACAGATATTTTCATTCTGATGACAGAGGTAGTGTCAAATGCTTGATGTTCTGACAATACCTATTGTCAATACTATCAGAATATCTGTTAAATCCTGACTAACAAGTTTTATTTTAATGCAGGCACGACCGATCTCGACCAAATAGAATCTCATGCACCTAAACTTTTAATTTTATTATATAGTAGTCTTATAAAGTTATGTGCCTGGCCACATCAAAACTTTTAATTTTCATTTACTCAATTTTGTATGTAATTGACGTTTCGTCGATGTGGTACCAACCTAACTTTCCTGTACAGAAATATAACCATTTTTTAATTATTTTCTTAAGTACATATTTCTTAAAAAGAAACACAAAAAACGTTGATGTCACTCCTACATAGCCGACTCGCTCACATGCGACGGCGACGCTCCGCCTTCGGTGACGCGCCGCATCGCCGCTCGTCGCGCTATTCCGTACTTTCGGCACTTGTGACATAAATAACTATTATTCTAATGACCGTAGGTACTGTCAAATGCTGATGCTCTGATAATACCTACTGTCAATAGTATCAGAATATCTGTCAAATATCTGGCAAACTAGTTTTATTTTAATGCAGGCACGACCGATCTCGGCCAAATAGAATCTCATGCACCTAAACTATTAATTTCATTATATAGTAGTCATATAAAGTCATGTGCCTGGCCACATCAGAACTTTTAATTTTGATTTACTCAATTTTGTATGTGATTCGTGATTTTAATGGCATTTTACCCTGTATATAATTAATATCATAGAATAACTAGAGTGCTGTACCTTTTATTCATTTACTTAATGGTGATGACAATTGATATTAAAATCTCAATACGAGGGTAAAATATCAATTTTTGCATCACGAAAATTACTAAATTTGTGATAATTTTCAACAAACGCTAGAGGTCATATCAAAATCACAAATCAATTGGCAAAAAAAATTTAAACGACATAATCAAATTGTAGCCAAAAAAGTGCCTTTATAATGTCAAAACACGTTTTTGATGGGATCACAATAATAAAGAAGTTATGATCATAATTAGAATTTGCTTTTTTCAAAATAGCTTGGGATCCATTTGGAATCCAACTGTTTTCTAAACAGATTATTAAAAACCACATAAATATGCACTACTTTGTCCATTTAACCGAGTTTCTATCTCTAATAATAACAAAAGTACCCTTACAATCCAACGTCCCGTGAGACACACTGTATAGAAAAAACTTTATCTCAAGAAATTAAAATTTAGATTTACTATAAGTTAGGTCTATTTCTATATTACTCACAATAGGTCCTAAAACATCAGACGGCATGAAAATATAGTAATACCACATTTCGCAGATCTCATAATTTCGTTACAGTTTGAAACCGTGTTTCCTTCGGATAACTATTCAGTATTCATCTATCGAGATACCCAGCTCTCACGTAGTGCAAATTTCTGTGCGGACATAAAGAAATCGCGTACGCCGGTCGGACAGCAACGCGACAGTAAAAGCAACATTACATTGGCGTAAGATAAAATAAGTTTTAACATTGCGCGCTTAGCCTTTTTCTGTGAATTGAGCAGCCGTAATTACCCTTTATGAAGCTCAATGGAACCCTGTTTGCCGCCGTAACAGTATTCCACTCGCGCGAGAGTGAATGTGGGGCACTACAGTGACGTTTGATTCATTCACTTCCGGTTAGCGCTCCAAGTACTGCGATCGATTTATCATTTATCTTATTATCAATTTCCACATTATGTTTGCCTTTTGTTATCCGGAACCGTTTATGTCGTATAAGAGAGGTAAAATTGTTTACTATTGTGGCTTATGAAAACTAATAGCAGACACAAAATTGTGTGTGCTTAGAGAAACGTATACATCAAATTACTAATAAAGTAAGCCCTAAACCCTGTCCTTTTCTTTGATGTTGTCACTCACAAAACCAAATATCTCTAGTTTCGGAATTTTATTCAGAGCAACAAAAAAAATAACCTTTTTTCAATAAATTAACAGTAAGTAGATATTATTGGTTGGTTTTTGTACTGAAATCCGTTCTCAAACGATGCTCATCAAGTGAGGTTTTAGCATTCTCTCTTTTTTGTGTATGAGCAAAAATACCACTACAATTAAACGTTTGCGCAAAATTTTCACAAGTGAACAAATTTTCATGGCAAACATACTTATAAAATGTTGGCAAAACATGCTTAATTGTGTAATACCTTGATAACCCTAATACTTTGTAAATGAATAAATCTAGTTAAATAGGTTCTAAATGGCCTCTTCTATAACCCTTAAAATTTTACATCAGGCTACCAAACACACTGATACAGCAATATTAAGATTACCACTCTTCAAATTGCAAATATTACAAAAACTATGAAAAGTTTTTAAATTATAGTAACAATAAGCTTGTAACTCGTAACACATTTATTTGAAGTACATACAATCGGTTACAATGACATATCATTCGTTAATTATCAGTTGTCATATTACTATTGTAATTACGATGGTAACTAAATGGTCCAAGGCCGCCTTTGACATCCTTCTGTCCAAGCAGCCCTTGACAACCCACGCTCGCCCTCCTGACGTCCAGACTTAGACTGCGGCGTTGTCCACATTTATTCCAGTCAGAAGGTCATATACATTAATATTTTTTGTATTATTATTTATTAAGTATTATGTGTATAAATAACTAATCATTAATTTTTTTTACATTTTACGGATAATTAAATAGATTACTCGTAATTTTATTATTGAGTTGCTAATGTTATTTATTACTGTCGTTATCACAACCCTGCCAATATATTTTTATTTTTTGGTTTCTTACTTTAAAATAAGTGGTGTATTAGGGAATCACAGTAATAATAATAATTAGAAATATATCCAGTTAGTTAGATATATTGTTACGAAGTAGTAATAAATTAAGGTTATCATTGTGTTCGAGTAAAAATTGCATACATAAAATTGCACAAGTTAACAACCCGAATTGCTCAATGATTGGGGTGTCTAGTATAGATACCAAACGCCGAGTTTGCACAAAAGGTAAGTGAACAACCTCGACGTTTTGTAACCTAATTAACGATAATGACGTATTTGGGCAATGGATATAAATAGCGGCATACCGGAGCATGAGGGGATTGTATTTTAGACATCCGACACCCGTACGAGAAGGCTGTGGCCTGCCTTGTCAGCTGTTTTGTTGAACTGTATTGAACAATATACACGCAAGTAAAACCAGTGTGAGTTTTTATTTACATCCACCCTGGCCTAGGACCATCCCATGAAGAGCTGCGTAACAATATTCAGCTAACGGTAAGATACGATACCGAAAAGACTACTTTAGAGTTCTGCGAAGTGTGTGCGGAGCCATCATTTTATTGACATTTTCAATGGAAACGTCAGGTTGTAATAATAACATAATATATCAAACTAATGTTAGCAAATGTTACGTTTTTATTTCCAGGAACATCAAGCTAATCTTAGCTATTCACGGAAAAATCAATACTTTAGTATACACCTTTAAGTGAATGTTTTCACAATATCTGGTTTTCTATTGATCGCACGACGATAACCGATCGAAAATATCTACTACAAAAATATCTAAAATATCTCTACAAAAATAGTGTATCGCTTTAGTATGAGTTGAAGTTTCGCGTGAAAACATGATAGAGCATCATATTTTATAATAGAAAAATTAAACAATGTAAGTAGTTAAACCTTGACGATTTCGTAAATGTGACTTTCAGGGCGTTGAATATCTTATGTATGGAGAAATTACGGAAATTATACCCAAACTAGCGTAACTAATGTTTTGAAATATGAGAATACTTGTTTTATATAAAACTTTCTTTTGACCAAATTGGTTTATTATAAAATATGATGGTTATTAAAATTCATCTTTAAATTTTCGAGACACGGAACCTTGTCCTTAAAATTCATCTTTGAATTTTCGGGACACGGAACCTGTCTCGGGAAGCTGTTTTCTGCCGTATAAGGTAAAATCCGTTGGTTGTACAAAAAAATGCACTGTATATTTAATATTTGTACTAGAGAATTAAAAGCAATGTCTAGCTATTTTATCCTAACCTTCACTGTCGTCAGTTCTAAGGAACGAATATATTACCACAAACTATTTTCAAAGACGGGAAAAATCTTTCTTCCTATTGATTTTACGACATCAAAAAATGGCCAAAACATAGAACAAACTTGTAATTAGGTAGGCAGTGTCTGTAAAAGATATAGAGTTACGAGTAAAATATTGCAATTTTAGCTTTCATTCAATATCATTAAAACATCATAAAAATTATCACATCCTGTTACCCCTAAATTATTACAGCAGGAAGCTACGGTCTAAAACTCCATAAGAATATCCGCACCAAATTGAGAAATAAAAATAACTTGTAGTCAGATGTTGGCCATTTTGGATACATGTTCTGGAAAACAAAAAATTATTTTATGTAATTACATCCCTTACTATTTATGAGATTTCTCCAATACATTCGATGACATAGTTTTAAAAGTTGCATTGTTTTTTCGCAAAAGAAGTGGGTAAAAAAACATCTTTACCCACCACATAAAACCGTTATAAAACCTATAACTTGAAAATGCCAACTCGTACTTAAACTATGTATAGATTTTTTTGTAGAGAATTAAAAGATCTAGGAATTGCCTAATGACGCTCACTGTTGTCTGATCAATAGAAATCAACATGTTAAAACACACTATTGTCATCTTTAGCTGTGAGTAACTGGCAACGCATGCACGATAACGATGTGATTTTTAATGCTCCCAAGAAGTTGTATACAGAAATCGTATTGGGATGAATTAAGTCGAAAAATTTAGGGAATAAAATATACATTTGTAATTGAGTACAAACGAACTGGATAGAGTTATATAATGACTTTACTTTTAGGATGTCCCAAATATAGCCCACAAAAATATCATTTTGAGTTTGCCGGTACAACAGGCTTTAAAACTTGGTTTTCTAAAATTTTAAAGGCTTGCCATTGCACATTCACCCTCAACACTCAGCTCCGAACATTCACATATTGGAATGAATCAAAATGTGTCGAACTTAGACCACCACAACATCATGTTGGTTCTCCCGATTTACAATACAATCCCATTTTCAAAATTCCCAAAACATGTGTTAATTTTAAAGAATTTTTGTGAATGTCCAGCAATAATCATCATCAACATGGGTAAAAGATTACAAAAGTTAAACTGTAAAATTTTGGGTTACCTACCCGTATATTTCTTATTTTTAGGTGAGTGTATAAATGGGCGGATATTTTACCGGATAGCTGTCAACATTTGGGGAACTGTGAACACGAAAAGAGGGAGTTGAACATCTACGATATACATTATTTCACATCGTCTAAATGTGGAATTTGAAGAATGAAAACAGCGTGAACAATTCCTCAACACTTCGCGGTGTCGTATGTATATCGGTGTTTTCGGCGAAGAACGCGGTTAAAACAAAACACGATCGCTGTCAGCGTTGAGATATATTACATTTATCTACAAACTATCACATCACAAAGCATTTCTAATCTATTTTAAAACGACTTACAATGCTAATTACATAGTAGGTATATAGATCTGTCCGACGTTCTTAAACCTGTTTTGCACGTTCAACTCATTACTATAGGGATATAATTAAACACTCCTTATTTTACGCAAAATAAATAATTTTTTCTACATAGCATTACTTTATTAAGTAAGGGTAAGGGTGGTAAGTGTGTCTCACGGAACTGGTACATTAGAAGTTTCTCATGTTCTACTACTTCTGGAAACATGAAATTTTGGAATGAGAATATACTCGATCTGAGCTCTTTGGCTAAAACATTCTCAAGTTAACTGTCACGTCCGGTCACCGGAAGTCGGTATAAACTTTGTTATTTTAAATGGAATGATATAATTTTAATTTAATTTTTGGTTTCTACGTATCAAAATACATCATTTATAATAAGGTTTCCCTATACCCTAATATCACCATTTTTGAGATTTATTGATTTTACTAATTTTTTTGGTGATGTTCGTGCTTACGCTTAGAATTGAATATCTCGGTTGTTATTGAAACTAGACGTTTCGTGATAGGTGGTCCAAAACTAAAAACACAACCAAATAAAACGATGTTTAGTTCATCATGATATCTTATACAGGGTGTTCAAAATTTACAACACAATAATTGAAACTTTCAAACGTAAAAAACACATTTTTTCAAATGGAGCAGCTTTTATACCGATACTCCATTCGATAGGAAATCATATTCCCTATCAATCAATATTAGGGTTCCCTATATCCATCTTTAATAGTTTTTGAGATAATGTCACTTTTTATTTAAATCCATTTTGAATACTACTAAATGGTACTAATAATGGGGGACGAAATTAGATGCGAAATTTACAACGAAAATTACATTAGATATAATTATAATATATTAGATATTTAGAAATTTTGTAGGGATGTGTGACCAATTTTAGCGAAACTCTTCCCCTCAATATTTTACGCGATTGCTTTTATAAAATGGACGGTGCACCGGCATATTCTTCGCATGTGGTCACCATTCAACGTAATCTGATGTTTGACGATGGGTGGTTAGGAAATAGGGGACCCTGGCGGTGGTCACCAAGATCACCAGATTTAAAACCATTAGACTTTTATTTCTGGGGTCATGTGAAAAGTCTATTCCACACCAGTTATACTCTAGAAGAATTGACTAACAGAGCAGTAGCCGCCATTAATGGACTTCAGCGACAAAAAATCTGACGAACGACGTTGACAGAAGTACAGCGAAGAGTTTTAAAATGTTTAGAGTTGAACGGGCAGTATTTCGAACAACATAATTAAGTTTTAATTAAAGTTAGATATCCCAAATATATTATTTTAGTTTTAACAAACCTTTTAAATTTTTTTCTGTTTTCCTGCTGTTCCAAAATTGTACCATTCCTATAAATGAAGAATAAATCGTTTTGTATTTATTTTGCATTCTATTTTACTGACAATATCTCAAACACTAATAAAGATAGATAGAGGGAACCCTAATATTGATTGATAGAGAATAAGATTTCCTATCGAATGGGTTATCGATATACAGGCTGTTCCATCAGAAAAATTAGTTTTTACGTTTGAAAATTTAATTATTGGGTATAAATTTTGAACACCCTGTATACGATATCATGATGAACTAAACATCGTCTTATTTGGTTATGTTTCTATTTTTGGACCACCAATCATGAAACTTGCAATAATACCCAAAATATTAAATTTTAAACGTAACCGCAAAAATCACCAAGAAATTAGTAAAATCAAAAAAACTCAAACATTGTTATATTTAGGTATAGAAAAACATTATCAAAACTGATATTTTGATACGTAGAAACCAAAAATAAAATAAAGATTATATCATTCATTTAAAATAACAAAGTTGACACCGACTCCCGGCGACCGGACGTGACAGTTAACTTGAGAATATTTTAGCTGAAGAGATCAGATCGAGTAAATTCTAGATCCAAAATTTCAAGTTTCCAGTAATTGTAGAACACATGAAACTTCTATTGTACCAGTTCCGTGAGACAGCCTCTATATGCGGCAAAAAAATTAAAGATTCTAAATAAACATGGGCTGTCAAATCAACAGTTTTCTCAATTTTGCTTTTGATAGCTTGCATCACGGAAGCATGCCACTACTGGTCATTTTTTGCTACTTAGTGGCAGATGTGTGTAAAAATGCTAGTAAGAATAGTGCTCATTTCATGTATGCCGAAAGCTCGACAGCCGTTGCGTTGGTTTCGAGCGTGGTACGGTGGTCGTTCCTGAGATGGAACTAGAAATATAAAATTTGAACCATTATTTTATTTATTGTAACAGTTCTGCTAGCAAATTGGTCGATACACGTCACCATTTCGAAAAATATCTGAGACTAATGTTAGCATTTTTACGTTTTTTGTGTCGTACATATCTGACAACAAAAGTCGGGTCGTACGTATGTCGAGAACCAGTAAAACTGTAAGACGTGTATAAGTTCGTTCGCTGGAATAATTGTTCATGACTTAGTTTTGATTTGAAATGAGCACTATGTATAATAAAATGTTACATTATATTTTATATACATTATAATTTTTAACGCCTTGTCCGTATTTATTGCCAGGCAAGGGCTATAACTTTTCGTGTCAATAAAATTTCCGTCAACAGCTTGTGTGAATAATTAATTGTATTATTTAATTCGAAAAAGCAAAAAAAGTATAACACAATTTATCACACAAAATTTATCCAGATTTAGGTAATAGAGCATAATATTGAAATGATTATGGTCAATGAGCTGAACTCAGTTACGAACATCTCGTTATGCTTGACAGGGTACTAACCTAGTTAGGGTTGTTAAAAGATTTATTTATTTACTCGCCATTCATAGTATCATTTCATTCATTTTCAGACTAATTTACTACTTGTGTAGTTTTGTCTCATTACAAGAAACGTGACGGTGTACTGATACTGATCTAGTATACACAGAAAAAACTCGGACACCAAATAACTTTGGTAATCTTATCCGATTTTAATTATCTTTTTGACATTTTCATGGTAATTAATTAAAAATATTATTTTAATTGAATTTAAAATAACTTTAAATATCTAGAGCCTATGATCTAAACACAAATAATTTTTTTCATAATGCTAAAATAGTATTTTACAGGATGTGTCAAAGTTTTGCATAATTTAATAAAAATTATTATTTAGTTAAAATATAAATTATTTTAAATTTATTCATTTCAGTACGAATATCGATGGCCTAGCTGCAATACCACGTATTATCACGGTTAAAGCTCAGGTGATACGTGGTATTGCAGCTAGGCAGAATCTGAATTTACAGAAATTATGGATTGTTTCTGGTTTTTGATAAACAAGTATCAACAAACAGGTTCCGCAGCATTTGAAATATGTTTCCATCATAAGTCATTTGGATAATTTTGTGGGATGCATATAAAATTCAAAATCATCAAAAACTTCTCAAGTCTCGATTGTCTTAATGTAAAAAACAGCGTCAAACAATTAAATATTTTGCTTCAAACAAAAAAGTGGTGATTCCTTAAAAAGTAACCCAACCATAACGCAACGTATCTATCATTGTGTGGTGTATCATTGGAATCTGGACACTACTATATTAAAAAACTATGTCCTTTTGTGGTACACAATTGAAAACAGAACTTTAAAATATTGGATTTTTTGTAGATCTCTTCAAAACTTATTTTATATTTATATTCGTCCAGCGGGACGTCACACACTGTATGACATATTTAAATATGTAGGTAGGTAAGCGATTTATGCCAGGGTCCATAGGTCAGATCTGTTCCTTTTCGCGGAAGATTTTGCCCAAAACTATTTGTACGAACAGGTTCCAGTCGTCGCTGATTCACCCAGAATTCTTGGGAATATTTTCCCCGAGTTCTCTTCTTCGTGAGTGTCGTGGGTTGATTACACATTGCGTCGGGGTGATTCTGGCTGGGTATACGCCCGAACGAGGTTATCGCCTCGGCCGTCTGATGTCTGCCGACGGTTATTACGGCTCTAGATCTGTCCGCGAGGGCACCCGCGACCGCGCTCACCCGTCACCCCTCCACGTCACCGCGCCCTTCGCGTATCCGCGCGTCCGTCACGCACACGGGGCGCGAACGTTCAAGGCCGCCAAAAGTCCCGCCGCGTCCCACGTCGCAGACCCCCGCGGCGACCCAAGTCGCAACCGTTCGTCCGTCCGCCGTTCATCTGCTGGTCCCCCCTCGCACTTCGAAGCCCCTTGTACCCACCCAAGCCCCCGTTGGCCCACTACGATCCGTTATTCGTATCCGTCGAGTAGAGCCGCGCCGAGCCGGCCGACCCGCATCCCTCCGTAAATTTTCGAATTTACTGCGCGACCATTTCGCCCCGTCAATGAATATTTATTTATCCGCCGCACGGGCAGCGCTATAGCGCGCTGGTAAAACGCGGACGGTCGACGGGTTGGAAGCGGCGGAGGTGAAGAGGCGGGGCGGGACCGCGACTATACTGTCGCGACATCAACTTCTTTACCTGAAAATACCCGCAGAACCGTACCTAGGGATACCTAATACATAAACTACATCCGGCTCTATAGGTTCACGTGTTTCTAGATGTTTATTTTGTTGTTTCGATAAGGTGGCCATCCTCTCATCAGCGATAGTTAGCCGTTTGAGATATATGGGGCGGAAGGATATCACTGCAATTAAGGGTAAATTGTAGGTAAAATAAAAGTCCTTACGTTCCTAGTCGATTATCATATCTTTCGCGACACGACTAGACGAGCGGTTGATTTAAATTATATCAAAAATGTATAAAATTCGACAAAACCGGGGGAAGTTAGCCGTATTTAATAAATGAGACATCATTTGAATGCAAGCCTATAACGTCGTGATTCTACAGTAGCTTTACCCGATCAATCAAATTATAAGTTGTCCCGAAAAAATTTGAATGCAAGTTGATATTTACGGAAATTTGAACGTTTTCGATATCATATCTCAGTTAGTATGTAAAAGATCACATTTAACCATACAGCAATCGAAAGCACATGTCGTGTACTGCCCATAGTTTTGGATTCTCGAAGTTATCTTCAAAAATATCACCAAATTATCAAAATCTATAATCTTTAAAAAAATAACGAATAATAACCTGGAACACTAGCTAACAAAATCCCCCATGGATAGCGTATGGTTGTCTGCCTTTATCATAGTTTTGCGACCCACGCAAAATGACTATACTAAATAACTACTATCTATAAAAATGGGACCGTAAGTTTTTTCCTGTCATTCGAACTGAAAAATGTGCTACTATCAATGAATATTTTGAAGAATGTTTTTTTTTTTTGTTTTTAAGTGTGCCGTTTACATCTAAACACGTGATGCACTGAACCAACAAGTATGTGTAAAATATATTACAATGATACAATGGGAAAATTTTAATATAAAAACCGGAAATATTTGCACTTTTTCAGTAATAATTGGTTTGTAGCATTTTCGTATTTCAACTTATTTCCTATATGGTACCTGTGTCTGTCATACACTTATGTTATAAACAGCCCCAAATGCCGATGTAGCCAATTGTTAACTTAACTATTTAAGATCCTCATGAGATTGCTAAAATTATAATTTTCTCTTTATTTTTGTTGCCTTGTAGCATGCTGTTTTGCTTTTGGAATTTCCGCATGATATCTTGGTCATTTTCATTTTGAGGGTTAGGAATACAATATTTTTTATTAATTGTGATATTTGCTTAAGTTTAAAAAAACTACTTTGCTTTAATAGTCGGGGCACTTTTACACACTCTTAGTTATTCTCTGTCGACAACTGGGGTGAATTCCACTATTAGGTGGAATTAGGTATATTAATACCTAATTCTTCTACTATTCTCGACGAACACGGTCCAACTAATGCCAAACATGCGACAATAATAGTTGTAATTCACAACCAAAAATGTTGAATCCACCGATAAGTTCTTAATAACAATGATTATTCAGAAAATTAAGAGAAATTGTTCAAAACCTAAAATACAGCTACAAAATGGACAAAATTGAAACATGTACAATTGTGTTTATCGAGCATCAGACAAAGTGTGAAAAATAGAAAGATGAGTATTATTTTAAATATATACCTAATTAGGGATAAACCATGATTAAAACCTTATACTCGATTTTGAAGCAAGGGTTAATAGTTTTGATCGATCTCAAATTTCACAGAAAATAAGTATGGCTATGTTACCGGCAAACCCCGTTTTCAGGCAGAACAAGTTTATCTATCCTAGGTTAAACAAGTTCTGCCGAAGTGCGTTAGGTAGAACTAGTTTATCCTAGGCCCAACTAGTTTAGCCTGGTTTGTAAACGCATACTTTAGGTCAAACTGGTATGGACTAGGCCAAACTGATTTCGATTAACGGTATTGAAATTATACCGGGTGATCCACGCCGTTATATGTGGAACCAGACGAATGAAATTTGGATAGCTGTAATAGACTAGAAATTAAAATTTTTAGGTTATACTTGATGTAGGGATGATATTCTAAACCCGGAACAGATTGTATGTCAATTTTTACTTCCTCCGTTTTTTCCGGAAATGACGTGATCTTTGTCATGGTAAACTGCACGATACTGTGCTTGCGATATGTTCGATCGGGATGATATTTTAAAACCGAAACACATCTATTGTCAATTGTCATCTGTGAAACTCGTTGAATCCACCAGTGCATACAATTTTTGTAAAGAATGTGACAAACTAATTTTATTACGGCTTATGAAGGAGCTGACCACACTCATTTACTAAAAAATGCGACTCAGTCCGTCAACAACGGTTTACTATTTTTCATTTATGGAGCCATATGACGTTTGGGCTTTTAAATCACCAGAAGTTACGAATAAATATCGCAAGTCGAACACCAGCCAATCAGCTCGACAGTACAATTTGTTATTTTTGGAATTATTAATCTGGCACCTGTCGGTCTAATCGAGGTACTCATTACTAATCATTACATTTTGGGTTCAAAAAATCATCACGATTGAAAATATCGCTGACTAAGTATAGCCTGCAGTTTACAATGTAAAACATGACGTCATTTCCGGAAAAACCGGAAGAAGTGAAAAATTGTCAATCGATCGGTTTTGTTTTTAGAATATCATCCCTATTGAAATTACTGCATGCAAAGTATAGTGTGCAGAAATTGCAAAGATAACGTCCATTCCGGAAAAAAGACGAAGTCATACGGGCATCAAGTATACCCTAAAAATTTAGTCTCATAACAAGTCTCATAACAATAACTTTATGTAAAATGTTATAAATAAACTACTATAAGTACTGTACATTTCTCGTTGCGAGTTTATCGCTAAGCTGAAAAACATCAATGCCAACTTTGATTTCCAATATCCGTTGGGATACCCGTTATACATACGTACATATTTATCGATACATCGTATCGGTTTGAGGTGCCAGTCATAATGGCGAGACAACCGTCCGTCCGCATGGACATAAACTGTCGTCAGGCAGAGCAGAAGAAGTTATCGGGCGCACGACCGAGTAGAGACGTACTGTCCGTTCTGACTTACGTTGAGGTCTAGTTGGACGATGGTCATTAATAGCTCCTGCAAAGCCTCTACGTAAAACTATCCGGTTCCTATCACAACCACTGATAGTGGGCAAATTACCACGACTCCCGAATAAACGTGGAAGATCTTTGGCGCCAAATATTGGTGTTTGCTTGTCATTAAATCTAATTAGCACGGATGCCTACATACAGGAAGTCTTAACAGTGCGATCTCGGAAGGTTGTACCTCTGTTAATAAAGATATTTTAAAACTGATTTCGCATATATACAGAACTCCGAGGCACAGATTTTAAAATTATTAGCATGTATCCTGTATACAAGCTAATAATTTTAAAATCTGTGCCATAAGGTAATACCAACCCAAACTTATGTGTTTTTTTAAATGGAACCTCCTATTTTTCGGCACAGTTTTGAATTCCTCGCAAAATTTTACGACACCGAAAAATAACTTTATCCACCCTGAACTTTATACTTTTTGATTTATTGGCATTTTTAGGAACAAACAGTAGTCTAAGAAAAACTGTATATATCAATACCTGTTTTTAATTTTATTGCGCACGCTTTGATTATGATTACGTAAGAAGCGTTCTATTAGCGTGATTACCTACCATATTCAAATTGTGTACAGGCTGGTCATAATCTGCAACAAAATATAGCAAACAGTTTTTCCTAAGAAAGTTATTTTATAAATTGAACACCCTATATCCAATTAATTTTTTGGAAGCTACGCATCGTTCTGCACAAAAGAGTACTACTACTAGACTAGTGCTAAAATAAACCATTGCAGAGATAACTAGTCTTCTTCATAAAAAATCGAGTTTTCTATCAATAAGTGCTTCCACACCTACATTAAGTATTAAACCAGCTAAGTATTTATCTGAAATAAAATTTTACTTATACCCTGTAGGCTATGAAAAACTGTGCTAAACAAGTTATTAAGGTATCTGTCAGTGGTGGTGATATTGTTAAGGTTGTTAACTTAGATTTGCATAACTTTGGGAATTTTAGGAGCAATTAATTGACATGGTGTGGGTTTTTGGCGAATGCAACAAAAATGCTTTATTGGCAAGTAGAGTTGACAGATACCACAGACAGATACCTTAAAAACTGTTTTTGATTGTGTTTGAGGAGTTGCGGAAGAACAACTTACCTGAACACTATCATATAACTTACTTTTTGCAATAAATATATGATTGATGGATTGATTAACTGTCAAAGATAAAAAATAATTAACACCAGAATCAGTTGTAGCTGGTTAGATTTTTGTTGCTGTTAAAATTATTAACCGCCGTTTCAAAGTTTAATACCCGAGTGGGTGCCAACATATCTGTGTCGGTTGTCGGTGTCATCTGGTGTTTTATTACAATAATGTAGTGACAGATTTGGATGACAGAATGTTTCGATTGGAATGTTTCATTTGACGTATGTTCGTCGTTTGATCGGCTATAATAACTCGTGCATTAATACAAAACGTGCATTAATCGACTTTCCATTCGCTAAGCAGACTCGAAAACAATCGACGTAAAATGATATTAGTCGTCTTGCAAATTGGTTTCGCTACAACAAAAAATCCATAACACAAAAATTAAAATGTCAACTCAACAAGTTTTTACAAAGGTTGCCGATATTAATGCCTACTTTGGGGCTGGCCAAGGGACTCGATTGTTACAAGTACCGTTAACCACCGTTAGCCACCAGACAGTTAACTGTAAATAACTTCTTTTATTTACTAACAATAAACATAGATATTATAAAAGCCGTGTTTTCCAACACGGTATTTGCCTTTGGACCGTGTACCAGTTTTCGACAGAGTTTACTGTGTATATGCCAACACTATCCCGAACACAAATGTTTCAACTATCGCTTTAAATGATATATGTACTATTTAACAGTTCAGATCTGCGTCTGCGTTAGATTCACTTTATAACACACATAGAATTATCATTTATCATGTGAATAATACATATGTGACCTGTGATGGAGATAGCGTTTTAGTGACGAAAATAAAAACGATTTTGAGATTGGAGATCAGGTAGCCAATAGGGCTAATGCCGTCTATATCGCAATAAAGTTTTTTCTTGTTCACTAGGGTGGTAATCGATAAAAGTCCATAATTTATTTATCGGCCTGAATCCTACGAAAAAAAAAAACGCTCATTAAGATCGCTACAAACAATTCTACAATCATAATAACAACACCATACACTACATACCGCTGCAACTACTAGTCGCTGTAGTAGTACAAAAGCTGCGCGCCAACATTGACAGAGTGTAATAGAATTGCCGCCGCTAAGCGCGTGGGTGTCGTGCACCCTGCGAATAGAACCCTGCATACAACTAGGGCTGTCAGGTTTTCAAAAACAAAAAGGCAGACATCTTTATGTGGGTTGAATTAAAAGAAGAAGAAAAAACGGTACATTGCACAACAGTTTATTACAAAGTACAATATCAACAAAATAAAACAGTTTATCTAAATTTCCATCTATGTATACATAACAAAGCATATACATAACAAAGCTCGACAACTTCAAATTATGTTACATGAAACGGTATAACATCATTTTTATCTTTTACTAAAAAATTTACTAGTATTAGCCCAGAAACAATATGAACAGAATGCCCGAAATACTGTAAAATCAAAAATCATTATTAAAAATCGAAATTTTCTTAAAATATTTTCGTAGATATCATTTGAATTGGATTTTGAGATTAAAACTTTTGATATTTTAATGTTCATGATTCATCATTCATTTTTAATGATCATCGTTCTGTATTTACAGATTGTAGCTGATTCTGAACTAAACTGGTCAAAAGATATAGGGGTTAATGAAAAATATGTTAAAAATTGAAAGTTGATGTTATCCCCAACCATTTTAATGATTCTTTCACTTACTGGTAGCCTAAATCTTCAGAAGATGTACGGATGAAGAATTTGTTTTTCAACTTTCAGTTTTGAGTGTAGACAGGGTGTAAGAATGATGTTATGATTTTTGCCTGAACTTTGAAGTACTTTATGTAGTTCCAGCTATAACAAACTGGCAACTGGCAATAACTGGAATGACATTGTAATATTTTTTGAACATGTCAATTTTCGATTTACTTCATTATCTTTGTTTTGAAAGGAAGAACAAGAACAGTTGGTAATAATAAAATGGCACGATTTCAAAGTTGATTTCTCTAGACCCTATTAACTGGTTTTGATGATTTTTTATTCACATGTGAGTTGAGTGCTCAGTTTTAAACATATACGGGGAGAAAGAATTAGTCGGTATACATCTTTTTTACAACAAAATATTAAAAAGTAATTCTTTTTAAATATTTTCGTTAATATCATTTGAATGGAGGTTTGAGATTAAAAGCGTACTGTAGTAATTGTTTTTAAACATGAAAGGTGAAGGTGTAGTCAAGTTTATAAGCTATTTTGTATAAATTCAAGGGAAAATGGTTATTACGTAAAGTCGTACGTAATGTAGTATCAACTAAAGAAGCGAATGATAATTAATCCAGGTGAGGATAAATTTTTGGAAAAAAACACCTTCATCTAGGTTTGAACCAGGAACCCTCCATTATCCTCAACTGTATTAATTATCATTACTAAACCTAACCGAAACATAGCCGTCAGTAATGTAGGACCAAGTAAAGAAACGAATGATAATTAATCCAGGTGATAATAATTTTTTGGAAAAAAACACCTCCGACTGGATTTGAACCAGGAGCCCTCCATTATCCTCACCTGGATTTAATTATTATCATTCTCTTCTTTAGTTGATATTATTTTCTATGATTTTGGTTAAATTGTAAAAAATTATAATTTAACATTATATTTTAATGTTTATGGTACTTTTTTTAGGTAATTCTAAATATCAAATGAAAAATGTTTGATAAAAAATCCTTATTGAATTTTTATTTATTTTCTTCACTCCGAACTTGTGCTCGCTTGCGCACGCCTAGATAAATGCAAAATATTTAGGTGAGTCACCAAACATAAAAAGTTAACATTTGAGCTAACCATTAACAACCATTAAAAACTATTAAAATGAAAAAATTCAAATGATACAAAAAACTGTTTTACCAGTTAATCACTTTTAGTATTTCTTCTAAAAAAACTGTTCTCTTCCATTTTTCCCTCAAACCAGATGGCAAAGTCATACCTGATGTCAAAATCTCTTTCTTTTTGTGTACTTATAACTTTTTGTTTATAAGAGTGATACTTGTTTAGTTTTAGTATTTCATGTGCTGTTGATATACTGCATTGGCTGTGTGCAGCAATTTGTCGAACAGAAGTCGTTTTATGCTCGATTACTTCTTGCAACACTGGCAAACCTGTTTCCTCACAATGATATTAGTCGTCTTGCAAATTGGTTTTGCTACAACAAAGAATCCATAAAACAAAAATTAAAATGTCAACTTGTTACAAGTTTTTACAAAGGTTGCCGATATTAATGCCTACTTTGGGGCTGGCCAAGGGACTCGATTGTTATAACTACCGTTAACCACCGTTAGCCACCAGACAGTTAACTGTAAATAATTTCTTTTATTTACTAACAATAAACATAGATATCATAAAAACAGTGTTTTCCAACACGGTATTTGCCTTTGGACCGTGTACCAGTTATCGACAGAATTTACTGTGTATATGGCAACACTATCCCGAACACAAATGTTTCAGCTTAAAATGATATATGTACTATTTAACAGTTCAGATCTGCATCTGCGTTAGATTCACTTTATAACACACATAGAATTATCATTTATCATGTGAATAATACGTATGTGACCTGTGATGGAGATAGCGTTTCAGTGACCAAAATAAAAACAATGTTGGAGATCAGGTAGCTAATAGGGCTAATGCCGTCTATATCGCAATAACGTTTTTCTTGTTCACTAGGATGGTAATCGATAAACGTCCATCATTTATTTATCGGCCTGAATCCTACGAAAAAAAAAAGCTCATTAAGATCGCTACAAACAATTCTACAATCATAATAACAACACCATACACTACATACACCTGCAACTACTAGTAGCTGTAGTAGTTTCCATACAAAAACTGCGCGCCAACATTGACAGAGTCTAATAGAATTGCCGCCGCTAAGCGCGTGGGTGTCGTGCTATAGGGCTTTCAATACCGGACCAAAATCTCAATACCGGTATTCGGTATTCAAAAATTCTAATACCGGGATACCGGTATTAATACCGGTATTATAATTTCTTTCAGAAAATTTACTTACTTTTTAAATTTTTACCTAGTTTTTTAACATAACATTACAAATAAAAACAATAAACTAAAATATACCAAATAGTACTAAATAATCCAAGAAACAAAATTATTATTTTGTTTTATTAAAATGTGCCCTCAAGAAACACAAACTGTCGATGGTTTCGTCGTTTAGGGATTTCGAATGTTGGTACAGATTTGCCCGGCCGCAGAAAATGCTCTTTCCGATTCCACACTTGTCGGTGCAATAATTAAAAGGTCATATGTTTTTTACTTTATCATACGCAGTATGGTAAAGTATTGTAATCGTGCCGAAAACAAAAATTTTGATTTTAGCGGGAATAGGTCTTTATGGGTCCCTTGAACATTTTTGACCAAGGTACAAAAAAATGTCTGTGTGTGTGTGTGTCTGTGCGTGTGTGTGTAAACGATTTTTGTGGCGACGATTCCGGAGAAACTACTAAAGGTATCGAGACGAAAGTTCATATTTAGAAGTCTCATGACCTAACTTAGCTGAAAAGCTTTTGGTTCAAAAGGGTCCAAAGGAACTGGTAGTTTATTCTAAGCCTTTTTCGAGGATTTTGCAAATGAGCCGCCATTTCTATAATTTCGTCAAAATAGTTCAATAATAAATTAAAGTAGAGGAAATTTTGAATAATTTATTCCTATGACATTTTTTGGTAAAATTAATAGTTTAGCTGCAAGAGCAAATTCTATTCGATCGAGATTGGTCGCATCTGCACTGATATGAAAATACATAGTAGCCAGAATTTTGACAAATATTTTTTTGTGCTGTCACCACAGAAATGTCTATGGCTGCCACACTCGAAAACAGCTGATTTCATCAGAGGTTGGAGAACCGCTATGGAACGTTGCCACTCTAGTGCGGCAAAGCACAAAATTCAAATAAAATAAGATCACCAATTTGATTGTTTGTTGATAAGATATATCAACCCGTTGTTATATCTAATTGTAAAAACGATAAATTGAGAAAGTAAATAATGTATTGCGATGAGTGTAGTTATATTTTAGTATGTTGGTACGGATGTGACATCTACAGTGTCATGAACGAATATAAATCTGTCAGAATTTGAATTAACTTTTAACATCTTTTAACATTTCCTATTCAGAAAAATAACCATTTTTGATTTGTTTTAAATACGTATTTCTCAAAAAGCAACACAAAAAACGTTGATGTCACTCCTGCCGAAAACTACATAGCTTGACCCGCTCACATGCGACGGCGACGCTCCGCCGTCGGTGACGTGCCGCATCACCGCTCGTCGCGCTATTCCGTACTTTCGGCACTATTATTCTGATGACAGTAGGTAGTGTCAAATGCTGATGCTTTGACAATACCTTCTATTGATACTATTGACTATCAAAATATCTGTCAAATCCTGGCTAACTAGTTTAAGTTTATTGCAGACACGATTTATCTCAGTCAAATAGATTCTCGTGCAGCTAAGCTGTTAATTTTATATTTTGTATGATAAAGTTATGTGCCTGGCCACATCAGATTTTTTTTTAAATACGCCCCTTTCATTCTGGTTTTGTCAAACATCATTTTGTTTCGTGTTTAATTATTTGTTCGTATCCCGTTTTTTTTTTTTAATCTTAGGCGAAGTGGCAATTGTATGTGTTTCATCTATTGCCGCCTGCTTAAAGTTAAAACTCCTCTAGACATTTCTCTGTCAGTACAAACGGTACAAACGGTACAAACATAGGTTATAACCTCACTTCCTACGGCAGTTTACATAATATGTGCCACAGCTGCGTTAATTAGGTTGCATATTCTATTATTCTGAGGGCTATCACCAGGGTATCACATAATGCGTATACTACCACACGCACGCCCAATTCGAATCTCGCAAAATTCAATTTTTATAGTAATGTTAATACCGAAATACCGGTATTTTTTTACATCAATACCGGTTTTCAATACCGGACAAAATTCGTCCGGGATCCCGGTATTCGGGATCCCGGGATCCCGGTATTGAAAGCCCTAGCGTGCACCCTGCGAATAGAACCCTGCATACAACTAGGGCTGGCAGGTTTTCAAAAACAAAAAGGGGGACATCTTTATGTGGGTTGAATTAAAAGAAGAAGAAAAAACGGTACATTGCACAACAGTTTATTACAAAGTACAATATCAACAAAATAAAACAGTTAATCTAAATTTCCATCTATGTATACATAACAAAACATATACATAACAAAGCTCGACAACTTCAAATTATGTTATTTTGCATATTTTACATTTGATTTTGCTAGATTTAATAGGTTTTCATTATTTTTATGCTATCATAAAATTCACTTATTGACATATTAAAGTTGTACTTTATCAGCCATTCTGCTGCTACGGTTTTAATAATAAAGCGTTTCTTTCTTGTCCCCAAACATTGGACATAATGCTAAACAGTCTAAACACTCTTTCAGCAGATGAATTTGATTGAGGTAAAGAAACACAAAATTGCACATTTTTTCAATGTTTGGACATTCTTCATGCTTAAATTGCACCCATTTTTGATCACAAGAAAGACTTTTGAAAATTTCCATTTGCGGCAGTAATAAAACGTTTCAACCTTCAATATTATTTTCAAAAAATGATCTTGGTCAATATTACCTATTTTAAAATTATCTATAATTTCTAATAAATTTTTGAAATCAAAATTATTATTATCTAGTGTGATAATGTCCAAGCATTTCAATCTATTATCATCATAGTTAAACCACTCATTAAGATAATTTATTAATGTTTCCAGAAAGGAATCAGCCTTATTTTCAAAACTTTTAATTACATTTTTATTGTTTCAAGATATTAGAGCATTTCTGGCGATAGATCCATAGTACTTTTCTTGGCACTGTTGTTCGATTGTTTGTTTCACGTTGGTCATTAGCGAATATAATTTGCCCACAAAAATGCATCTGCTTCATGATGGTTGCATTTAGCACAGTCCTAATATGCATACAAGTTCTAAAAATGCTTCATCAAGCTCATGCTCAAAATATGTTTTAACATGGGCGCAGGTTTATCCATTGATAAAAAGCTGGGTGACTTTTTGTAGAACAGATGAATTCATTATATGTTCTTATTATTACACATTCAATACCTAAATGAATCATATTCATTGCATGCTTCATTGCATTGTGGGGAATATGGCATCCTATCGGTAAAATATGTTTTTTAGTTCTGTAAAAATACTTTGGTGTTTTCCAAAATTCACTGATGCATTGTCTGCTGAAAAAGGTGTTATATTCCTAAATGGCAGTTTATATTGTTCAAAAATTCTTACCAATTGAGCTAAAACTGTCACAGAGCATTAATCTATTAATTTAATAAATGACAGAAGATTTGTTTGTACATCAATTCCCTTCTTAAAAAATTTGACAATTAGGGGGAATGTTTTAATATTACATAAAAAACGTATGTGTTTAAAGTCAAAGGAGTTAGACCAAAAACTAACTTATCCTTATTAGAAGTGTCTGTACCAATTGAAAAATATCTACCCACTCCTAAATAAATCAAAATATTGCTGCGATTTGTTGGACCGTTAGCACATTTTGGACAATTTTTGTGGCTTTTGTTTTTCCACAGCTATATTTTGCTCATATATTGGAAATACAACATTTTTGGAAATAGTTTTCCTTGACAATCAGTAGATACATAACTGAGGCTATGCTTAACTGTGTGGTACACTTCTGTACAGCAAGAATTAAATTCTTTTCTTTTTTATCTCCCGCAGTAGCAGTAAAACTACTACCTGGTTTTGAAACGTTTTCTTAGGTTTGTCGACTTTTATGTGCTTTTTACTTCATTTTCGACAACGTGAGCCACAGAAAATTCGCTATAGCCTAGCTAGTCTACATTTGGCAGAAGTTTTATTTTTACCTTCTTGGAGACACTCCTACTTTATTTTCCATTTCGGATTAAACGAAACATCAAGTTTACGTTTTTTGGAAATATTTTAATCAACGGTTGAAGAATCTCTGTTCCTGCGTTCTTCTATATTAATTAATCTAATCACGTTGTTGTAGGCACGTAACAAACATACTACAATCTAATAAGACGATATTATTAATAACTTACAATCATAATTACTGAACACTTACACTAACATTTAACATTAAAGTTTAGCAGTAATCGTACATCTGTAAAATTCAAACTTCCAGACTAACCAAACATCGCCCACAAGTCAACAAAACAAATAATGTAGCGCCATCTATAATAACATGACGTACACCACAGTGCTATCTAACAATCTATCTACAATCTATCTAAAAACGGTGTAAACCATAGCTACTACACAAACCTATGTTCCATCGCACATAACGCTGCTCGATCGGCGTGAAAACTGAAAAATCATTCTGTAAGTAACTGAAAATCGGGATGTCCCGCCAAAATCTGGACACCTGACAGCCGTACATACAACATGCTGACCATGTTGACATGTTGTTTTACCTTTTAAATTGGCGAGATGATGGTTTCATATTACGTTATTAATCATCAAAGTGGAATGGATATTTGGGTAATGAACTGATTAAAAGCCTTGTCTTGATTGACCTTTTTTTATTAAATCCAATATTTCGCTAACAATTGCTAGCTTTAACAAGGAAGCTACAAGTTTTTGAGAAAATGCGAAAATATTAACATAAGTCTACTTACAATAAATAGTCCGGGCTACATGGATATTGTAGTGATGTACAACTATCGATGACGTTATTGATGATAACGAAAGATTAATTAAAATTCATGAATCAAATAGCCGCGTGCGTGACAGCAAACTTTTGTTGGTTATGACATTAAATAAACCAGAATAAACTGCTGCCAACATCACAGTGCTATAAAATGGCGGAAAACATTTGAAATATGAAATTTTGAATCATTCGAACGAGAAACCATCGAGAAACAGTTGGTTTATTTAATAAGTAACTATACATTGTGCTCAACCCGTCGACATGAGACCTCAAATTCATCGTGGAATCAGTTATTTCAATAACAATCATTTCAAAAAATAACCTCTCCCTTAAGCACTCTTTCTTGAATATTATTTTAGTGTTTGCCAAATCAATGCTATGTGAGGTTGCCTTTGCATGCTGTGCTATGGCGCTAGTGTCCTTATTTTTGACAATATCATGTTTATGCTGGACCCGACATCGATTCAATAAAAAACGTCAACCAAGACAATGTTTTTAATCAGCTCACTACCCAAATATCCATTCCACTTTGATGATTGTTTGATCAACGAGCAAAAAGTCTCCTAGTCACGGTATGTTATTAATGTAACAATGTATGTTATGCGAACTACTCGACAAGATCTTGTTGAAGCACCAGTTTTGTTTGACGTCCTCCAGAGTAGAAAACGTCCGACCTCTATGCATACATTCTATTTAGTCATTCACTGATATGTTCACATATATTCAGATATGTCAGATATGAAGTACCAATAAGATTAAGAGTTCGGAACACGCGGTTTGCGATTTTGTTTTCAAGTTGGAATATTATACTCTGCTGGCCATGGCCTGGTCTTAGCTAGCCTACCACTATGTTTTGGCATAACAGAGGCCTTCGACCGGATCAATACTTGCCGCGGATAGCAAGAGCAGCGCGGCGAGAGCGCGGCCGTTTATTACGGCCCTGTCCGCGGCATCTGCTCGCGCTCAAATCGCGGACGACCGACCGACCGTCGCCAAGCAGCACCATCGGCCACGCTGAGACGGGACCAGCGCGGGGTCGCCGCCACCGTTGATGCCGCCGCTGCCTGCCTACTCAACCCACGGACCCACCACCCGCCAGCCTGCCCGCCTGACTATATTCCCAAACCCTCTCCCCTCGCCTCCCGCCTCGCCGTTCCATAAAGCCCGCGCCCGCTCGGGTTTTTTATCGGATCCGCGGGGGACGACCCGTCAGCCGAAGCGCGGACAAACGGCCGCGGCCGGGTGGACGGACCCGCGAGGAAGGAGGGGGAGGGCGACGCGGGGAGCATTGTTATTGCCAAAAGTGCGGATTACCATCGCATCGCCCGAGTTCGCGTCATTACCCCGGCTGCGCGAGGTCTTTAAAATTCCTGGAGGCCCCTACATACTCGCGCACGTTCTTCGAACGTACAGTATCCGCGAAAAGTTTGGACGCGTTCTGATGTTGAATTTTTACGCAAACTGTCAATATATGTATTGTTACAGTGTGTGAAGTTTAACGGTGCCATCCAGTATAATAATGGCCGCTATAACGATAAAAAAATAATAAACTATATTGGACATAGTTTGTCAATACGAGTGCGAATAATAGTATATTATTTGACGAGCAGTTAAATAAGCATATAAATCGCGAGATGAAGTTTTTACGCTAGCCGTAAGGTGAGCGTGGAAACATGAACGATTTATATCCGTTGTGTGCAAGTCGAATGCGACGTTTTATCTACAACTCATAAATTGCATTGCATAGCAAATATTTTAAATTAATTTGTCAATTATTACAGTTTGTTCAAATAATGAAGTCATTATTTGAACGAACTCTCATTATTATACAACGCTTGTGTCATTATAATCATTCGCGTGTATCATGTCTGTCTGCTGTCTGGCAGTCTAAGCCACGACTATGGCTTTGACTGCCAGACAGCGAGCGCATCCCATGTAGTGGCAGCGGTTGTAGCTACCGCAGACACCACAACTTACATCGTCAATAACTTTTAATACATGCATCGTACGGAAAAAAATGTTTAGACAAAAGATTGCTCTTATTTAGCGTAAAATCATAATTTGCTAAAAAAGTAGTGTATTCCAATTTAAAAAAATTAAGGTAACCTTATTTTCACAGATTGCAGCACCATCTGCAATGAAACTGATATCGCCATCTTATTTCCCACTTTGCGCCCTGTAAGTTTATTTACGACACTTTTGTCGTACTATGCATATTTCTCGCGATATTTAGGAGTCTCAAGTTAAAACGACCACCGGATATAGTCATAGATACGCATGCAATGAACTTATTATATGTGAGTCGTAGATAAAATGAGTTAATTAAAACAGGGGTGTTTACTGATAACATTATATATCATAATAATATTTCAAGTTCAGAAATTTCATACGATTCATGAAAACAAACATTCAAGTAAAAAAACGCACTTTATTGGGTAAACTTAGACATTTACGACATAAGGAATAATTTCAGGAATAAATTCAGGTTTCATTCAAATTCATTTACGCGGTACTTATTCCGAAGTAACGCTGTTTTGATCTAATATTCCTGGACTAGTGTTACTAGGAATTTTATAATACCCGGCCTTAGTAGAGCAAGTGTGGCCAAACCAATAAAATATGTATGCACTGCAAGGCTAGTTATTATTGAGCACGAAGCTGTGAAAAATATGTAAGAATGTGTTTACAACCCGAATCAATACAAAATTTTATCCTAAGCTGCATCAAAGTTCATTTGTAGTATTTTCTTTTCTTTTTCCTGAGCTCTAGTTTAAACTCCTCCACATCAGAAACATTCCGGCACAATAACATATACGATATTTTCCCCTCCATTCATCAAACGGCCGTCTATGAAACAAATGCAAGTAGATTCAGAAAAATTTCAATTACATAATATCGAAATGTTTACTGAATGTTTGATGATAGTATTATTGAAATTAATTAAAAACTATCAGTGATAAAAAAAAATTCGTCATCAAATGTGGTCCACCAAATCGAACGCGAATCGAAAAAGTTGCATTGTTCAAATCGCACGTTTCAGTTGCATAGTAAAACTAGCTTAACATATTCCCAAACCTAAAATTACTCAATATTATTCAGTAATTCTTTGATTATCATGTACCCACATCTTTTGTCTTTAATATGGTGTATAATTTGCTCTGCTAAGCGTAACACTTTCGAAAAAATTTATGCAAACATTTTATAACAAATTGTTTAATCACTGATAGTTTTTCATTAATTTCAATAATAATATCATCAAACATTCAATAAAAATTTCGATATGATGTTTACATTTTTCGGAATTTATTGATTTTGGCATATCCTTTTTATAAACAGGTGGTTTATTTGTCTTCTCATATGTAAATTGACTACACTATTACGGCAACTGCGCTGCTACAGAATGTGCATCAGAGTCAGAAATGTCAGACATGCTTGAAATACATTTTTTGCTAGTGTAAAAACACATTTACCCCCAACAAGCAAGGTTAGCCACCAGGCTACAGTCTACACCTGGTTTCAAAGGAACAAAGAACGAGTTTATTATAATGGTATGATATATTTTATAACATAAATACAATATCATAACATAATTTACGTCTACAACCCAAAAACAAAAATAACAAGGATTGAATTATTTAAAATTAATTTAACTCTTACTGCTCCTACTGTAAGACCACCTCTTAGTTTTCGTCAGTACCGAAAAAAACGTTGCTCACAACTGTTTTATACAACATCAAATAACAGGGCTTCTGGGCATCTCTCGCAGTTTACGTATATACTTTTTGAATGGCACGTATAGGACTCACACGTACAGCACGCACGTCTACGTGTATGCGGACGAGCCGCGTACTAATACAAAGGAAACACGGGGGGGATTCGCGTACACGAGAGAGATTGCGAGATCGCGTTCTCGCGAAACTATCCTTTTATTGCTTCATCGTGCCGTCGGTCGCCGTCGCCAGCCGGCAGCAACGGTGGCCCGGCGAAAAGAACGAAATTCCCGTTTAGAGTCGACCTCGTCGCGCCAGAGAGTCAGCCGGAGCGCCTTGGTGTCGCTAATATTAATTTAGTCGCCCGGTACGCGGTACCCGCGCCGTTTAATGCCCAGCGCCAGACCGGCATCAACAGACAAGCAGGTATTAAAATTACATAACATGTGCATTGGTACGAAGGTTGGTATGAGATAGTAATCGGCTGAATATAAGCCGGACCATTGAGCGTTGCTCACAGCGTATGTAGGTACATGTTTGGTATTCTTTTCGACATATGTACATATCACATACCCATGCCAGATTTTATTGTCTAATGTTGTAAATTTCCAAATAAAAGAACTAGATGTAGACATATTCAGCGCCCTCGAGCAAGAAAAAATTGTGCGTCCCTTGTTTTCGGTAGAAGTCAGGCATTTCTTGAACATTTAATTTAATGTGTCCCACTTTCCATTCCAATTTTTCAATTCCAGATTGAACCAAAAACGGCGATTATATACAGTTGGTCCACGAAAGTCCGCACCATATGGTAAAATTTTTTATTGTGTATTTCTCAAAAAATTTTATTCTTTATATGAATAGTTGGCGGCTCGTATGAAACCAAAACTGCAATCGTCAAATATGTAAATTTCGGTGCCATATACTGAGCGATTCAGAGTACATATATGAATTTGTGATAAGAGTAAATTACCTTTATATTCATTATTATCGATAACTTTATTTGGAAATTTTGTTTAGAAGTAAAAATTATATTCAAATATGAAGTCAGAGCCACCTACCTTGAAAAAAAAAAATATATTATTAGTTGTCTTGTGACAACTATTAGTAATTGCCATTGATACTAAATGAACTTTTTTAATATTTATTTTAGAAATTTGAATACTTTTTTTTTATTTTTTGTTATTTTGGTATGATAACTAACGTTTATTTAGAACTAGCGCAAAATTACTCATTTTCATGGTGCGAATTTGATATTTCGCCCTGTAGATATTAATATATTACACAATAACTAATTCGGGAGCATGACTTACCTTTTATTCGGTTAATATTAATCACTGTAGATAGGTTTATAATAGTAGTTATCCATCTACAGCTAGCAATTCTGAAGTGGTGGTACGCGCGGTACTACCAATTATGAAATTTTATTTTCACTGATAATATTTGAGTAAAAATAACTAAAGCATCAAACATCTATTGTTTCTTGAATTAATTATGACTGACTTACCAGTTATTAAGTTAATAACTATTATGAATATGCTAATAATACTAATATATTGTCTATGAACTTATTTTATTTCTACTACTTACAATTACAAAAATACATACATTAATACACATTTAAAAAACTAAACATCGAAAGAATTGTTAAATATCTATTAATCATGTTTTTGTCTGTGGTTTCCGTCCCGTTCTACACATTCTTTTAGAAACATCTTTGGCAGCATTACTAACAAAATTCGGTGGAATGTTCTGTATACAATGTTGTATAGTTGCCTCTAAATGATTTGTATCTCTAAATGGTCGGTGTTTGTATACTTAATTTTTTACGTAACCCCACAAAACAGCGTAAAGTCGGAGGATCTCAGTGGCCAGGATCTTAATTCCGAATTTCTGGCTATCCAGGGATGACCAAATTTATGATTTAAAAAGTTCTTTAAAAAGTTTATATTGTGTATGGGTGCACGATCAAGCTGGAACCAAATTGGCGCGCGTTGAATTAACGGCAAATTATCAAAAAAGGTGCAAACCCTATGTTCAGGAACTGAAGATATAATTACCCCATTTAAATGTTGACGAAAAAAGGCCCAAATATTTGATTATTCAAAATACCGCACAACACATTCGTCTTAAAATGGTACTGATCTCGGCATTCTCTTGTAAAGATCGGGTTTTCATGTGCTCGCCACCGGCAATTTCGTAAAGAATGGGACTGTTCTTTGACGTAAATGTTGCCTCGTCTGCCAAAAGAATATTTAAAAAATATTCTGTTCTCTTCCATTTTCCCCTCAAACCAGATGACAAAGTCATACCTGATGTCAAAGTCTCTTTCTTTTTGTGTACTTATAACGTTTGGTTTATAAGGGTGATACTTGTTTAGTTTTAGTATTTCATGTACTGTTAATATACTGCATTGGCTGTGTGCAGCAATTTGTCGAACAGAAGTCGTTTTATGCTCGATTACTTCTTGCAAGACTGGCAAACCTGTTTCCACACTTTCGGCAACATTTTTTGTGGGCCATTGTCAACAGACCCACCCTGTTTGAACTTTTTCATTATGCTGGAAATGGCTGAATTTGGGCAATTTGGTTGTGTGTCTTTCATAGCAGCAACATCTCGGTGCGGTCTATTTTCTCCATGTATTAAGACAATTTCAACTTTTTGTTGTAGTGTAAGCATTGTTTTAAAAGTTACAGCACCTAAACTAATTTGTATTAATTTATGTACTTTTGTAACTGTAAGTAGGTAGTAGAAATAAAATAAGTTCATAGATAATAAATTAGCATTATTAACATATTCATAATAGTTATGAACTTAATAACGGGTAAGCCAGTCATAATTAGTTCAAGAAACAATAGATGTTAGATGCTTTAGTTATTTTTATTAAAATATTATCAGTGCAAATAAAACTTCATAAGTGGTAGTACCGCGCGTACCATCACTTGAGAATCGCACGCTGTAGATGGACAACTACGAATATAAACCTATCCACAGTCATAATATTAAGCCAATAAAAGGTAAGTCACGCTATTGAATTAGTTATTGTATGATTAAATAAAATGATTAGTTTTGTGCTAGTTCTAAAAAAATATAAAAAATGTATTCAAATTTCTAAAAATAGATTAAAAAGGACGTTTTAGTATCACTCGCATTTACTGATATTTGTCATTATTTCTTTTCAAGGTACTGACTTCATATTTGAATATAATTTTTACTCCTAAACAACATTTCCAAGTAGAGTTTATCGATAATAATGAAAATAAAGGTACTTTACTCTTATCAGTAATTCATATATTCTGAATCACTCGGTATATGCCCCCGAACTTTACATATTTGACCGTTGCAGTTTTGGTTTCATACGAGCCGCCAACTTTCATAAACAATAAAATTTACTGAGAAATGGACAATAAAAAAGTTTTCCATATGGTGCGGACTTTCGTGGACACACAGTATACAAACCCCTTGATGAACTCAGTTTAGTGTTTTACGACAAAAACAAATAACAAAATAAAAACAAACAACAAAAAACAATTAGGCTGGCTGTGTTCGATTTTTAACTAATTAAACTAACCCCGGGATTTTGCACATGGCAAAAGTGTTTTATATAAATACCGGCAACGTATTTTATGTAATTTTTCTAAAACTGCTAGCGTAGATTTAAGAACATATATAGTTACAATCATTTTGGATCCCTAAAAACCAAGGTGGGTATTACATAAGCCATTTCCTAACCTTCTGGAGGACTATCTCGCAAATGGTCAAGCTTTAATTGCACGCTATTATTCTTCTTATTATTAAATATGATGCTCAATCATGTTTTCAAATACTTGGAACGCGGAATGGATCGCCCTGGATACAAATACGTTATACGTGCCTTTGACGTATTTTCAGACGCATTACTTAAAAACGCAAACTCGTACTTAAACGATGTATACACAGTTTATGTAGAGAATTAAAAGATATAGAAGGTTTCTAAAAAAAATCCATTGTTAGTCGATCATCTTTGACCGTGAATAACTCGCAACCCAGACACTATATCGGTGGGAATATTTGACACGTTATTTCTAATGCCCAATCAAAGGCATAATTAAAAATCTAGCTGGGGTTGAATTTTTGAAGAAAGCGTTTTAGGCAATTGAAAGTTTTACCTACCACTAAAATTTTTGAATTGACGATTTCTTGCTTTTAAAATAAGTACCATTATGTGTTTTATATTAACAAGAAAATACTGAAAACCACTTACATACTTATAAGTTTATGAATAAAAGCACACTAATTTAGTAAAATATTAGCAATTTAAAAATCATTTACACTGAACAATAAACTACAATAGTACAATCAATAAGTAAATAAATATAAAGTATGGTTGCTTACAGAAACGAAGATTTACAGAAGCTAAATGTGCATGGAGTGTATATGTATAAACAATACACCAATCTATAAATCAAAATATTGGTAACAAGAGCACAAAAAAATTAATACAAAAACTAGCCAAAAAAAAAATTGCAAAAAAAATTATTGCAGTTCCAACGTTGCGTCCCCTCTACTCGTGCGCCTGGAGCAGTTTGCTTCCACTGTCCCCCGTAGCTACACCCCTGATTTTAGACTAAATTTGACCAAATACCTAAAAAAAGTAAATCTACAAAGTGGTATTATACCTTCTATTTAGTCTCCTGAAACCCTGTACTAAAAGCCCAAAAAATCGTGCGGCATTGTTTTTTGGGCTGATATAGTGGGGTAAATTTTTAACAAACCTTCAATATGGCAGTTATGGGTTTTGAATAATGGTGAATTCCAAAATGGCACATACTTTGCAAAATATAAGATGGTAAAATCAAAATGGCGGATCAGAAAATGAAAATCAAGGAAATCGTCAACCAAATCTAGCTTAGAAATGTTATGGGTTTTAGAGAACGCTGAATCTAAATCTGGCATAAACATTGCTACATTTAGATTAGAAAATTAGGTGGATTAAAAACTTATAGTTGTGGGGATTCTGGTTTTGTATGCTAAAATTACTTTGGTTTTTTTTTTATTGACCACACTATGCATTTAGTTGATTCGCAACCCTCCCCTCCCTCGACCAAAACGTTGCGCGGAGATCCGCGTCTCTAGTTGGCGGCATGATTTCTCTCAAGGTGGCTTGAGAACCTGGTATTTTTCGAGATAATCGTAAACTACATTCATACTTTCATCCTGCATAACTTTATAAATAGCAGTGGTGACGGCTTCGCCGAAAAATGCAGCCTTTAGGTAATTTTGGAAAGTCCAAAACTAATTTGACTAGGATATTAGTCCGTATGACTAAACTTTATGTTACAACAGTTGATTTTACAAAACAGAGGCTTATTATTTTATGATAAAATGCACCACTTTCAGAAGAAAAAAACGTAATGAATGCAGTGTAATGTTTAAACTAATAATATGTATAATATGTATTTTTTTTACGGGATGTCCGTATATTCATATCTAGTTAAATAAATTTAAGTTTATCTCGTTTTTGCAAGACCTTCTTCCACCTGTTTTACAATTTACATTATTTAACAGTATCTCAACATTTTAAATGAAGGGACTAAATTTCAAACAAACATCGGTCAGCTAGGGTCTTGCGATCTAAGTAGGAATTTAAACCCATTGTATTCTAACAATAACAATTGTCTTCTTCAAAATTGTAAACAAGAATCGAAGAAGTAGGGTTTACCAAAAACATAGTGTCATCGTATAACAGTACATAATCGTCTGACAATGAGCAATTTCCACGAATTGGTTACTAAAGGATAACAAAACTCACAATAAAACGCTCAACAAGATAATCAAATCGGTGTAAGTGTCGAATCAATAAAAACTTCGGGGGAGGGAATGATTGATTATGAGCATCCCTAACATATTCAGGTAGCTAGAAAGTAAGGTCATGGTGCGTTTCCGAAAAAGGGTAGCAACGACAGTGGTGCCAATACAGGGGGGTAGCATACACCGAGCACACACCATTTGTGCCTGCCTGCACCCATAGACGTTCACTCTCTGACTCTCTGACAGATAAAGATAAATGAAATGAGTTCGGGCCGGCTGTTGTTTGCTTTATCCCGATCTGTATGTGTGCCAGTCGCATCCGTTTTTGAATGGTCCATTTTTTTATTCGCGATATCTCCCCCGGTGAATTCAATCTGCGAGTGCGGCGCGTCTCTGTGAACAAGCGAGTGCTCGCTGTTGCCCGTCCGGCCGTTGTTGTCCTACGAACGCGACACCGCGCTCGCGCTTAATAATTTACTGCGCGGTAACTGAAAATATTAGCGGCGGGGCGGACGGTTTTTTTTTATGTCCGCATTTTCGCAGTTTGGGGCCGGGGCGCGATTTCGGAGGTATTGTTGGACGCACATAGCAACCATTTTTGCTCGATCTAAAGCCAACAAATGTATATTTTTGGGCTTTAATTTACTTAGCCTAGTCCAAACTTCGGAAAATTCCAACTCATCTGGCTTTTTTTTTCTATACACCTATGGTTGAGCTTTACAAATAACGTAACATCGTATGTGCTGGGTGATCTGTTCAGCGTCCCAAGTATTTGAAAATTTGTTTGAGCTTCATATTTTATAATAAAAGAAACAATAGAATTCAGTTAAAACTTGACCATTTTCGATATACAGGCTTAGTTATTAGTACCCCGGCGGTCAAAAGCTAGTAAATTGTTAGAGAAAGAATAAAAAAATGCCTCCCAAGTTCCCTTTAATTTATGTTAAGAATGCCCTATGTCCATTGGTAGTGATTTTCGTGATATTTACAATTTAAAGAAAAATGTGTAATATTATCTAATAATGCCATTATTTTGTGTTATTTTTTCTTCATCTCTCATTTGTAAATCAGTAATGCTGTATTAAAATACAACTTAAAAAAACGGTAATTAATACTATTAGCATTAATTAATCGCAGAAACAAACAATTGAGATCTACCGACACTCAATAAGTAATTGGTGTCAAAATTAGTAACAATATTTGTCTTTTCTCTGAACGATGAGTTATAATTATAGCAAAGAAGAATTAATTAACATGATCTACATCTATGGCGAAGCCGACAGAAATACATTAGTAGCATCCAGAATGTACGAACAGCGATATCCGGATAGACTGCATCCCCAGCCAAGTGTTATAAACAGGGTTCGATTGCAATTTGAAGAAACAGGTAATATTAATTACCAGCACAAAACAAGAACTAAAACGATAACCAAAGAGGGAAGAGGGGGTCCTACATTGTGGCCACCAAGGTCTCCAGACCTTAACAAACTCGATTTCTTTTTATGGGGATATGTGAAGGAGCTGGTATACCACACAGCACCTACTACACCAGAAGACATGAAACTTCGTATAACCAAAGTTTTTGACAACCTTAGAGCAAATAAGAGGTACATGTTAAGAAATATCTTAAGATCTTTTATACAGCGCGTTAATGCTTGCAGAAGAGAAAAAGGGCGTTATTTTGAACAACTTCCAAATAATAATTACTTGTGCAATGTTTATTAAGTGTTTATAGTTTTTTTCTGAATTTTCTTCAAATAGGTTACTAAATAAAAAGGGATTTATTTTTTAATAAACGCTAATAGCAATTATATGTGAATATACTATTACTGATTTACTACTAAGAGACAAAGAAAAAAGAAAGAACGAGAAAATAATGGTATATTTCGATAATATTACACATTTTTCTTTAAATTGTTGGGCAATTCAACTAGCACATAAAATACAGGGTGTTCTATTTAAAAAACTCAAGGAAAAGCGATTTGAAAAACTTCAAAATTTACTACGTTTTATGAACTATACTTATAGTGAATCTAATATCTTTGGGTACTATCATCTATCTACTAGGTTTGACTATTGTCTGACATAGTTTAAAAGCAAAACCTGCAAAACTGTCATTTTTACATAGTTTTAAAGAATTATATATTGGAGAAATAATTGAATATCTCAGGTAGTATTAACGCTGAGAGTTAGCAACCTATACCGTTGGAAAGCCAAATTTATTAGTATTTATACAATAATATACAGGCCGTTCCATTTAAAGAAATGTACAAACTTTACGTCACGCCTAAATGCAACACCCTGTATAAATGAAAATAATTTTACGTCATAGAAACTAGTGGACCAAACAACTTTTGTCCGAAACACTTTTTAACGATTTAGTAGCTATCGACCGCCGGGATACAAATAACTCACCCTGTATATCCTTCAGAAGGTTAAGAAGTCTCTTATGTAATACCCACCTTGGCTTCTAGCGGAAATGCAACAAAACTCTTGTAACTATGAATCCTAATATGCGGTATTAGAGGATTGAAGTTAGGAAAAATCCCTTAAAAACAAAGGAGGTATTTATCTCATACACTTTTTTCTTGTGACATATGATGCAACTTAAAATGACCCTGTACGTGGGAGAGACGTGGATAGTGATTTTCCATAGAATGTGTACCTATAATGTGTTCCTTGCCACTTGTTAGGCTTCCCATTGCAATTACAATAATGTGTTAATAATAATTGGTTTTTGTTTCGGTGAAAATCATTGGATAAACAACGTTAGGATAATTTTATTCAATCTCTTAATATAAAGTAAATATCGACACTGCGACTCTAATTGCTCTCATTGTATATTTATTATTTGAATATGTTGGAGACATTAAGGATTACTTGACCCCAATGGACCCTAGGTTTAATAATGGGAAAGGTTTTCAAGGAATCGTTTGAAAATATCTCTGTTTCTTTCATATTTTGAAATCTAGAAAACTTGAAGTGTTCTCCTGCCTATATTTTTAAGAAACGTATTTATTTTGTAGACTTAAGCAGGTATAGTCAATCTACAGCAAAAGAAAAGGCATTAATATCAATTAAAATGCGCTTGACATGCTGTCCCAAACTGGAGCTACTTTTTATGTCATGAGAAGCTCCACCTAAGTTGTATAATGTAACCAAAACCGGGTGCAAAAAAACTGAAAATTTAATACTTACAGGGTTTAAGGCTTTTAAAACTGCACGGTTTAGCAGAATAGTAAGTGCAAAGTCTTTTTTTTAGCTGTATATCTTGTACAAACATTGAGATATTTGGATGAATAGTTCATACTTGTTATAGCTCTACAACAAAGTATCTTGAGCACCTTAATATCAATTTCCAAGTTTTTAATTTCTCCACCATGAAATTAGACTATCAAAACAACACAGTAACAAAATTTGGTTTTTCAAACTCGCCAAGGCATGTGATAATCCTGATACATTTCTTTCCAATGTGCCTGAAAATTAATGGGAAGAAGGTTAAAGATTAAGGGTACATTCCGGTGTTATTTTTGAAAATAAGTACTATTTTATTCATACTTTGATTGTCCAATATTTAAACAATACACTGTTAAAAATTTTGATTGGAATTTGAAGAATTATGGTTTAGAACGCCTAAAGTTAAAGCTTTTGAAGTGCACAATAACTATCAATTTTTTTAACTATTTTTTGTAATGTACCGAGATTCCTCCTCTTTTAAATAACGTAATACTTGTTTTGCTAAGATTGCTAATAGTTTTTGAGTCGTTAAGTATTCTTTAAATGATGAGCAATCAAAATATGTAATAATAAATAACATCTTAAAAATTTATACCAATTTTGTAGCCTTAAAAAACTGATAACAACTTTTTATCTGGTCCTCTCCGTTAAACATTAAAATGTATACCAGAATGTACCCTTAAAAAACTGACAACAACTTTTTCTCTGGTCCTCTCCAAAAATAATAATAATCTAAATAAATTTCGTGGGGATTCAAGTGTTGAATTATGCCGCCCAATTCGGAAAGTTTGGTCACCCTAAGAAGGCATCAATCTAAAAAACAAATGCTGTTCAAGTTCTGCTATCGAACATATCTATGTAAAATAGATAAATTAGCACATAAATAGGTCACAGCATTTCTCAATACTTTCAGAACACATCAAAATTCCATCGTATTATGAGCGGCAGCTTGTCCGGTCAGAAAACCAACGAAAAAAATGCAACCAACGGACCGACCGCTGCTGGCGGTTTAACCAGTTCGTGGTGCTATCGACATTAAGGACACATCGTTAAAAATAACGTGGACGGGACGGTATAGATGCGAAAAAAACGCGTAAGATCCGTTGACACCCCCTAGATTAGAACCCCTTGACATCATCTAAAGCCCTACGAACCGGTTTTCCCAAATGGGATAGCCAGAAAGTAACTGACATACATGAAAAGAAGTTACGCGGTTTATGCGTGTATACCCTTGCTTTAACAAACGGCCCGCGTGTGAAAGACTTTGTTACGACAACACAGAAATAAGTATGTATGAACAAGAAAACTATGGCGCTCAAATCAGACAAATTCTTCGATACGATTGGGAACATTCGGGGAAAGTTCCTACCGAATAATACACATTAAACAATTAAAACGAGTAACGTCTTTTTATTCGCCCATGTGTCAAAAGTTTTGAAAACTCTGCAAACATGGTGTATTTTGTATGATTAAATTGAGTTAATGTTATTCCAGAATTTTTTTATCAGGCTGAGGTCTTTTTTCTAAATTTTATTCACCTTGATGAATTAGTTCGCTTTTTAATACATTTATATGATTACGTGGGAGACAGTAAAATATTTGAGTAAGTCCTTTGAATTTTATTCAAGAGAGATTCCTCGATAACATTAGCGATCCGTTATACCATCCATCTAGGTGTCGCGATAGATTTGTTGATGTTTGATTTTCTAATTTAAGGCTAATTCCATGTCAAATCAACACAGGTTCATTCCTCACCGGCTTTTGATGAAATTTTGTACTATTGTTGTCTTTCTTGATGTAGTTGTAGAAACATACCAAATTTTATGATAATAAGGGGCACTCAAAATTTTAAAAAAATTTCGGACATGATATATTTAAATGCCGATTGTTGCTGACTGTTTTTTCCATATATAAAAGTTGTAGATAATCATTGGCTCTACAGCCAGAAAATATTTTCATGGTTACAGAGTGTCCAACGTACCAACACAAACTTATGTTTTTTAAATGGAACACTAGGTATATTAATGCAGTTTTGGATGAAGATTTTTATGGTAATCATTTTAACATCAACTTATATTAGGCTATTGTCAACTGTTTCCGAGATATTGTGAAATCAATGTAAAAAAACGTGCGATTTAAAAAAAACATTCTGAGGTTACTCATTAAGATGAAGAAACGAGAAAACTCATTCTAGACAAAAATATCACTCTTTTTGAGAGATATGGTTTACTTCAGATTATAAGATGAATTATATAAAATAAATAATGATATGTTAAATGTCAAATAACTTAAGATTTTTAAACGGAACATCCTGTATATTATAATACCATTATAAAGTTCGATATTCAAGCTTTCTATAAATGCCAAATTTATTAAGTCTATCATCAACAGATAAAAAGTTATCAACGCACAGGTGTTCAGTATTAGGTTTGTTCTAGCAGCCCCAAAATACGTGCATAAAGCACTTATTCTTTCTCCTGCGCATGCCAAATGGCGGTTTTGCTCTGCAAAAGCCTGCATTGCGTATGCGTACAAGAATCCCCAATTGTTTTGACTGGTTTTGGCGACTGCTCGAACAAACCTATTGAATAAGTAGTTTTTCACGGCCACTATTGCTTAACGAAACACAAGAAGAAAGCAAAAAGTCGGGAAATTCAAAATCTATTAAATTCTAATAATTAATCAAACAGTTAACAACAAATAAATGCAACACAATTATAAACTAAAGCAAAATAAACAAAAACAAAAAGAAACTGAAGAAGCAGGTAAGTATTCCACTACAAATGTTCAAATATCTGGCCTCTTTGTTGAATGCATTTTTGAACTCTTGTTTCAAAGGCCCTGTGAACATTTTCTAGTGTTTCCACTGAAATATTGTCAAAATTTCGCCGTATCCTGGTCTTCATGTCTTCTTTAGTGGTGGGAATATCCCTATAAACTTGTTCCTTAACATGCCCCCAAAGAAAGAAATCAGACGGCGTCAGGTGATCTGGCTGGCCAAGGTGTTGGACCACCACGACCAATCCAACGACGTTCAAACATATTATTTAAATAGTTTTGGACTACTCTAGAGTAGTGTAGTGGAGCCGCGTCTAACTGCATTATCATTTTCTTGTCTAGTCCTTAAATCAACTTCTTCCAACAATATCGGTAAATTATGTTCCAAAAATGTTTTGAAATCTTGTCCGTTGAGAATTCCATAGCCCGACTATGTTAAGATTAATAATTCCTCCCCAGACATTCAGTGACCACGCATTTTGATTATTAATTTGTCTTACCCATCGGGGGTTTTCGGGAGCATTATAATGCATATTATGCCGGTTTACACATCCATTAGTTTTACAAGTAGCTTCATCCGAAAAAAGGATTTTTAATACATAATTTGGTTGTTCATCAATTTTTTGTAACATGCTTTGACAGAAAGCTATCCTGTTTCCAAAATCATTCCCATGTAGCTCTTGGTGTAAGTTTAAGTGGTATGGGTAAAATGTATGAAGTTTGAATATTCTATGGACCGAGCTTTCGCTGATCTGGAGTTCTCTACTTAGTTCTCGTGTACTGACATACGGATTTTCCTGAACGCTCAATAAAACATTAAACTGGGTATATTCATCTCCAACTACATAACTGTTATATCTTTACGTTTCAAGGTAGCAGTACTTCCAGTATTTTGAAACCTAACCAATAAATTTTCGACGAATCGCTTACTCGGACATTTGGGTACCTTTCGCCATATACTCTTTGAGCGAGTAGAGTATTCCTTTGACATTCTCCTAATATGAAAACCATGTTTACAAGTTCTGCATTATAATAATTCATTATTGCGAGTAAAACTTGTTACAAGCTACGAATAGACAAAACGCTAAATTATGACATCTGTACGTTTGTCGAATTTTATCATGGCAACTAGATATATTGTATTAATTTAAGAATTGTTGCGTAGGTAATAAATTATAAATTAGATACTTAATAACATTTTATCTGTTGATGATAGACCTACTAAATTTGGCATTTTTAGACAGCTTGGCTATCGAACGTTATAATGGTGTTATAATATACAGGCTGTTCTATTTAAAATTCTTAAGTTATTTGACATTTAACATATCATTATTTATTTGATATAATTCATATTATAATCTCAAATAAGCCAAACCTCTCAAAACGAGTGACATTTCTACTGTCTAAAATGAGTTTTCTCGTTTCTTCATCTTAATTAGTTAGGTACCTCAGAATGATTTTTAGAAAAAGCACGATTTTGACATTGATTTCATAATATCTCGGAAACAGTTAACAATAGCCTAATATAAGTTCATGTTAAAATGATTACCATAAAAATCTTCATCCAAAACTGCAATAATATACCTAGTATTCCATTTAAAAAAAGCATAAGTTTGTGTTGGTACGTTGTTGTGGGACACCCTGTAAGCATGAAAATATTTTCTGGCTGTAGAGCCACGGATTATCTACAACTTTTAAATACGGAAAAAACATGTATTTGATATTTACTTTTTGTAAGACATGAACAGTTGAACACATTTCCGTCCCACATTCAAAATTTGGAAATTAACTAAAAAAAAGTGTAAGCTATTATCTGATTTTTTTAAAATTTTAAAAAGAGAGCATTTTGGAATAACAAAAATTAAACTTCTAATTTCACTCTGTTACAGTGAAAATATATTTTTCACGAGACATAGTGTAAGTTGTTGAGCTGGTAGAACTAAACATAAAGGCATATACGAAATTTTCTAAACACCCCCAAAATATCGACTTAAAAAAATGAGTAATTCGAAAACTTATGAACGTTCATATTCAAAGGTTTCCCAACATTTTATAATTTTCTGAACTTTAGCAACAGTTTTATGACCTGTTACAATCCATAATATCTTATTTCTATTTTTTTATTGAAAGCCCATTTAAATTTGCGTTTAATACTAGTTTGTTTATTAGAATCGGTTGTAATTTAACTGAGTTATCGAAGTTTAATCACCGTCTTGACATTCACGCTAGGCAGGAATATACCTACGGCCCGACCGTAATAACCGTACTCGTGCTTCACATTATCTAGACATTATTTTGTTTGTTTATTACCCGCTTTATTGTATTTTACTCTATCTAATATGTTATTATGTAACTATTCGACTTGCAAAATATCGTAAAACCATTAATCGACAATCTTGCCGTCATTGCATTTGCAGCTTGGATACATGATGCAGTTTATGAAAAATTGGACGTGGACAGCGAAATATTCCGTCATCTTAAAGTAACATTTCCTATATTAATTGAAGCTAAAATTATTTTTTATTTAGTATTAATATATATTATATTTTTTTATGATTTTTTTATGATATTTTTTCAATCGTTGATAGTAAGATTTTGCAACCAAAATGATGTAGAAAAACGAGCCAGGAATAGTTTTATTTCATTGTGAAATGGGCTGCAACAAGTGTATCAAAATTCACTTTTTGCATTCTCATTTGAATTTCTTTCCTGATAGTCTTGGCCAACTCGCTGAAGAACATGGTGGACGATTCCATTAGGAAATGGACTCTATTGAAAAACGTTTTCAAGGAAAAAACACCACCAACATGACCGCAGACTGCATACTGCTGGTCACTTAAACGTGAAACAGATGATATATTGTATAAACGACGGAGATCGAGTAAACATTTTTAAGTTTTGTTGTATTTCTTGTTTTATTTTTCATAAATCACTATAGTAACGCAGTACGGTTCTAATAAACGAGTGAAAATTGTACTGTTGGTGCTATTTATTTTGAACCCAATTATACCTGAAAATGTAATGAACATAAACTCTAACGTACTTAGTAACATATTGTGACAGGTAACATCAAAAAGGAAAAGAAAGAAAACAGTGTCATAATGTTAGAATAACATTGTAAATATAACTGCTAGTTATGTCTAATTAATTAAGACTATGGATTTATTATAGTCGGCCTGTATATTTCTTCTTCGTAGTGTAATATCTCTAGCCGGTCAATAAAATTTGATAATTCTGTTAAATTCCGACCGACTCTAATAAATAGACGCGTATTAGAATAATAAGTGGGCTGACAATAAAAAGTAGCAAAAAAATATTACGGATTCAAACAGGTCGTCAAATTGTTGTAAAAATCAAATACAAATTGCCGGAGTTATGAATTTTTATACACGTGCAAGTACACAAAAACAACGTTTTTTGTTTGAAAAAAAAAATCGAGATTTTGGGGGTGTTTGGAAAATTTCAGCTATATCATTATGTTCAGCTCTACCACCTCAACAACTTCCGCATGTCTCGTGAAAAGTATACTTCGTTTTTTATTTTTTGTAATGGCGTTTTTAATTAAGAAAAATTAAATTCCCCCACAAGCCCTATTGTGTTGTAGATCAGGAGAAAGCTCATTGAAATGGCTTATGGGTAATAGCATACTGTTTTTAGTTAATTCTCAAGATCCCACTAAGATTTAAAGTGGGACGGAAATGGGTTCATGTCTTAAAAAAAAGTAAATGTCTACATATTCAATATTGCAATATTTACTGAAAATGGTATACCAACCAAATGAACGCAAGACACTATTATTAATTTTAATACTGTTATTAATTGTATACCATACAAGTGGTGCTATTAGACCGAATAACTGTTCGGTTTCTGTACATTTTGATATTATAGTTAACTTCTCCTTCTAAATATTATGTTTGTAGACATTTATTTTTCCTACGACATGATCCCATTTCCGTCCCACTATCAAACTTTGGGAATTAACTGAAAACAATGTAAGCTATTATCTATTTTTTTATTTTAAAAAAGGAGCATTTTGAAATAGTCCAAATGAAACTTTTAATTTTGTATTAAGAAAAAAATTTCCCACAAGCCCTATTGTGTTGTATATCAGGAGAAAGTTCATGGAAGAGGCTATAAAATTGCACCTATACCACCTATTTAGATTAATTATGTAGTAGATAATCGGCCTTTAAGTATATTATGTCCGACCAATTTTTAAAAATGTGCATACGTACCCATTGTTGCGAAATGGGATAACATATTATCATAAAAATTGGTATTTTTCTAAAACTACATGAAAACAACAATTGTACAAAAGTTTATCAAAAGCCAAGACAGTGGGGAATAAAACTGAGTTGGAATTACCCTTCTCAAATGGTTATAGCACCCAACTAGATATTGCGGGGTTCCTCAAATCCAGGCTAAGGTTACTTTCCCAAAAATTACTCACATTTATTAATTATTATTATTAATTCGGTTCCTAATTCATTTAATAGAAACGCACAGATTTGAGACATCGACATAGCAAACTATGATTTACGTTACCAAAATAATTTTTTTTTATAAACTTATATTACTCAAATTGTACACTTACAAACTGTTCTGTCAAAAGATGAATACGTATCAAAATATTATTTGTTATTAACTAATTAGAAGCGAAAATATACCTAATTCATTTAATAGAAACGCACAGATTTGAGACATCGACATAGCAAACTATGATTTACGTTACCAAAATAATTTTTTTTTATAAACTTATATTACTCAAATTGTACACTTACAAACTGTTCTGTCAAAAGATGAATACGTATCAAAATATTATTTGTTATTAACTAATTAGAAGCGAAAATATAAAATATATAGCTAAACTTGATTTAAAAAATAATCCCTTCTACAGGCTATATAAAACAACAAGAAAGTTTAATCATAACATTTTTTAACTATTTGATGAAGAAGGATTAATGTGAAATGTGAAAGATACAGGTAAAAGACGCAGAAGATGGTTTTCCGTCAATCGGCGATTTATGGGCAATTATGAATGAATAGAAAATCGTTTACTATACAGTTCTCTTAATGCATGATTTTTATTAATTCACTTTTTACTGTAGCCAGTAAAACCACTTAAACCACAAAATGCAACAATCCAATCAAAACATTTTGTCATCCAACTTAAGCTTTTTATAAGCTTTTTTCAAACCCCAATTTTATAATTTTATCTTTCTAAAATATAAAAACGAAACAAATGAAAGACTTACAGTAATTAGCACGTGGAACAAGAGCCAGTAATTTTAGGTGGGTAATTTTCACGAAATAAAAGCCGCAGTTAAACAAACGATTAAAAATGGAGGAAGAAAGAATGATACGGACCATACGACATAATGCGCAAACAATTTATACGGTTCCGGTGCCGGTCAAAATTGCGTAACGGTAAAAATGTCAAGTTCAACCAACCTGTCGATACATCGTCACATGTTATATTTTATTGAGCACAACAAGAGGCAAACCAGTTTGCTGGCGCGCACGTTCATCTCGGGACGTGTAGGAAAAATAACGCGAGATGCCATGCTCGATGAAGGGGAAAACTGGCAATTCAATTGCCTTTGTAAATTATGGAAACGCTCCAGTTCGGTAACGTAAATTGTTTCCAAGCATCCGTTAAAATAATGTTTGAAGTTCAAGTTTACGCAAGTCGTAATAAAATTGTAGTGAGAGCTCACTAGAGGAAACAGATTTACAAGATAATCGCAAATATACCGGTCGGTAAATCAGTGTTCGCCAATTACGTTGGCATAAGTGCAATTTTACTGTCGATTAACAGCATTCCTATAGCCGATGGTTTGATTGTTATTGACTAATTATTGTGTTCAGTACTGTACTCATTTGTTTATACATTTGTTTACTCGAAATTGTTGTAGTATTTGCTGATCTGACGATTGAAATTCATCAGTCTCTCGGAAAGAAATTGGTCTATAAAATTGTAGTGCCGTTAAAAAGGTTGTCCGTCTTTCTGGATACGTATAACTGTATGTTGTGTTGAGTGCAATACTTTCTAAGCATTATAGATCTTGATAATCGCAGGAAACAATATATTTTTTTCTGTATTGCACCATTTTTGAGTAATTATTAACGAAGATGCAGTATTTGAAGCTTTACGTTAGACTAGTAGTTGACCTACTGTGGGGCCCCAACTTAGGTGTACCTTTTTTTGCTTAGTTTACATCAGTATCGCGAGAATAACTTTCTGAGTTCTCAAAAAGTGTTGCACATGTTTTTTTTTGAATATTTAATACACTATATTTGACGGAATTAAATATAACTATAGAATTGTGAACCAAATGAAATTTTGGAATATTGGAATACCCTGTACTATTGAGTCTCAAAATTGCGGCTGCTGGCATATTATAAGGTTAGTAATTCTGAATAATATAGTATATTATTTGACGACCACATAACTTAAGATATAATCACGAGCATGAAGTTTATACGGGAGCCGTAGACGAGCGTGTAAATATGCGAGCGATTTATATCCGTTTTGTGCGAGTCGAATACGACATTTTATCTACGACTCATAAAGTCCATCTTATATCAAATATTTTAAATGTATTTGTCAATGATGGCGAGGCGAACTGTCACATAACTGTCATCCACGTATGTTTTGGCAGACTTTGACACTAGCGTTGTATAATGACGACAGGTCGTTCAAATAATGAAGTCATTATTTGAACGATCTGTCATTATTATACAACGTATACGTATGCAATGAACTTGAGTCGTAGATGAAAGCTACTACATTATTATATACCGGGTGACCCACGGCATAGGTACTCCCGTTTATTTTCGTTGTTTTTAAAGCTGGATGAATGACATTTGGGAATGTGTTAATCGACAAAAAATTGCATTCTTTGGGATTCTCTTGAGGTTAATATGACTTTTAGTTTTGCCGGAAATGACGTCATCATTGAAATTTTAAATGGCACCCTATATTCTTTGTGTGATATTTTCAATCAGGATGACATTCTGAATACAAAAACATACCGATCGTCATTTTTTATCATCAAGGCAGCGCAAAAAATCTTTTTTGTGTATTAATCTAGGTGGCTAGGAACTGGTGAAAATAGTAAAAAATTGTCAAATAAACACTAACTAAATCGATTTTGCCCGACATTGCATTACAGGCGCCGTCTAGCGTAATTTAATTGGTTTTTGGCCAGTGAGTCATTTTTTTTTCACGGGTACCCGATGGCCCGATTATTCGATAGAAAACATCTTGCCGATTACAATGATACCAAATACTTGATATTTTATTGACATTCTTAGCGTACAAATGCTGTTCGAAGCAAGGAAATCGAAAAAAATGTTGACCTAGTGATCAAAGTCACCGTACAAGTCAAAGTCACTCAATGGACTACTCGAAGGAAGTACCCTGATTATGCGAGGAAAAACATTTTTCATTTCCGGAAAAACCGGGTCATATTAACCTCAAGAGTATCCCAAAGAATGCAATTTTTGTCTATTACCACATTCCCAAATTTCATTCGTCCAGCTTTATAAACAACAAAAATAAACGGGAGTACCTACTGCGTGGATCACCCGGTGCGGTTCTTAGACTGCAATGCATATACATATTGTTGCGCTTGCAATTTAAGAACCACTGGATTTAAGAATTTACCTTTTTGTGCAAAATTTTAGTATTTATTTTGTACAGATGATAAAATTGTGAAATCTTGATCGTTTTGCGGTAAAATGTTAAAATAACGTGGACGATAGGGGTGGTTTCTAAGGTGCCAGGCTCTAGTAAAATGTGTGGACGCCATAGAATATTGAAAGTCAACAGTTACCGTATCGGATCTCAAAAAGGCAACTGTATAGGATTTCTTTCTGTTCTGTTTGCTAACTTGTCTTGTACTATTATGGACTGTTTAGAGCACCAACAATTCTTGACGAAGAATTACTCCTTACTTTCTCCACCTTTTATCAAAAACTGTACCAAATCAGAAGGTGTGACCCCAAATATTAACCCATCAATACTGAAAAATACTCGCTGAAGTACGAGCCAAGTTACCCAGTTATCAAAATCTCCATATTCACAAGGACCATAATAGTATAATAGCGGGCGAATTATTTACGATATTCGATGCGTCTGAAATGACTAGACTAGTAGGAAATAAAATTTTTTTACAGAAACTATTAATGGTTAAAATACACTGGACAGCATCTAATATGTAACTTAAAAAATATACTGAAACTTTTAACTTAAGGGCAATATACAAGGTGTCTCAACAGTGCGATCGGACGATTGAGCCTCTGTTACTGAAGATATTTTAAAACTGATTTCACTCGTATACTTATACAGAACGGTGAGGTGCACATTTTAAAATTAAGGGCGTGTATACAGGCTGTTCCATAAGGTAGTACCAACCCAAACTTATGTTTTTTTTTTTAAATGGAACAGCTTATATTTCGCCACAATTTTGAATTCCTCGCTAAATTTTACGACAATGAAATATAGAATTACCTACACTAAACTTTATGCTTTTTGGCATTTTTATGGAAAAACAGCAGTCTAAGAAAAATTGTATATCTCAATACATGTTTTTAATTTTATTGTGCGCGCTTAGATTATGATTAAGTAAGAAGCGTTCTATTATCGTGATTCCTACCATATCCAAATTCTGTACAGGATGGTCATAATCTACAGCAAAATATAGCAAACAGTTTTTCCTAAATAAATTGCCACATTTCCTAAGAAAGTTCATTTTATTAAATGGCACACCTGTATCTAATTCTTTTTTTGAATTCTACGCGTCGTCCGGCACAAACAAGTACTAGATGATTACGCTAATAGAACGCTTCTTACCTAATCATAATCAAAGAGTACGCAGTAAAATTGAAAACAGGTTTTGAGATATACAGTTTTTCTTAGACTGCTATTTTTCAATAGAAATGCCAATAAATCACAAAGTATACACTTTAGTGTAGGTAATGTTATGTTTCAATGCCGTAAAATTTGGCGAGGAATTGAAAATTGTACCCAAAAATAGGTTGTTCTATTCTAAAAAAAAGTTTAGGTTGGTACTACCTTATGGACCAAACTGTATACACGCTAATAATTTAAAAATGTGCGCCTCGGCGTTCTGTATATACGAGTGAAATCAGTTTTAGAATACCTTTATTAACAGAGGCACAATCTTCCGAGATCGCACTGTTGAGACACCCTGTATTCATCCAGATTGTCACATTCTACTACAATTTTGAAAAATGATTAATATAGATTTAATATTAGAGAATTTTTATTTTAGTTTCTATCCTATGTAACTGTTTTCTTTTTTTCGAAAACTCGTGATGATCTACTTAAACATCTATTAAAACTATTTGTATGCTTCAAATGCAAAAACCCTTGAGATCAGATTAAATTAAAAAAGGCAATTTTTACTAGTCATAGTTCAGAACTGCTACAACTACAACTTGCTTCAAACAGTAGCATACATCTTATTTTATCAATTTTTTTTCAAGGGCCACCCTTTCAAAATAATACTTCATAATTCTAAATGAATTTTAGTAATTTTATATTTGCAGAAAATTATTTTGTCACTACCGGCTGTCAATGTTAAGTCAAATCTATTCGCATTTCGCAAATGTTTTTTTAAATAAAAAATAGATAATTTTGTTTGTTTTAAAAGTATTTCACAGAGATCCAATTACCATAATATGTCAAAAATACAACGACAATGACTATGACTACCCTGGCCAACAGACAAAAAATCGAACAAGTTGCAAGCGATTATGGTATCTTTTTTACATTTACGCAAATTTATGATCAATTTTCTCAAAAACTATACTCAATTCATGATTTCTATTTTCAGTTCCATTTTCTATTAATAAAAAAGATACGAGAATCAGTTGTCACTGTTTTTTGCCAATTTAAATAGGTAAACGGAAATCCGCAAAATGATCTGATATGTACACTCCAAAGTTTATGACATTTTTCACATTAAGGTAATAATTGTAGTAAGCAAATATATGATTTTTTATTTATTTAATAAATTTGTTGTAACATTGACAGCCGGTAGCGACCCCTAAATGTTTTTTTAAAATTAGTTTCAAGAGGTGGCTCTAGAAAATAAAAATGTATGCAATAAGAATGACCATAATAAACAAATTATGCATACTCCACTTTTCAGCCAGAGTTGGCATGTGCATCATAATCACCTTTCTACTATACATGAGAGAAAAATGTTTCTTTTACTTAACTTTTTGAACTAACCATTTCAAATAGGTATATCAAATTCTAAAAACTGGGAAAAACCTGATTTTTTACCAACTAAAACTGCTAATCAACGATACCCCAAAATTGTATAAGGGGTGAAAGCAGACAATACACAACGCGATTATTTCAAAATTTTCAGATATTCAGGACAGAATATGTTGCAATGGCGTGTACATAAAAACACGAAATAAATTAAAATAATAAAAATGGGAAAAAAATGTAAACCGATAAATAATAATTAAAAAAGTATCTATCTGTAAATTTAGATGCATTACTTTCGAAAAAAATGCAAATCAATTTTTCATTCGATCTGACTTTTCTTATGGTTACTTGGCCAAAAAATGTAGAAACTATAATGCTTACCTGTACATATTATGTGAACTGTCTTCAAATTATACTTACCAGAATAATAACTTCATAATATAATAAAATAAAATTAGCAAAATAAGCATAATAATATGAAAGGAGAATAAGAAATAGACACGTAACATATGTTTGAAAACTTTTATTTTACACTCTTTGGTATAAAAAATATTTTAGAATTTAAAAAACAAGATGATGGCACATCTACATATAACTACGTTGTTCAGACATTCAATAACCAATATCGAATAGAAAAAATGCTCAATGTGTACAGACTTTGGCATACATTATAATACAACTGCAATTATTTACAATGCATGCATTTTAAAACAAATGGCATTACTATACACATTTACTGCTAAGTATATACAAATCTCATAATATAGTTATATGCTCAAATTTACAAAATTAGAATTAACATTCTTTACACTTCGCGTGTGTGACAAAACAACTATATAATACCACATATTGTAATACTATTTTTTCATATAGTAATTTGGTTAAACTATCGAAATAAGTACACTAAATACTGATAAAGGAACATGTGATGATCACCTCAAATATTAAATTAACAATACTAAATGAAAACATTGTTGGACAACTTTGGCAAAAATATACAATCTTTACTAATAATTGTATTGGGTCTTATAATAAGTATTTACAGAAAAATTAATTTTCTCAATTTACAAAATAATAATTATTTACAATTCTTTGTTATATGCGTAAAAACAAACGTCAAACTATACACATTCCATACTATTTCTTACAGTAAAACAGTAAAATTTTACTTCCTTTTGCTCCTTTTAAATTTACGGGTATCACTGTTGTGGAAATTACGCATGAGATTAGCAACTAGAGACACTTGGACCTGGGTAACAAATGGTTCGCCGCAATCCTTCAAAAACTCAAGAAACATATCGCCATGATTAACACCTTCCTCTCTGGTCTGTTTTGGTTTATCTCTATCATTTTCGTTGATATTGTTGTTATTATTGTGGTAAAGTGAATCCAGAACAGTACGATTCTTCACATTCCTGGGCTTTTCGACTTCTTGGCGCTGTTCTACGGTGGCAACACTAATGGTGTTCTCAGCATTGTCTTTCTTGTCTTCCTTATCTTCATTTGCTGGTGATGGTAAAGGTGATGTGTTGCTCATTGCGGCAGTACTGTTGACCGTCATATTTAATGGCCCATCGTCGATATCATTTTCCGAACCACTGTATCGATGCTCCGATAAATTAATGGGTTCTGATTTGCAGCCATAGATAGAGCTGAGTGGACTCGTACTAGTTGACCTACTAATTGCAGGATGTGGACTCACCCTTGCTGTAGGTACTGATGACGAGCCTCCAACAGTAGACAGTAAGTTTAGTTTGTATGCGTTGACGGCATATGCTAATGCCATACTGTTCACTGATGCCCCAGTTTGTGTAGTTGGAGTAGTGGTCGGAGTAAGAATATTTTGCAGCAAAGCTTGATGTGAGAGCCACGGCAGTTGATCGTCAGAAATTGTACTCAAAGATGTGGCTGTTGTTGATCCTGTGGCTGATTGCACGGCGGTTGTAGGAACGGAAGAAACACCTTGAACGGGCCATGATGTGGTGGTAGCGCTTGTCGGCATACCTTGCAATTGCTGAAAAATTGCGCTTGTCCATTTCTGCATCACCGAGCTATAATCCAAACTTGCTCCGGCAGAAGTATATGTTGAGGAATTGTATGAAAACTGTTCCGGTTGTGTGATTAAATCAGACCAGCGGTCCCGACTACTAATAGGCGAACTTTTTCGTACTCGCTTTGCCACTTTAGCACCATTGGAACCGGAATCGTCACTGTCTGGACTGCTCAACCGCTTAGTACTGAGGAAACTAATCTTCTTTTCGTTTTTACACCATCCTCTTAACGTACTCTCGGGAATGACCAAGTCCCTCGCAACCGATGCCTTACTTTCACCGGCTTGCACCCTGGCAATCGCTGCTATTTTCTCCTCCATCGAAACTGGTTGACTCCGTTTGGTGGTTTTACCAGCCATTCTTTTAATTGGAATGAATAGTTCACAAAAACCTCGCACAGTTTGACGTCACTCCAAGCACGTGGCACTGTTTACCGCCACTGTTCACAAAGACTTCCTGTAATTTGTTAACACTAAATGGTCCAGTATTTACCGTATACTATTTTCGCGAAAACTGATGTTATTTACGAACAACATTCACTAGTTTAACATTTAACAGAACCGCGCGAAACACCGTAAGGAAGAAATATGCGCACGACAACGTACTCCTCTCGCTGCTGCGATACGAATGAGGCCCGATGGAGAACTACGCGCTACTTATAATAGGGATGCCGTGGAAGAGGGCGCTCGTATGTAGTGGGGGTGGTCTGCCGCTGTCCCGACGATATCCCGACAGGTAGTGGTGACCAGCACGACCGGACCCCGCAATTTTGCTGTATTTGATCCGAGGCAAGCAAGAGTACTTGCTACTTCAATTTTGAGAACTTATAATTTCAAGAATGGCCAGGTTTTACTTTGTGCCCATGTAGAAAAATACCAGCATGAAATACACAACATAATCACAAATGTAACACAATATTTTAAACAATATTTAATCACAATAAGCCTGAATACAGAAAAAAGAAATAAACATAATTCATGTCACAAATATGTAGGTACCTGGTATACAATGCTAGCTTCCACTGGCTTCCACCATCTCTTCGAATATTAAAAATAATACATGTTTAAGACAAAGGTACCGAATTATCAAATAAAATTAACGCTATGGTAAAAATAAAAATCGGTATTTAGTAAAATATAAAAAAAGTTAAAATTTATTTGTCACCATAGCCACAATTTGATAACCTGTTTCAATCCGTAATATTTATACCCCCACATTTACTGTGGTAGGGTATAATGCCTTTGTCATACCCACAATAAAGTATGGCAGGTATAGACTTGTACATATAACTGTAAAAAAAGGTACACATTTTTAATCACTCGTGCTTGTACACTGAAGATTGAAACCATACGATATTCGCAATAGCAGACCGTCTCAACCAAAGTTATATTGCTTTATGTATGGCTATGCACTATTTCTGATAATACCGGATCAATTTAATGTGAAATAAAAGGTGTTTAAAAATTAGTAGGTAATGACATTTGTTTTCTTGTGGTCTAAAGGAACAGCAGAGAATCTATAGCATCGTATACAGGTGAATTTTTTAGTATACAGGGTGAAATTTTTAAACAGTTTTTGTTGTTTTTACTTAAAAAGGCAGTGGAGTTTGGTTTGACACGAGAAATGTGGAGAAAGTATGGCCAACTTTTTGTTTTCTTATGGGCGCCATGTTTTGATATTGAAATTTTTTAAGGATTTTTCTTACCTGATTTACATTTTGTACTACACTTATTTGTCTTGTTTTGGGCAAAAAGAACAACAGAGATTTTAGCATTGTATATAGAGTGATTTTTTCTTAGACAGGTTACATTTTTGAACAATGTTTTTAATTATTTTTACTAAAAAACAGAGGACGTTGGTAACAAAAACATTGCAACGGCACGAGACATCTAAATGTGTACTTGAGTTATGTTTAAAGATTGTGGAGAAATCATTTGTCTTGTAATGAGCGGCATGTTCGATTTTAACATTTTGGGTGGTCTTTTCGTCAGTTTCAATTATGATGTATCACACTTGTTGCTTAGCTGTAATTTTAGATTGTTGTTATTCGTTCTTTTGTTTGTTTATGTAAAGAATCGGCGCTGGAATCAACGTTTTTTGAGTATGTGACAGAAACGTTCCTTTTCTTATTTTTTGTATCATGTTTAAATGAACAACACTTCCAACATCAGCCTGAACTCTGAAAACATTGTGTTGCTCCTTTTTTATGATATTTTTTATTTGGAGATGTAACTTATACGTGAAAACCTAATAACAAAAACCTGACCGTTAGACCTGCCATAATTTTAGTTCAATAAAAAATGTCGATTTTAGTTCCAAACTACTGCAAAACCACAAATGAAATTTGGTATACAAGCTTATCTCTTAAAAGGTAAGGACAAGTTCGTGAATTTATTTTTTTTATATTTTATGGTGGGGGTATTTGAACTTCGGCTCGGCTGAAGATAATTTTAGTTTTTTTTTGTTATTATTGAAATCCCATTTAAATTTGCCTTTTGTATGTGTTTGTTTATTAGAATTTGTTTAGATTTGTCACCGTTGTCGAATTTTAATCACCATATAATAAATGAATTATTGTTATTATTCTCGGTTTGCTGTATTTGAAGACCAAGAACAAATTAAACAACTGTATTATGCTATACTAATCATGCTAATCAATTTTCTAAAACAAAAAATAACTACTTTTTTTGTTTATACTATATAATGAACTGAACTTTTTTTGGGAAATTTTTGATAAAGATGATTATCGATCAACATATCAAAATGCTTACCTAAATTTGTCCAATTTTTTGCATAAACACAACAGTTGCTTGCTATTGCATTAAATAAACGAGACATAAGCTTATAGGCAGTTTAAATGTTAAAATAAATGTTAGCAATATAAAACGCATTTGATGTTTCGGGTCGCAACTTTACAATGCAATTTTTACCTAGATTAAATAAATATTTTTACTTTATCATACGCAGTATGGTAAAGTATTGTAATCGTGCCGAAAAAAGCAATTGGGATTTTAGCGGAAATAGGTCTTTTTGGGTCCCCTGAACATTTTTGACCAAGGTCCAAAAAAATGTCTGTGTGTGTGTGTGTGTGTGTGTGTGTGTGTGTGTATGTGTGTACCCGATTTTTGTGACGACGGTTCCGGAGAAACTACTAAAGGTATCGGGACGAAAGTTCATATTTAGAAGTTTCATGATTAAACTTAGAGCTGAAAAGCTTTTGGTTCAAAAGGGTGCAAAGGAACTGGTTATTTACTCTTAGCATTTTTCAACGATTTTGCAAATGAACCGTCATTTTTGTAATTTGGTCAAAATAGATAAATAATAAATTAAAGTAGACGAAATTTTGTATAATTTATGTCTATAACATTTTTTGGTAAAATTAATAGTTTAGCTTCAAGAGCAAATTCTATTTGATCGAGATCGGTCGCATCTGCATTGATATGAAAGTACATAGTAGCCTGGATTTGACAAATATTTTTTCGTGCTGTCACCACAGAAATGTCTATGGCTGTCATACTCGGCAACCGCTGATTTCATCAGAGGTTGGAGAACCGCTATGGAACGTTGCCCCTCTAGTGCGGCAAAGTACAAAATTCAAATAAAATAAGATCACCAATTTTATTGTTCGTTGATAAGAAATATCAACCCGTTGTTTTATCTAATTGTAAAAACGATAAATTGAGAAAATTGTAAATAAAGTATAGCGATGAGTGTAGTTATATTTTAGTATGTTGGTACGGATGTGACATCTACAGTGTCATGAACGAATATAAATCTGTCAGAATTTAAATTACCTTTTTAAACTTGGCGTTTCGTAGAAGTGGTATCAACCTAACATTTCCTGTACAGAAATTTTAAATTTTATCTTAAATACGTATTTCTCAAAAAGCAACACAAAAAAACGTTGATGTGACTCCTGCCGAAAACAACATAGCGCAACTCGCTCACATGCGACGGCGACACTCCGCCATCCGTGACGCGCCGCATCACCGCTCGTCGTGCTATTCCGTACTTTCGGCACTTGTGAGATAAATAACTATTATTCTGACAGTAGGTAGTGTCAACTGCTGATGCTTTGACAATACCTACTATTGATACTATTGACTATCAAAATATCTGTCAAATCCTGGCTAACTAGTTTAATTTTAATGCAGACGCCATTTATCTCAATCAAATAGATTCTCATGCAGCTAAACTATTAATATTATATTTTGTATGATAAAGTCATGTGCCTGGCCACATCAGATTTTTTTATTCAGTTGTGCAGTATGTTTTGTGTTCAGAATATAATTTTGATTTAATATACAGGTTGTTTCAGAAATGACGTCTAACAATCATGGAGCATCCGCAAAGGACAGAAGCAATTTTGGTCAAATAACGTATAGATAATTTTAAAATTTTAAGTACCTAGAAAATTGTATTGAAGATATCGTCTTTCTTTATTAATTTTCTCAAGGATGCGTTAAGTTAGACCATACGTTATTTGACAAAACATGCTTATTATGTCCTTGGGCATATGCTCCTTCACGGTTAGCCGTTATTTCTGAAGCACCTTGTATTGGAAACGAAAGTGAAACCACTGACAACTCCAATTTCGTATTCATTGGTTCGATTTGGTAGATACAACATCCTATTTGACTCGCACATAATGGCTATAATTTAAGTACACAATATCTTACATTATGCGCACGAGAATGAAAATACTATTGTCTTATTTAGTACGAAAGCTATGAAAGAGTGGCCAGCTAATATTTTGCTCAACGACATTTGATATTTAAGAACAGTACACAAAAGGACACTTGTGTTACTTTATTGGAAACAAAAATATATGTTCAATATATTTGAAAGTAATTAACTATTTTTTAATGAAAGAAATGATCTATTAAACTGCCTTCTTTGAGTCGCATAAGTGCAAAGACAAAATGCGGGTATTAACTTGAACGTGGCCAACCGCCATCAGCCATAATTCTTGTGTCACTTTACTACGCTATACGCAATATCAGGTAGGTTTTCATCATTATTTTATTCGGTGTTATTGAAATCACCGCTATTATTTTGCACACGGCTGTGAGTACATCCTTGTGATTTAGATGTCCGATACTCTGTGCTAACTTTATTAATCCCTACCATTTACATTATAATAAACTATATTATGAAAACTTTATTTATATATTTGCGGAATCTCTTCTTTTACTAGATGTAGCAATTGTTAGAAACATTAAAACTTTGTCATATCTATTTCATTCAGCCCACCGCACTAAAAGGTAAAATTGAACATCATAGAAGCCGCCACCCATGGGATATACAAAACCGTTGCCGCTAAGTAATGTAAATCATTGCACTCTATATTATAATAAATTACGTTGTTCTTTGGTTTGATTAGTTTATGTATTGTTTCTTTCTTACAGCTACAACAATTACACTATATTAATTTCATTTCTGTTTGCAGATTGCTGGAGATATTGCCGAGGAGATGAAACGCATAAACATAAGGTTGTAGCTCTACTTACGGCTGTGGTATCAACGTTTAAGAGAGAAGAAGTCAAAGGCATCTTGTCAATTGTAACAAGGGCTGCGGAATCGGTAAAAGAAATATTAGATTCCAACTCCGACTCCTGATAATCTCGACTTTAACACCGACTAATAAATACCCTTTGCAAAGTTGCAAAGAAACCGTAGTTTCCATTCGGAACCCTTCGAGTCCACAGCACTGATTGTAACAGAAGATTGGTTTATTTTGTATTCAGTGTTTATACACATTTCAATAAATTTGACCTGGGATGAGTGTAAATAGTGTTGGTAACGGGTATATAATTTCCCAAAAGGAGACGCTTCAGAAAGAAATGTTGTTGGTTTCTCTTGCGTGTAGCTTTTATTGCATATTATTGTGAGTACTTTCGCCCTACAATGTAGGCATCATCAGACCCGGCTACAATAAAGAGGAAAAACAATCAGTATAACTAAACATTGATTAAACTTAGCAATACCTACTATAGCGATCAGCCATGTGTTGTCTCTAAAGAATTGTGTGTTCATAATAAATATATCTATTCCTAGCGCGGTTTTTGTGTGATCCGCACATAATCTACGAAGGGAAAGAGTCGTAGAAAGAAACATTTAATATAGGCTCAACCCACTATTTGAGTGTATTCATATGAAAAAAAAAAATTATTCATAGTAACATACCCACCCACCTATATTTCTTTATACTCTAAATATTACTAATATCACCGATTCTATTCAATCATAATAGTTTACATTAAATAAATGTCAAATAATATTTGTATTTTAAAGCAATATTTATTTAGCCTAAAAATTGTATATTATTAAAACAAGTGCATATAGGGGTCATTCCGCGGAAAATGGGAGTTTGAAGCTTATCTGATTTTCTAGCCAAACAATAAAATTAGGCCAACCATAATAACTGCAATTCTGCCCAAGTTTACGACAAATCCTGAGACAAATATCCCATTTCAAGTGTTCATTTCACTTTATGCCATTTAGATTTAGCCCTAATTGTTACGCCCGTGACATTCTAAAAATTCATGAAACAAAATCTGTGTGTTAACTAAAGGTGATCAATGTTTTTGTTATACCTTGTAATGTAGTCAAGTGGAAATCAACACAGTTAATGCTGTTTTACTGGATTTTTGATTACTATAAAACTTATAGCGTTTTCGACTTAACTCCACTCGGTTGCACTGGCCATGCGTGTAGATTATCATTTATCTTTATTTATTATTTTATTTATCTTTATCTATTCTTATTATTATTATTTATCTTACCTAGTCGTCAAACGGGCATGACAAATTGGTACTAACTAAACAAAAGTAATTTTAAGAAATATTAGTTTGGTAATATTCAATAGTCAAAAAGAGTGAACCAATTTTGCCCATTCCCGAACTTGTCCTTACTTTTTAAGAGTTAGCTTGTATACCAGATTTTGGATCAATTACTTCAAAATTACATAGCTAAATCGATTCAGTTTTCAGTGCTGATCAAAAACATATACAGTAAATGTGGGGAGTATAATGAAAGAAATACGTATTGCATTTTCTTAAGTACTTCAACACTACTAAAAAGTTCTTAATTACTCAATTTGGTGTTCCCAATATAGACCACTAACACATAATTTTTCTTGTCCAAGCATAATAAGCCGTAGCATTTTTTTTTAATTGGAAACAGATGTGATGATTGCCATTAATTTCTGCAAAAAGAATACAAACAGGTAAATTATTCCAAAAGTTAACCAAGTTTTCGTCACGAGCCCTTCAATATATGCCGTATTAAATTGGAACATGTTTATACAGGGTCACCCACGACAAGCTGCTATTAGAAGTATATGGAGAACCAAATGAAATGATAAATTGAAAGTTTCTGGACTTCAAATGGAATAGCCTGTATTTTATCGCATTTCATTTTTCTTTTTCGCAATCTTCATAAAATTTTAGATCAATTCTATGTTACATTTTTGAGATATTAATTTTTTTCATTAAAAAATGACTGCTGCACGGTTATTTTCATTTGCTTTAAATTACTTATAAATTATCCCCTGTGACCGTTGGAAAAAAGTTGTCCGTCAAAATTGTTGGGAAGGTACGAATTTTCGACACATCGGCAGAACTCTTCTAAAAGTTATACATATAAGTTAAATTATAAGGTCAAAGTTGAATTCTAGAAAAGTACTAAAAGTCGATTTTTTCAAATGGCTACCTTAACATATGAACACATTTCTCAATTCTATGGAAAATTTTAGATCAACTTTGTGTACAATGTCCCTTACTTAAAATATACTTGTACCTACTGAAATCGATATTTAGTTTATCATAATAGATAATGAAAACAACACAAAAATAAAATTGTTAAAACAACACGGTCATACACGATGATATCAATAAGATACCAATAAAGATTACTTTGACACCAAATTGTTTTTTGACTTATTTGACTTTAGAATTTTCATGGAATTTTCTAATGATGATTATTTAAATTTATTAATAATTAATGGGGAGTGCAATAGAATTATTGCGCGGACATGTCGGCTGTTTTCAGAAAGGTATCCAATCCGCCCAAAACCAATCAAGGATACGTTACACAGGCTTTTGAAGAACTGTTCTGAATTTGTAACCTTTAAACGAAAAGTTTTTAGGACCAAATCCATTATTGACGATGAGGATATTGAAACCTTGATTCTTGCTTATTACAGAGTATATCCTAAAAATTCTACAAACGATGGAGAAAAAGCACTTCGAATTTCATATAGTAGTATCCACTGAATTTTAAACAAACAGAAGTGGAATCCGTTTTAGTTCTACGCAGTTCCGCAATTGAAAGACCAAGAGTTGTTATCTCGGGTAGCATTTTGCGAATGGTTTTTAACTAACACTTACGTAAATAACGATTTTACCAAAAACATAATATGGTCCTATGAAGCAAAATTTTTTAAAAATGGCATGTAGTTGTCATAATTGTTATTTTTGGGTACCGGAAAATCCTACAGTTGTTAGTGAACAAAATTTTCAAGAAAGTTGGAGAATTTTATCTTTATTTTTTACGACGAGAACTTAAATTGTGAGCGTTACCAACGTATTTTGCGCAATGTTTTGGAGGAAGCATTGCGGCTTCCTGATCTTCCTGTTCAGGAATCACGTGACGGAAGCAAGTGGACGGTGCTCCAGCGCACACAACTGTTGCAGCAAGCGGCTTGCTTAACGAGATGTTCGACGATCGATGGATTGCGCTTAATAGGCCATACAACTATCCACAGCATTCCCCCGACTTGACGCCAATGGATTTTTCATTTGGGGAGCTATTAAAGACGTAGTTTATGCGGACACAATAATTGGTAAGGAGAACATGAAAGATAGAGTTCGAGCAGCTTTCAATGACATATGTGCTAACTCTATCAGGGAAGTCACCAATAATAATATGATAAAAAGAATGGAAGAAGCCTGTTTAGGGGAAAACGGCAACGTTTTTTAACAATTACTCAAATAGAATTAAGAAACTTATTGTTAATTTACTTAACGTCTTGTTTTATTTTTAACTTTGTGTTGTATTGTAGGCTAATAATTTTATTACTAAAATAACTATAATGAAAATTGACCTAAAAAAACTTGTTCAATAAAGTTCAGGTTATTCCAAATTGTTCAGTTGTCTTCAAACGCAATCTAGATTTGGCAATGTTTTCAATATCTATCATGATAAACTAAAAATCGATTTCAGTAGGTGCGAGTACATTTTACGTCTACGACATTGTATACAAAGTTGATGTAAATTTTTCCGTAAAATTGACGTAAAATTGTCATATGTTAAGGTTGCTATTTGAAAAAATCGACTTTTAGTACTTTTCTGGAGTTCAACTTTGATCTTATAATTTGAACAACCTGTATAACTTTAAGGCTACGTTTAGGTCGACGGAAACCGCGCGGATTGAACCGCGCGGTTTGAACCGCGCGGAAAACGATAGGTGTTTAGCCGATCGGCGGCAAACGTGCGGATTGGGCCGTTGCGTGGTGACAGCTGGTGACAGTTCAAATATGGAGGTCGACGAAGCAGTGTGTTTTTGGATGCTCTACAAACGTATCAAGAATAGGAGAATACGAAAATATTGGGTCCATCCAATATTAAGAGATCGATTCACTCACAGTCAGTTTGTCACCCTGTACCCAAAATTGAGACAATTTGAGCCAAAATTCTTCAATTACTTCAGAATGTCGATAAAATCATTTGATGATTTGCTTTTATTAATTGAAGGAGCTATTAGTAGCGAAAATTATATAAGGAACAACGCCAGTCCGGAAGAAAAACTAGCAATAACATTGAGGTAAGTTTATTTAGAACATTTTATATTTTCGTTTAGAAGGTTTGTTGGAAATGCTTAGTTTCCCAAATCTTTTAAATATCGTATTTATACATTTCATTAGTAATTGAACAAATATTTTTATATTATATTGCAAAACTTTCATTAGTAATAGCAACCATATAAACTACTATTTATGCCAATTACATTAACCTAGAGTAAAATAAATTAAATTGCTCATTTAATACTATCTGAATATAAATCCATCACACTTGATTCTGACTGTGGCGTCCCTGGCGACGGTGACGGTGACGGTGTAGGTACCGGTATAGAACCTCCAAACCGCAATGGTTGCAAATACTGGTTTGTCCAAAATCCTTGGGGACGGCTTGCAAATCCTTGGGGATTGCAAGCAAATCCTAGGTGATGAGGGTTATTAACCGATCCTTGTTGTGGGGTATTTTCAGACTGTGCTTTTTGGAGTACGTTCAAGAGTTCTATTTTTGTGGACAGGCGTCTACCTTCTGGGACTTTTGTTAGCTCCTTGTACAGCGACAAACAGAACAGCTTGTCCTCATCTTGTGCACCTAAATTTTCCTGAGCTATTTTTTCACGCGATTGCATGCTTTTTTGGATGAGGTCTGCAAATCTTTCATCAGCTGCACTCAGCGCTTTTCTTTTCTTTTGAACGGGGCGCCGAATTTCCTCCTGTTCAGTGTTTTCTGCGGTGGTATTTTCTGACTGCTGTTCTACCTCTTCATTTCTTATATTGGTAGTTGTCGGTTTGTTGTCCAAACATTTTTGAAGAAAGGATAACCTTACAAAAAAAATATAGGTTGAAGGTGGCTGCGAGCCGGAACCAGATGGCTGTGTTTTTAGTTTTTTAACCTCCTTGGTGTACGCGTCCCTCAAATTTTTCCATTTTTTTTGGAGTGAGTTACCTACAAAAGGATAATAACAACATTTATTATTGTGTGTTTCAGATATTTAGCTACTGGTTGTTCATTTGGTGAATTACATTATAACTATCGACTAGGAAAAGCCACTGTGACTAGAATAGTACGTCAGGTCTGTGAAGCGTTATGGAAAATATTGGTACCGATTGTCATGCCCGATCCAACTGAAGAAACGTGGACTAAAATTGAAGTGGATTTTAAACAATTTGCAAATTTTCCGAATTGTATCGGTGCCATTGACGGGAAACACATCCGCATTGTGAGGCCCCAGCATTCTGGATCATTATACCATAATTACAAAAATTATTTTTCATCCGTACTTTTGGCAGTTTGTGACTCAAACTATTGTTTTATTACTGTGGACGTAGGAGCTTATGGCAAAAGTAGTGACTCTGCAGTTTTTAAAAACTCAGTATTGTATAAGAGGATCGTACAAAAGACGCTAAACATACCAAATCCAAAAGTCATATCAAATGAAGATCCAACATTGCTGCCGCATGTTATTGTCGGAGACGAAGCATTTGCGTTGATGGAAAACGTCATGCGGCCATACTCAGGAAATAATTTAACATACGCGAAAAAGATTTTTAATTATCGACTATCAAGAGCTCGACGTTATATCGAGTGTACATTTGGTATTCTAGCCAATAAGTGGCGCATTTTTCATAGACCAATTAACGTAAACCTGGATTTCGCTGAAAATATTATAAAGGCCTGTTGTGTTTTACATAATTATGTAAGACGGAGGGATGGATTCAGATACGAGGATACACTGCATGCACCGCCATTGGCAGATTTCAATGCATTAAATGCAGGAAGAGGCCGAGTTCATGCACTAAATACAAGGGACAAATTCGCGCATTATTTTATAAACGAAGGGCGAGTAGAATGGCAAGATAGGAAGATTTAATTTTTGAAATTATGTTAATTTATATAATATAATATTTATTCCTTCAATTAAAAGTGTACTTACATAATATTGCCTTTTTTTCCGGCGTTTCGTCGGCATCCGCGAATACTTCTACAACTTCCTCCCATCCTCTTTTCTTTACAGTCTTATTCGCATAATCTTTACACTGCATATCCCACAGTGCAGGCCTTTTTTCGATTTCATCTATAAATAGTTCGCTGTCAAACCGGTCCATTGTTGACGTGCTGCACTTGTCTGACAACAAGGCGTAGAACACACGTCAAACAAACGTCAGATCAAACCAAATCCGCGCGGGGTGTAAACACACACATAGTAATATGTACAACTCGAGTCGGACGGAAACCGCGCGCAGCGAGGTTTCGACGGACGGTCGGCGGAAACCGCTCGGACGGTTCCGCCAACCGCATGCACCTAAACACACCCATGTGCCGTAATGTATCTCGCTGCCGCGCGGAGTAAACCGCGCGGATGCCAACCGCGCGGTTTCCGTCGACCTAAACACGGGCTTAGACGAACTCTACCGATGTGTCGATAATGTGTTACCTTCGCAACAATTTTGCCGGACAACTTTTTTCCAACGGTCACAGGGGATTATTTATAAAAAATTTAATGTAACCGTGCAGCTGCCATTTTTTAATGAAAAAATAAATATCTCAAAAATGACACCTTAGGTATAGGGAATGTAACATAAAATTGACTTAACATTTTACGAAGATTTAAAAAATGCGGTAAAGTACAGGTTGTTCCATTTGAAATATAAAAGTTGACATCATTTCCGGTGTAACCGGAAGTAACCGAAAACTCAAAATATTTTAGCTGAGATGATCGTGTCCAACGATATAAGTCCACAAATTTTCAATCTCACATTTCATTTGGCTCTCCATATACTTCTAATGGCAGCTCGTCGTGGGAGACCCTGTATATACTTAACAAGTGCCAAAAACTAAATCTACATTTTTATGTAATATTTCTGTTTCTTTTTCTTTCCTAGTATCGGAATAATCTTGAATATAAAAATTCATTAAACGCACACAAATAATTAACAATAATACTGATGTAATGAAATGGTTCCACCCGAATTATGTAAGATTCCGTTTAGAGTTCATTGTTAAATCTATATATCGTAAAAATTACAAACCTGCGTAAATTACATGTAAATTACTCGTTACTTATTGTAAAAAAAGTTAAACTTATAATAATTTATCTTCAAATTAAAGAACTTAATTCTATAGCTAGAGTAATAATTATCACGTATATTTTCAGTTCCACCTCATTTTCGTAAACATGTAAAATAAAATAAACTACAACCAAATCTTTGTAAATGTCTGAGGACGGCCCTGTACATACTCAGCGAACATGGTTTCACGATGGAATTGCGGGAACAAACATTTTAAAGTCCATTTAAACCGATAATAAAGTTCAACTCTGTAACAAGGAAGGATAAAGCGAGCAAAAAGGAAAAACAATAACTCTCACATGAATGGGAGATATGAATGGATCGTAGTAAACGTAGTAAAACTACAAAACAAATAAAAAGCCTGACCGCATTCCATCTCTATTGACTGTTCCATCTCTCATTTCTGCTCGGTTAATAATTCATTCGGCGGCGCGCGTCGCTTGGTTATTCGCCGCACGCTATTTCCATTTTTATCTTATCTCTTCTTCTGGACTCGCTTTTTCCCCGGCAACGTGACACGGATACCCTTCGTCTGTTGCGCGAAATAAAATTACAGCGGAACAGGATTTTTGCGTGCCGCCGATGAATATTAAAATGCGCGACGCCATAACAGTTCGAATGAGGTAGGTTTAAATTGCTTTTTCATTCAGCTCTTTGTAATGGGATTAATTTGAATTTAATGCTTATTTTTATCGGGCACTTCTTGTTGTGTCTCACGGAAACACAGTTATTATCTTTTTTTATTAGATTAGTATTTTTATTCCTCTTTCTTCGGATATAATTTTAAATTTGATTTTGAAAATCCTGAAATTATAGTGGTATCATACATTTATAATCAATTAGAATTATTTATTTACTAAATATACCAGTGGCGTCGTTCGTGTGAATTTATTGCTTTTGTCGTCGAGTTCAGGATGTCGTGTGCAAATTTGTATTTTAGTTTATTATACATTCAGATATTGTATCATAACGAACATGGTAGAACAAAATAAATTTACTTTACTATACTACATCGAAATTGGTTTTTAAAACAAAACAATCTTACATATCAAACATGGAATCACTATCTTGCGTCCCTAAAACGTACAGGATCATTTTAAGTGGCATTACATTTGAAGATATAAAAATAAAATAAACAACTCGATAGACATGTGTCAAAAATCTTATTTTTTATGGGACTTATTGAGCCCAGTGTTTGAAGACTCGTAACTTCAACGGCTGAACAATAAAATGACAAATATACTCCTGACTCATATCTACAGAACATTAGCGCGAGAGAAATGTAAAAATGTACCAGATTTTAAGCACTTTTTAGTTACCGCTCGTTTTTCCATTTTTTGTCGTCCTAAACCGTTAGCCCAAAAAAATCAAATTTACATCGAGTATAATAGGGTATTTGATTGTATTAAAAACATGGCTTGTATTATAGTCATCCTAATGGATTACAGTTTAAGGAAACTATTTGTTATTACTATAAAAAAATGGTTTATTTCTATTAAAAACCAAAATTAAAATTGAATTTTATTCGCGTCCTATCACGTGATTGAAAACGCTCTGTAATTGGCTCAGTGTTCAGTGAGGTCATTGGTTAGTATGCTTATGAATCTCCCGTTTGAATTTACTACGTTAATTTACAAACAATAGAAAACAACTTTGTTAAAGCGGTTAGTGGTAATCTACCGAAGGCTAACGCTTTGATGGTGGGATTCTTCTTTAAACATAATCCTTATTTTTACGCTTCGGAACTAAGCAACGTGTAAAAGTTCAATGTAAGCATAACTTTGTAGGTTCGGTTAGTCCTAACCGTAAACTGTCGGATAATACCTGGATCGAAAATACGATAGGAAACTTATTCTAGTCAGTTTTACTTATGTCGAAGTAATCTTCACAACAAAAAACACTTGTATTGACCGCTATTTATTGCATTTGGATTTCTACGAGCCAGTCTCAACCACTTTCTTCGCAGTTTCAAATCTTGCGGAACAGCTACAAATAGTTTATCCGGCGTTTTTATTGACGTATCTGCATTGTGGATTTATACTCCATTTATAACCCATTTTTATATAGAAATTGTGAAAACGACACATCATATAACACAATTACCAAACGGCGACGAAGCCGATGCTTACAGACCATATGGGGCGATTGGACATCTAGTATCGTGTGACGTCACAAGAATCACGTGATCTACGTACAACAGAAACTATCGTTTTAGCGGGACTTTTTTGTGATTCAATGTTTAACGCTGATTTTTATGAAATATTGAGGAAATAATTACGAAAAATAATGTATTTACAAAGTAGAGTGAATCACTCCGAGGTCTTCAACTGAAATTGTGTAAGTTATTATACATCGATGGTACACAAGTCAATTTATGTAGAGCCTGTGAGCCGGTGAAAGTTGCGGGTTGTGTCTTCTGAAGTGATGGTCAGTTTCCTTTGTCCGGCCGATCAATACGTACGACGGATGAGAGCGGGCTGGAGAGGGGCGAATAGGGGTGCCGATCCCCGTGTGATGACTTGACGTGACAACCTCCCACCCCCACTTAGGGGCCGACGGAATACTTGCGCGAAGACGGGTTCACGCGGCACCAGCAACTCAAGCACTCCCATTCGCCCCCGAAAACCGGCGGGCCGGCCCTGTCTTTCCTACCTAACATCTACCACATGAAGAAGGGACACCTGTAGGCATAAGCAGCACATAATTTATCTTAATGCCAAACAGCTTTTGTATTTTCACTTTAGAAAAGCTTTTCCTTAGTGACTCTGCGCGACAAATATTATATCTCGAAATTAACTTAAGCCAACCTCACGAATAGCAGCGCATTTTATAATATTAAAGTGCAAGAAAACGTGCCATTTGAAAAAAGGGAATAAACGAATTTACTGTAATAAACGACAATGATAAATGACTAAGCTTGCATAACAGTTAATCAAAACCCTTGGTTGCATAGTGTAAAACAAAAAATTACATGCGACTTAACGAATTATTGAATTGCATGTTTGAGTCGCACAGATGAAAAAGAGGCTTTTAAACGATTAAGTTAACTTATCCACACTCAACACACTTATCTACACAAAAATGATAGCACCTACTACCTACTCTCGTTGTCAGAAGTTACAGTGATCTCTGAAAAGTCGGCACCATATGAAAACAATTTTATTATCCTTTTCACAGAAGATTTGAAGTTAGTGGTTAGTGGAAGGTGGAAGTCGGCGGCGTGTCTAAACAAAACAAAAAATTTACTTTCTGGTCTCACAATTTATGTATCATATACGGGGCAGCACAAAATGTAGGAATTTGACATAACAGCAAAGTACCTTTATTTTGACTAATATAAACAAAAATTCTTTGGAAAGCTTAGTTTTTCAAGTTTTAAATCACTGCAACCTATCTTGTAAATAATTTTTTAATTGCCATTCTTCTAATACATAGTAGTAACTGCCATTGATTCTACGGATACTTTCTAGTCTATTTTTTGAATACTCGGTTACATTTTATATGCGCTTTTGTGGTTTTGATTATGATTGGTAATAAAGGCATTCATCTTGGTCCGTGTATGAGTTCGTTGGTGAGGAAGTAAATAAAAATAAAACTTCGGCTTGGACTAGTTTAATTCTTTGCTTGGGCTATTAATTTCGGGTTTTTATACCCATCATCAGGCCTTGCGTCAATATCAGTTGGAAAGAGCGTTCCTGGCAATGACATACACCCTACGCTCCTTCCAACTGATATTGACGCATGGCCTGGTGATGGGTATAAAAACCCGAAATTAATAGCCCAAGCACAGAATTAAAGTAGTCCAAGCCGAAGTTTTATTTTTATTTACTTCCTCACCAACGAATTGATTATGATTGCTAAAACTAAGCAAAGCATTTTTTAAATGTAAAAGGAATACTTTTTTCAGTGATGATTAATACGTTAGGAAAAGTTATGCATATAAAACTGTAAATTACTATTTGTGTGAGGTACGCGCGGAGTATTTTTTCGCTATTAACCGAAAAGGTCAACTTTGACGTCGCGTAGGGTAACAACGAGAGCTTTAAATATTATTTTTTTTTTTTTGGCAAATGAAACTTCAATCTATCAGCATTATTACAAAAATAATTTCTACTTCAGACTAAGTAGTTGGTGAAAACTATTTTTGTCCCTCCCGAATACAGCGGAGCCCTACTGTGCAAAGCTCCAGGTACCTCAAACCATCCCGAAGACGTCCGAGGTCCTCTGCATCACCAATCACCTGATACAACTTCAGATCGTCCGCATAGGCCTGGAACTGAACCAGCATATTTACCATTTAACATTGATACAAATATTGAAGAGCAAGGGACCCAATACAGAACCCTGAGGAACACCTGAAGTTCGCGGATAAACACGAGATGAAAGCCACCAAATCAGGCGAAAATCCAAAACAGGCTCGACAGCAAACTACCTACGAGTACGAGTACGATTGTAAATATGTCCTGAAGCATACTGCGTTAAAGAAGCAAGGTTCGACACCATCAACCTACCCGGCACAAAACCATGCTCACGTGAACTCAGTCTCCCTATTGTGAAAAAAGAAAAACGACGATGTACAACAAGTTCAAAAACTGTTGCCAGACTTTAGACGTGGTGTGATGACGGACATCTTCCACATGTTAGGAAATGTTCTTAACGATATCGAACGGTTAAAAATGTATCTCAAGGGTTCACTGACGACAGCAGAACAATCCCTAATGAGAAAACTTGGCGACCCGTCACAGCCACCCGAAAACTTTGGCTTAAGTGACTAACGCATTATCCACGTCCGAGCAATTAATGTCCGAAAACGAAAACACTCATCCAAACTACGGTCCAGACCCACTCAGCAACCGCCACCAGGCGCATCAGAAAAGACTCCCGAAAAATAAGTAGTAAATGCTTGAACTACACCAATCGGGTCATCCATCTGAACATCACCATCTGGAACAACACCAGACATCCTCGTCTTCCCCCTCTTGGAGTTCACAAAACTCCAGAAGCCTCTAGGATTCTCAATAAGTGAACTGTCGATCAGCAGAATGTGCTCTTTATATTCTTCAGCCACTCTACACTTTATACGACCGCTACAATTCTGAACAAATTACGATAATTATGGGAATCATTCCGCTTACACTGTCTATATAAATAGTTCTTATATTTGATATTAGGGTAAATGCGGGAGAGTTGCCGCGGAGGGAGAGACGCCCAATAACTATTAGTTTCGATATTTGACAACAGATGCCGCTACCGGTATAGCAGTTGCTCTCTAAAGATCGCCCTGACAGCGCGACGTGTTTGAATGTCTGATTTTGTGGCATGTAGTTCGTGTTTTAAACAGGTAAGAATGAATTTTAATGTTGAAATTTTATGTGCGATTTGATCTACACCAGTGAAAATTGTTTTGTGCGGTGTCAACAATATCTAATGGTTTAAACGTGATACTACTGGTTTTGTTAATACGCGCAAGATCAACATAACCTATCTCGACATTAGATGTGCATGACAGTGACATGCAACGTCTCTCCCAACAAAAAGGATAGTTGCCGCACCATGAATTGGGATAGATGCCGCACTGCATATTAGAGTTCCTCTCTTGTATCTAGTTATAATTATAACTGAAGAGTTTTTAAGGAAAATGTTTGCAGAGGGATGCTTTTTATTAATTTAAACTCTTTTTTGTAGTCATGCCACGCAAGTATGTCAGAAAAGCAAGCGCCCAAAAACGGGCTGCATGGTCTGAAGAGCAGTTGCTTGAAGCGATCCAGAAGGTAAAAGCTGGTGAAATCACTAAAAGAGAAGCGCATAGACGGTATAATGTCCCACCAAGAACATTACAGCGAAGAATGATAACAGGAAACTTAAAGAAACGTAGTCTTGGACCTGAAGGTAAGCATTTAATTTTTATTTTCTGCAAATGTGTTTAAAATAATTTTTAGGGGCTTTGGGAAGTGCCAATGAAAAGAGGCTTGTTCTCCATATCCAACGCTTGTCAGCCGCTGGTTTTGCACCAGACAGAAGAACCGTACGACAACTTGCATACCAGTTCGCTGAAAAGTTGAATATAAAACATAAGTTTTCGGTAACAAAAGAAGAGGCGGGTCCTGCGTGGCTTGCTTCCTTTTTAGAGAGAAATCCTGAGTTGTCAGTGCGGCAAGCCGAAGGTTTGTCATTGTCTCGAGCTCATGGTATGAATAGAGAAGATGTCAGACAGTTTTTTGACCTACTGGAAAAACTAATGACAGACCATGATTTACTGGAGAAGCCATCCCATATTTATAATATGGATGAAACAGGTGTCCAACTTATAAACAAGCCAGGAAAGGTAATTACAAAAAAGGGAGCAAAAGATGTGCATGTCCTTACTTCAAACGAACGAGGAGAAAATATTTCCATAATAGCTTGCTGCAGTGCAGATGGCAAATATATTCCTCCAACTTTAATATTTAAGGGTGTCAATAGAAAACCTGAGTTTTCAGATGGACTACCTGGACGATCGAAGGTGTACATGAATAAAAAATCGTCCTTTATCAATTCAGAATTATTTCACCAATGGTTGAGAGAGCAATTTATTCCTCACAAACCTTCCGGAAAATGTCTGTTGATTCTCGATGGTCATACATCCCACACTACGGATATAGAAATGCTCGAACTGGCTGATGATAATGATATTATCATTCTGTGTTTGCCAAGTCATTGCACCCAAGCGTTACAACCACTCGACAGAAGTTTTTTTCGTCCATTCAAAGTATACTTCAATCAAGAAGCTCAACTTTGGATGAAAAATCATAGCAGTAGGAATCTTACGAGGTACCAAGCTGGAGGATTAATAGGCAAAGCGTGGTTAAGGGCAGCTTCTGTGGGAAATGCAGTTAATGGCTTTAAAGCCACCGGCATCTACCCTCTGGATCCGAACGCAATCCCAGAGCATTTTTTTTCAATGCTCCATTCAGATGAACCAGTTCCAAATGACCAAACCATTATACCTACAGCCACCAGTACTGAAACTGTTGCAATACACGAACTAGAAATACCATCCACTTCAAACGACCAAACTCGTAATAATTTGGTGGGTGATATCTCACCCACCAAATTGTTGCACGATGTGTCCCCAGTCCCCAGAATGCCCATACCTTTTCAGAAACGACGAACACAAGGCGCAAGTGTATTAAATTCGGAGGATAACATCCAGAACAAGAAAAATAGCAAATCAATTCCTGGTGGAACTGCTATAAAGAAGAGTAGCACCAAGAAAACTGGATCCTATGGAAAAGAGAAGGCGTCATGCTCCAGTGATTCCATTCCTACTGAAAAGGCCAAACACTTTCCCAAAGCCAATAAAGAAAATAAGAGCAGCTTTGAATGGAGTGACAGTGACGAAGAACCGCTGGCCAAAAGACACAAAAGAAAGGAAAAAGGATATTTGCGCGGAGTGCTTTGAGTCCTATGAAAAAACAAAACGTAAAGATGACTGGCTGCAATGCATTACATGCTCTCTATGGCTCCACGAGGGTTGTACAATGTATGGAGACAAGTGTAACGTATGTTCCAGGGCTGAGCTACGTAAAAAAAATTGGAAGCCACTAAAGTAAGCGCTGCGGCATCTATCCGTTTTTGATGTGGCGTCTCACCCGAGAGTGCAGGGAGAGATGCCTCTTTGCTGCCTTTAAAAACCTATTTTTTTATTTGTGTTTCATATTATTTTTACTTTTATTATTATATATTCTTAAGGCTTAATATGTGTGTTAAACTGACTTTAAATATGAGAACATTAAACGCATAATTCCGAAATATATGATTTTTTCTTGTAATGTGCGGCAACTCTCCCGCATTTACCCTACGTATTATCTCACTTGTGTACCACTCCAGATATAATCTCTTCACTAAACCCCTTTTGCATTTATTAAGAACATGTTTGTTAAAAAGTGCATCAAGTATGTCATAGAAACAAGCAAGGGCGTCATCAACATCTTCAATGATGTAGATTGACCAGTCCACGGTGGTCAGAACCTGGTATAAATCGACAAGATTTGCTCTGCGAAAATTATAGGCATCACGCATACCATGGGGGAAGTTAATTACATCATTAAGCTTTACATCAATTACTACCTCTAGGGTTGGGTGATATCCATCATCAGCAACAAGTGACAGACCATCACGACGCGGACGGCAGTCGACGTTACTAATAACTTTAGTCCAATACATGCCTACTTACGATCAACACGTTATTAAACTGCTTAAAGCTATAAAAGTCAAAAATGTTTAAATTATCTTTGAACCAAGTCAATCAGTCAATCATTTGGACCGCAGAATTTTGGTGCATTAAAATCACCCGTTATGAGAACCTTTGCATCGTACAAGCAGTGAAGCTGCTCCAAGTAAGACAATAAATCCTTCATAATCGCTAGCACTAACATCAGGTGGTATATAAATAACAAACATATAAACAGCTAACTCAGCCATGCCTACAATCAACAATATTAATAGTCAAACACACATCAGAGAAACCAGACAAATCAACCCCACATACTAACAACTTTGAATCCACCGCCAGCAATACACCACCTCCTACGTCTGAATTGCTCTTTTCTATTGTAGCAAAACACCAAAAACTGATCAGAAAACATTTCACTATTCCCCACACCTGACGACAACTATGTTTCGGACAACCCCACCACATCACAATTCAGAAAAAGCGTGGCACTATAAAATTCCTGACACTTGTTAAGTCCCCTGACCTTCTGATAATAACATCGAAGCTGTTTCGTGGAACATAGCCTGTTGGATTTTCTTAGTTTAAATCAGATGTAAAAATTCTCGGGACGCCAGCTTACTTACTTACACCATACTTAATAGTAAGTATTTATGAAGTATTCCACCCTTTCCATATTTGAATATGAGATATATAAAACAACGCTGTGCAATATAGTGATGTTTTTTTACTATGAAAAATACTGTGTGACAATCGATTTCGATAAATTAATTATCATCCTCAGGTCAACACTACAGAGAGAAAAGGTACAATTAACAATAATATCCTTACCAACGTATGAATTAACTTACTGTCAATCGGACTACTATAACGTCAAACATTTATAAAATTCTTGGGGCAGCAATAAACTAAATTTTGCCATTGGAGGAGGTTCCAATTATTATAAAATTATAAACCTCTACAAACAGTCCTGTTATGTTTTTCAAAACTGTACAATGTGACAACAGTAACTATTATGTCTAAAAATAAAAATACAAACAGATACACAACATCAACACAACCAATTGTCTTACAGAAATATCGTCTGTCAATTAATCAAATTAATGGGAAAAGATGAAAATATTGTTATTTGTACAGTATAAAAAGGATGCGTCTAAACGAAACAAGGCAACACGAAGCTATAAACAAATAGCAATAGTACCAACACTCAGACATTAAAACCAGAATACCGCTCATCAGTGCCAACACTGAAAATCTTTAAACTGTATATGATAGATATACCGATTACATACAAAAATTACAAGCAAATTAAATTTAAAACATGATAGTAACTAAATAGAGATAAATAATACAGTTATTGGTTAATTTGTTTCAATAAATGATAGCCTGGGAACTGTGTGATGTTGTTGATAAGGTTGCCATCATAAAACTATGCTGACGTGAACTCAGTCTCCCCCTTGTGTTTATTCGTCTGGCCAGACGCAAGAATGACATCACCAATATTCAAGGTGTTTCGCACCAAGACGCATAAATTCGACCACCAGACCATAGGACGTGAATGTTGCGTGCTATTGTTCGAAATTTCTTTCTTGTTACATTTCCTCTCAAACCACATGGGAAGCAATGATTGTAACGAAGGCGTAATGAAACAAATGGTTCCGCATTTATCTCGAGCAACAAAATTGTTGTTGAATTTTCATACGTAAGTAATATGTGTTGGAAATAAAAACCGCTTCGATCCTTTGATTATTTGTTTTAATAGGAACCGGTTTCGATCACCTCAGTGGTCATCATCAGCCTAAATGGTCGACTTATCAAGGAACTAATAAAAAGCGCAGAGCAGCAACGGTGTAACAGGCATCTCGTTTGGAGAGTGAACGGAAATTTTTTAAAATTTTCCGTTCACTCTCCAAACTAGATAGATAGACGGACTGTCACTAAATCGATTCAGTTATCATCGCTGATCAATCTATACCCTACCGGTGTCACAGTCGGTCTGGCAAAGTGAATATACCCTACCACAGTAAATATGGAGGGTCTCTATTAGTGATCAAATTTAAAAAAGGTTAATATTCATAGAAATCCGTCCCCTACACTCCACTGAATTCAGCCTGGTACTTTTTGTTATTAGCAATTTAGTTTATATGAAAAACGTTGAGGTAGAACAGGTCATTGAATATATTGATCGCATTTCTATTTAAATGCCACCTTAACTTGTAGATGTAGATGGAAATTTACTTACACAATAAAGCTAACAACGATTGACACGACTATCTACTAAAAATTACACTAGCCACAAAAGTGTAATGTCCTCCACTAGCTCCACACAAATTCTTCATCTACCTACATTACAATTACTGATGCATATCGTACAATGCGGTACAATGTCTATAGATAGTATATAATAATAATAAATATTTGTTGTTGAAATACTAAAGATGGTATAGAACAGAACATCATGAGAGAACACTAAAGTCAGGTCACTATGTGTAATTTTGGTCAATATATCGGAGGGCCAATATACCAACACCGATACTGGCGTGCACTGTGTAGAACACAGAATATAGTATAGAACATAGACAACATGACGTTGCACCTGATAGTGCTCTCGTAGTAAATGCCGGTGCGTACAGAAAACGCGCTTATTTATGCTGTTTACTTCAATTGCGTCGAATAATTACAATTCCAGTATGATGGAGTTCTCAGACAGTAGCATGTAGTTAGCGCAGCATTAAATTTATCGTCATAGATTTAAAAACAACGTAGAGATTGTAAAAAGAAGCAGTTCGTGTTTCATTTTAATACAAATTCTATATTTCGATCCTAATGGTATGATTATAGTTGGCGACCGGGCTATGTGTAATATTTGTTTATGAATGTCAAGCTGAAGTTTTAGCATCATAAATTACATTTTGCCATGTGCAAACACGTTCATTGTAATTGGTATTCTCAGAAATTGGTGATAAAAATGTTATTTGTTAATAAAAACACCCTGTGTATGCAATGGATAAAACTATAACAATTTACTATTTGATGACCTCTAACATTTCTAAATACTTTTTCATATAATAATTTTCCATAGCTTTGAACATAAAGGTACATTCCTCTTAAGAGGAATGTCATAGTTTTGGTAACACCCGGTACATGCAAGCAGACATTCTAATTTCATTTTAGGTTTAAGACAATCCAGAAGCTTTTATAAAGAATACAATTTTCTAAATAATTGTTAATAAACATTTTTCCAATTTGTGTCCAAGTTAGTGCTGGGCACGGTATATATCGTTTGAAAGAATTCGTTCGAAATCAGACGTTCAATCAAATGTTCCGATATTTTATATTCCGAATTAAATAAGAAATTATGTTATTTTTTTCTGGTGCACAATGCTAGAAATAAAACTTTATTTCTTAATATATTACAAGTGTTTAAAAATAACCATCAGATTCCCGAACTACTCAACACGGAAACGAAAAACGGTCGATCGCGGAAATACGTTGAAAATGGTAGTGAAAGGACAACACCTGACAAACTGGTGCAGGTTATTTCTTGTAAACGCAAGAAAGACTGAAAAAAACACTTACGGAGTGGTTGTAATAATAGCCAACTCCGGCGAACAACACAGGGATCAATCGCATGTAACTTTAAACGTTTTTTTTCTTCTTTGTTTTTTAAGCTGTTTCGATTGTTCTTAGTTAGTCATTAGCTGTGTATAACATCCTTTAATGTACATTTTAGTGATTGCCTGATGAAGACGGAAATTCAAGCCGTCGAAACGTAGCAAACAAGCTACGTTGTTTCATTTGGCTGGTCTTTCCCCACAAAATCTCCTTTTTTTGTTGGCATTACAAGACCGAGAGCACCTATTATATTGCTCCCGGCATTGTAAACTGTGAAGGAGGTTGTAACAACCTGAAAAAATATGTCGCTGATGATGGCCAGGATTTGGACAAAAGAGGACGACACACCACAAACCCAACACAATTCGAAAATACTAAAGAACTAAAGAAGAGAATGATAAATAAATCCAGGTGAGGATAATGGAGGGTTCCAGATTCAATACCAGGCGGTTTTTTTTTCAAAAACTTATCCTCACCTGGATTAATTATTATCATTCGCTTCTTTAGTTGGTCCTACATTACTGACGACTACGTTTCGGTTAGGTTTAGTAATGATAATTAATACAGGTGAGGATACTGGAGGGTTCCTGGTCCAATTCTATGTGGCGAAGTTTCTTTTTTAAATTTATCCTCACCTGGATTAATTATCATTTGCTTTTTTAGTTGATATTACATTACGTACGACTTTACGTAATAACCATTTTCTCTTGAATTTATACAAAATAGCCTATAAACTTGACTACACCATCACCTTTAGTTCAGAATTAGCCACAATCTCTAAATACAGAATAATGAACACTAAAAATGAACGATGAATCATGAACATTAAAAATCTCAAAGGTTTTAATCTCAAAATCCCATTCAAATGATATTTACGAAAATATTTTTAAAATTTTTTGATTTTTGTTAATGATTTTTTATTTTACAGCATTTTGCGCATTCTGTTCATGTTGTTTCTGGGCTATTTCTAGTAATTTTTTTAGTAAAAGATTGAAATCATGTTATACTCTTCAAGGGTGCAGTTGCATAACAAGTCTTTAGTTTCATATTTGAGAGTAAAATTTCGATGAACGACACAAGTGGACGCGTGGGCTGCACTTTTCGGTGGATGACATGATAGGGAACTTTTAACACAAGGCTCATATTTAGCGCATAGAATGTTCCGAAAACTCCTTGTGACATGCATGAAAAATGTGAAAATTGCCGATATATTGATCGATATATTTACGAACATTCTACCTTTAAATTATTTACTTTCTATTTATAGGAAGCCCAATAATGTAGGAATACCCAAATAAAAATGGTTAATCCTCTGCCACTTAATAAGTAATAAGTAGTGTCCATGCTCCGAAGAAGAAAGGTATTGTCGGGCAAATCCGTCGCAATTTCAAAGCTCATTGCAAAATTAGTAATTAAAAAATGTTACAAATCAGTTTTATATTTTTTAAATTGTATTGTATTGTAATACAATTTTGGATGAATTACGCGAGCAACTACGAGTAACATCTAGGGCACATCTACCAGACGTACATTGGGTTTCCGTTCTCTAAGTCGTCGCGAACCTACAGGAGGAGTTTGCAAACGAAGTCGAGGACATCATTACCATGCCACCTGCTGTCAACCCGTACACTGTCATGAAGACAGAACTAATCAAACGAACGTCCTTGTCTGAAGAGAAGCACGTTCGACAGTTTATTCTCGAAGAACAGCTCGGGGATAAGAAGCCTTCACAATTTCTGCGACACCTGAAGTCTCTAGCTGAAAACGCTGTTCAAGAATCGCGACTGATGACTCTATGGCTCCAACGCTTGCCGGCACACACGCGGGCAATTCTACAAACGCAAATCAACCGGACCGTAGAACAACTGACGCTGACTGCAGAAATTTGTTTGGAAGTGTCGCCCTTCATCTCTGAGTGCGATGCTGTAGAAACCAACTCGCCCGATTTCAGTACTATGCTACAGTCAATTACAAAGCACTAGAACAACTCCAGAAAGAAGTGCGTGCTTCGAAACGTAGGTCTAAATCAAGATGACGCAATTATACTACTTCAAGATCTTTCTCCTGAGCAGTATTGTTGGTACCATCGTCACTTTGCCGATAAAGCAACAGCATGCAGAGAACCATGTAGTATCAAGTCAAAAAACGACAAAAGCTTCTAGGAACGACTATGAGTTTTCCATCGTCTTCAAATCGTCTCTTTATTTTCTGCAAAGTTTCTAAATTGATGTTTTTGATAGACACCGGCTCGGATGTAAGTTGTTTTCCACGTTTCCACGTTTAAAACATGTTCGTTCACAACCAGCAACATTTACTCTGCAAGCAGCCAACGAGAGCAGCATTGCAACGTACGGCACAACCATGCTTAGTCTCAATCTCGGTCTTAGAAGAGTGTTTCCATGGAATTTCATTCTGGCAGACATCAGCGTACCCATTATTGGCTCAGACTTTCTTGCACATTTTGGTTTAGTTCCAGACTGCAGGAATTGCCTTTTGATAGACAATGTAACCAAACTGACAATTCACTGCCATCGATATATTCACGATCAAATCAGTGTGAAATGTTGTTACCAGCCGTCTCAACTATTCCAAAAGTTTCCCGCTATTACTCGGCCTTCTGGTACAGTACGTATTGTAAAAACAATACGGTAAAAACAAAACGGTGCATTACATGAACACCACTGATGGTCCAGCGGTATTTTGTCGACCACAACGGCTGGCACCAGATCACGTACGTCTAGGTAAAGCGGAATTTGACCTAATGATTCGAGAAGGTGTAGCTCGACGTTCCGACGGACCCTGGGCGTCGCCACTTCATATGGTACCAAAGAAAACCGGAGATTGGCGACCTTGCGGTGATTATAGAGCTCTGAACGCACGAACGATCCCGGACGGATATCCTATGAGACACGACTTTGCTTATCGTCTACGAGGATGTAAGGTATTTTCGACAATCGATTTGGCAAAAGCCTACACGCAAATACCAGTACAACCAAGCGATATTGAGAAGACTGCCATAACCACTCCATTCGGCTTATTGGAATTTCCTTTTATGGGAGTTGGCTTTCGCAATGCAAGCCAGGCATTTCAACGATTTATCGACGAAGTATTGTCTGATCTGGTATTTTGCTACGCCTAAATAGACGATATTCTCGTTTTCTCGAAATCGCAGGAGAAGCACGTCAACCACTTACGTAAGTTGTTTGCTCGTCTTAGTGATTATGCCATACTTGTAAATGTGTCTAAAACTGTCCTAGGCAAAGACTGTGTCCACTTGGGTTATGAATTTTCTGCGTCTGGCACTCGTCCTCTTCCCGATCGTGTCTCCGCACTTCTCAACTTCCCACGACCCGAAACAGCTAAACAGCTACGCCGATTTCTGGGCATCATCAACTTTTACTGCCGACTTTTGTTATACGCTGCTCACCAGCAAACCCTTCTACATTCCCTAGTGGCCAGTTCCAAAGGAAATCACGCTGTCGATTGGACCCCCGAAGCGATAGAAGCTTTTATAAGTTTCAGAAACAGCCTATCTGACGCGACACTTCTTGCTCATCCTATCGAAGATGCAGAATTGGCCCTCTTTACAGATGCGTCAAACAAAGCAGTTGGTGCTTGCTTGCAGCAGCGTGTTGAGGACACATGGGAGCCGATCGCATTCTTTTCTAAGAAGCTGTCTGAACGTTAATCTACATGGCCAGCGTATCATCGCGAACTGTTCGCTATGTACGCCGCTGTGCACCATTTTAAACATATCCTGGAAGCCTAACACTGTGTTATTTACACCGACTATAAGCTTCCGATTTTCTCAGCGCTCCAATAATTTGTCTCCTGTGTAACAAAATCAGCTATCCTTTATTGCACAATTTTCGACGGGTATAAGACATGTTAAAGGAGATGCCAATATAGTTGCCAACGCGTTTTCCAGAGTGGAAACTATCGATTTATGTTTATTTTGTAAAGCTTGCACTTTCTCAGAAGGATGATACAGAGCTAAGAAGTTTGCTGAAGAAACAGACCTCACTACTTCTGGAAGATATCGTCATTCCAGGAGCAGCAAGAAAAATATTCTGTGACGTTTCAGGTAAACATCCTCGTCCGTACCTTCCTGTTCCATTACGCGAAGAAATATTTAGAAATCTTCATAATTTATGCCACCCTGGAGTTAATAAAGCCACTCAAAAGTTAATTAGCAATCGATTTGTTTGGCCCAACATGAACAAAGATATTCGAAATTGGACAAAATCTTGCATTCAGTGTCACCGTGCCAAAATAACTCGTCACGTTTCTTCGCTTCCAAAATTATTCACGTCGCCAACAGCAAGATTTTAACACATTCGTGTGGATATTATAGCACCATTACCAATTGTAAATTCGTACCGCTACTCTTTAACTATCGTAGACAGATTCACGAGATGGCCCGAGGTTCATCACATGAAAACTCAAACAACTCAAAAAGCTGCAGTAGGGCTAGTTTCGACGTGGATTGCTCGTTTTGGATTCCCAACAAGGTTAACCAGCGACCAAGGCAGGCAGTTCGATTCAAAATTGTTGCAAGAACTCGTCAAAAAGTTATCATCCTAAAAGCAACGGACTTGTTGAAATGTTTCACCGTGAGTTCAAAGCATATATTATGGCACACGAACGCAGCATCTGGCTAACAGCTATACCATTGGTGTTATTAGGTATAACATCATCTCTAAAAGAAGATTTGAGTACTTCTTCGGCAGAACTTGTATATGGCGAACCATTGCGCTTGCCAAGTGATGTGTTGCTACCAGCTGCTACGCAAGATTATCAACACCCATCCGACTTTCTTCCACAATTAAAGAAGATGTCCGAATTGAAACCAGTTGCTATGTCAGATCACTCCCGTAGTAAATCCTTAGCTTTTCAAGATGTAGCCAGTACGAAATTTGTATTTATGCGAGATGACCATTAAAAAGCCAATTAGTCAACCTGGTCCGCATAAGGTGATTTCAAGAGATGACAAGACTAAGATGGTAATTATGACGATAGAAAAACAATTACAAGTATCTGTGGACAGAGTCAAACCAGCGTACGTTCTGACGGATTCTCCCAGCATCAAATGAATGGAACAACCATTTCAAGAATGCTTGTCTGCCCGTTCTACTGCACACCGTGTTCACTTCAGTCCACCATGACCTGCAGATTACACAGGTGGCTGATGTGGCGGTTGTTATCGTACACAGTGTTGCCAGGTAAAATTTTAGGTTAGCGGTAGAGAGCTTGCAAAAAGGCGGTAGATTTGAAGGGAACAACGGTAGATGTTGTAAAATATAACTGTATTTACCGCAATATAAGTAAACGTCTTAATAATACGCTAAAAGTCATATATTTACTTGTTATGTAACATTGCCATATACAATGAAATAAATAAACTTCTTATTAATAGGTACAAATAAAGTCTAAATTTCTTCTCAACTTCAGACACAAAACGTATTTTGTTTAACAACGTAAACTACATATATATGAATATATATTTAACAATCTAAAGATATTTCTTATAGAATATTGTTGTAGACAATAAATAAACTTTTTAATAACACAAAGTGAAGTTTACCTTCTTGCTAGCACAAAATCTTTTCTCTAACAATATGTTTTACATATGTATAAACGTGGATTGTCAATCTATAAAATACATAAATATTACTCAGAATCCCAAAAATACGTAGACTTTGAATAAATTGTATTATTATGTTTTCCTAAAATTGTTTTATTAATTTTCATATTAAAGCATTATTTTATAAGATATACTTTAGATTGTAATAAAGAAACAGTGACGAAGTGGACAACCGATTTGTTTGTTTCGTTTTTAATTAGTTAATTTGCGGAAAAAGCTGTCCACATTTGCGGATGAATGGGGAAGACAGAGCAAATTAAAAACAAAAACTGTTAAGTTTTTATAAACTTTGTTCCCATCGCCATATTTTACCTGATCTATTTTATTCCAAAATTGTTCTATACCTGCATCTCTATTATAATTTTTATCAGAATTGCGAAGTACGCGCTACTCGGTGTCCAGTTGTTGGACATTCGTCCCTAAATGTGGAAAATGAAATACCAGTGGAACAATAGATTCTTTTTCAGAACTTAAACTTACTTCTGGGTCTATCAAATTCATTGTTAGTACAGAAAATAGTAACGTATGATATACTTCATATCTATTAAATATGTCCAAATGTTGCCTTTTCGGTGATAACAATAAAAACGGTAGATTTCAACTACCGAACGGTAGAGCGGTAGCCTGAAGTGAACAACGGTAGAACTACCGCTAAAACGGTAGACCTGGCAACACTGAATTCGTACTAGATAGATCCTGGTCGTCAAAGCAGGCGACAACGGCAAAAAATAACAACAGTAGCTTGTCATAAAAACAAGCAGTGACACGAGTGAACACGAGTGAACAGTCCTTTATCTATTTTGCATTATTTAGTGTTATAATAAAATTTATTTCATTGTTTAATACACTAAATATTATAATATAGTATAAACTAGTGTATAGCAGAACGTGAATAAAGTCCACAGAGAGCATTAAGCGTGCAACAGGTTGTTTTGAGAAATAACCCAACTTCCAAACAATTAAGGTCATAATCCGATGGAGCGATGATACAATTGGCACGAACCGGCAGAGCTGCGCTTCTGTCGGGAAGTTTCCACAACTTTTCGAAAAGCGCCATCTAGGAATCCGTGTAAACATACCGCAGGGACGAGTTGTGCCGCTTACGTCTGGTGAATCTCCTACACTTCAATTCATCCCTAATAATATCGTCGTCGAACATAATAGATAATCCACGATCCATTATAGAAGTGATCTGTTTTATTACAGTCACTCCGAAAGCTATCCAAGTTGTCCGTTCATTATTACAATCGACCTGTTGTCTTTTACTGATCAATTCACAAATCGCATCGGTGCTCTATTGAGTTGTATAAAATCATTAATCATCACTTGAGTGAGAAATGAGTTGCAAATAATAATTATTATAGATTTTGCGCAAACTATCTAGCCACCTAAAACAATACATCCCTGATCTTTATCATACATAGTATGATGAAGTATATCCGTGTGCTAACTCCCACATATTAACACCTTGTTGAGGATTGTTTTATTTTACCATGACAATAATATCGAAAGACGTAATCGATAGCTGTATATTTGAAATAAATATTTATGTAAACGTATACTTCAAGTCAAAGTGGTATGACCTAGGCCAAACTGGTTTAATTATAATTAGCTATATCCATATTGCACAGTTCATTTAAATTCAACTTAAATAAAAATAAAAACATCTCGTTCTTTGCTCGAGCCATGTTTCGAGCTTAACAGACCATCTTCAGTCGGGAATCTACAAAATAATTGAAAAACTTAATTAACTGCACTTAACTATAGGAATCAATCCAAATTGGGTTACACAATATTGTATTATACTACAGTTTGTATTTTAGTAATAGAAATTACTTAGTGTCAGGTTGCAGAGTCTACGTGGTCATAATTTAACATTATTACAACTTTAGAGATCTTAGCGAACTAATAGGGAGACGTAAGTATGCCATGCGGAATTTTAACCCTATTCCATAAATTTGTATTGTACGTGTATGCAACCGATCTTGTATGTGTGCATTGTATGTGGTGTATCAGTCGATTTATTGAATTTTAAATCGCATATAGGTAAGTAAACAGGGGCCTTTTGTAAATTTGTAATTGGTCGTTAATCAATTCTGTTTGTGTGTTTCTGTTCTGTCTTTCTATTTTTATTTAAGTTGAATTCAAACTGATTTAGTTTTTTATTATAAATAAATTGGAAATAAGGTCAATCATTTGCATTTACAATATGTAATTTTATTGGTTTTATTTCACCTTTTAAAAAGCTAGGGGCTCAAACGCCACCTCCGGACGTTTGCCAGACTTGTGATTATCTTATTGTTATGCTACAAGGGACTGATTATGAAAGTTTTAGCCTGATTATAGATAGCGTAACAAATTCGTGCAGTAATTGATCTTAAATTCGACGTAAAATATTTTTCTAGTATTTCGGATTTGTCCAAAATTTCTTTAATTGGCATTTTATTGTACGCTGATTTAACATCCGATACAAAAATCCATATATTTCTAATATATTTTGAACTAAAGTAAACTGCTATTACGATCTTACGAACGTCCAATTTCTATATATCATTTGGTCATAATTCATAATCACCTACCTTTAAAATACTTGTTTCAATTTATTGAGTCGTCCATATAGACCATTGTTTTGTAAGTTATTATTATAGACTTAAAAATAAAAACAACATCAGCGTATGTTGTTTACCATATTCATCATTGTTGTACTCATTTCTATCATCTTTGAGTTTGCGTCATGGACCTAAGAAGGTTATACGGCGACATTGGTGCCTCTTTATCTGTACAACTTTTTACACAGTTGAGGAAAAAGCACACCTTTTCATTGGGTAGACATTGATATTTAATTGATATTTAAAACATAAGAAAGCGATTTTAAAACGTTTCATATAAATTGTTACGAGTCAATTCGTTATGTTTTGATCTATTCCTGCACAAACGTTTTTACTGAACACAAATTGGGACGCAAAAGTTTCATAAATGTTTTCAAAAAAGTTGAGGTCAAAATATCGAAACCTGTGATTTCAGGTAATCAGATTTCTAAGGCTATTTGGCTATAAATTCACAAACAGTTCCGAAATCACCGGTTTTGACAGTTTGAGCTCAACTGTTTTAGAAAATCTTATGTGATAGGAAATTTTGCCCATTCACAAAATCCAAGTTTTGCCAGAGTTATTGCTACAGAATTAAATAATACTTGCACTAGATTAGATTATACTATAAAATATTCTCATTCGATTACTTTTTGGTTCATCAATAGTATAATTAACAACGGCGTTATGGTTTGTTACGTTTTTATTGTAGTTGTGGATAAATTTGCGGTTTATATTTATATTACCCGCTTCTATTTAGCTTTAGCTCTTTGTGATGTTCTATAATTTGTTTTAATTTTTGAAATAAAATGTTTACTATTATTATCATGATTATATAATTGGTAAATTACAGTCAACAGACAAAGAAAACTACGCACAATGTTGGCAACAAATGATATTAAGGAATATAGCATAGTAAAAGTTGGAAAATAGAGGGGTTCGCCGATAGTTTCGGCTGCGTGAAACGGGCGAACGGTCGCCGTTGGTTCGGGGTGGACAGGCAAGCAGGCTGGCAAACGGGAGAGCGGGAGGGCTGTAGGTCGCGGTCGTCCGCGGTCCCCCGATTCCTTAGGGCGATGCGGGGAAACGCGCGGCAGGGGGGCGCTCTCGGGTTCGCGAACTACCTACCCGCGTCGCACGTAAACAGCCGGGTCCGTGTGAAATTACCGGCCCCGCATATCGGGAGGGCCATTAGCCTACCCGGTATTCGGATGAACGGTGACAGCACCGGCGGTTCTCTCTCCGATCGCCGGGCACGTACACTCTCCACGGATGACAACACCCGAACACCCACCCAACCCCCTACCGAACCCACTTCTAGCGGTCCGCGCTCCCTCAAACCAACCCACCACCCATCTATCCACCCAACACCCACCAAGCCACCCACGTAACTCCCCCCAGCTACGTCCCTTTCCAACCCGCCGAACGGAGGCCGCCACCGTTACGGTCCCCCTTTTCGTGGACCCCCCTCGTCCAATCCGTCCACCACCCACCCAACCACCCACTCCCACCCCATTCCAACGACGCCTCCGCAGCCGCCGCCGTCACCTCATCCTCCTGCCCGGTTGATGCCGCCGACCGACGCCGCGCCGCCCGCCGCTGTGCCTCGGCCGCCTTTACGGCCGCTGCCGTTGCCGCTGCAGGCGTACTCCTCCTCTTTGTTACGTCAACGTTTGATAGACGCTTTGTTCTATTTCCACTTGGAGATGTTATCCCGGTCGTTTGTTAGACTCACGAGAGATGGATTATGGGAATTCGTTAAAAACGTCGCAGGCCGTCCGGCGACCACATCACGTCGGCGACGCCGCGCTGCCGTCGCCGGCGTTCTGTGGCATCCGCGAACCACGTAAAGATCAGTTGTATATCCTCGAACATTGAGCCGTAGATGGACGCACGAACAAAGCGTGCACCCAGGCTGCCGTGACATATGGGCAGGGGGCCCTTGCCCCCTCCTCACGGGTTTTGAACCCAATTATACCCAAACTATGTGGTGATGCGTCGGCGCTTGCCCCCGCGCTGAATTAAAAAATACTCCTATTGACATTTTACTACTACTTTTACTACTATAGCATTGTGTGAAAGTGATTCTTTATCGAGGCTGGGCACTTTTTCGGCCCGGAAATCACTTTTTACATTATTATACGCAGTATGATAAAGTATTGTAATCGTGCGGAAAAATATATTAAGGTTATAGTCTTTTTGGGTCCCCTGATCATTTTTGACTAAGGTACAAAAATGTCTGTGTGGGTGTGTGTATGTGTGTGTGTGTGTGTGTGTATACGTCTGTGTGTATGTGTGTACCATATTTTTGGGTATGGTATCGGGACGAAAGTTGATATTTAGAAGTTTTATGACCAAACTTGGAGCTGAAAAGCTTTTCCCTCTAAGAATTTTTCACGCCAAACCATTGTCAGCCCATAGATAACCTTATACATGTGGCAGCTGGTGGCAGCACTGTGGCATCCTATAGATCCAATCCAGCCAATCGAATCCACGAACTTGATGCATGCGTAGTGTGTCCAGTGGCACTACGTCGGATGAGATAGAGACATATGTCGCAACGCTAGTGTTGGAACAGCCTGCTGTTACCAAAATTTTCATTCATTTTGTATTTGTATGATATTATCAAAATATCTATCAATTCCTGGCTAACTTATTTTAATTTAATGCAGACACGATTGATCTCTATCAAATACAATCTTATGCACCTAAAGCAATAATTTTATATATTGCATGATAAAGTCATGTGCCTGGCCACATCAGATTTTGTCTGGCGAAACAGCATTTTTATCCTAATGATGACTATACCGATTAAAATCGTCACCAATCTCTGTTTCATTAGATTGTTCATCTCAAGTTCTCGTCGCGAAAGAGTCACAAGATAAATTGTGCCAAGTTTACGGTTTTGTGCTGTGTCCAAAATGACCATGTTTGCCGTTTGGGCGTTTAATTATACTTATGCATTTAATCATACTTATTAGGTTCCATTAGTTCGCAATTTTTTTTCACTGCTGAGCTGTTTTCTCAATTATACTGGGTGTTAACAATAAGTGTAAAATATAGACAAAGTATACTGAGTCAACGTTTGATTACGGACTCATGTCCAGAAACATATCTGACACCGTTTAGGTAAGTAGGTACGTAGACCCAAACTCACCCAAACTGGTACCAAATTACAGAACGGTCTCATTAACTTCTTTCAAAGACGTTAAATATTAACAAAGAGCCTGACAAATCATCAAATTTTATTTGGTTTTATAAGTGCCATCGTATGATACATGACATGACACTATTTTCCCTATGCTGTTTGTAAAATTGGTTTCATCTTCCGACTCTCCAGCAAAACATTTCCGGACATGAGATCATTAAAAAAGTTGTCTACTAAGGTCAGTATGGTCTGTATACTGATTTTCTATACAGCTTATAAATATAACAACAATTATTAAAATTCATTTAATATAATAAATGCACGTTTAAGTAATAAAATTCTGAACACAGGTTATCAATCAGACCAATTCTTATGTTCTAGGATAAAAGTTTAATGATACTGAAAAATATATGTATATATATGTATATACAATTCTTAATAAAAATTATTAACTACGCATTAATAAACGATAGAAAGGCAGCAACATTTTCCTGCAATTCACTTAATATCACTATGCAATAGTGATATGCAATGTCGAGCATACAGGGGCTAATATATATAAAATAAGGTGTAAAAATGAGACAACCATAAAAGCAACCGAGATTTTTCATGGTGAATGCAATTTAAGTTTAACTATAAGTAAAATTGTTCAGAATTGCAAAACCCCAAAATCCAAAATTTCATGAATATAAAATATTGAAATTTTCTTCAAAAATAAATCCGTAAATATTTTTTGCATAGGCACAGCTGCGCTTAAAAAAAGTGTGCTGTGGAAATTTTGTTGGAAATAAAACCTGAACTGTCAAAATGCTTCGTCGTAGTTTGTCTGACTAATAATGCTTAGACTCGCTAATCTTATTATTTCCATTCCATATTATTTTTCGGCGAGTTGCATGGCACCTTTTTTTACGATGCAATGCAACTTTTTGTAAACGATACCCCCCCCCCCCCCCCCTCCACAACATTAATTTTGTTATCTACAAGTTATGTATCTTGTGACAGTTTTGTGAAAATAGCGACAAAGCAATGTTCACGTTTCCGCAGCCGTAACTCGTTACACATCAGACAAACAAAAAAGTGGTGTGACAAAAAAATGTAGGAAATTTGGCCTTCTTCAACTTTGTATTAGATATTTTTGTTCTAATGTCATTGCGGCATTCGTTTGAAATAACAATTTTTGTTGCTTCATGGCGGACCGCGCCGACCTCCCCCAAAGTCGAAAAGTTGGATTTTTGATCTCAAAATCATGTATACCCCACCTTTTGTAATGCTTTTGTAAGGCAAAACCCCATATTGACTGGACTATATCGTTTCTCCATCATCTAGATAGAGTACTGAGTACGTAATTGGATTTGTAGTACCTGAGCAATGGTTTCGTTACAAACGTCAAACTCCACTACTTTAAGAGAAAAAACAGTAAAAAACTACCCCCTCGTATACTAAAAAGATAACCCTCTTTACAGTGCTATCACATCTCTACTGTCAAGTTCCTATTTAAGAACAGACGTTGTCATTTGACAACTTTCATGTTTGCTAGCTTTAAGGCGCAATTCCACTGAGGCAACTTTTAGGGCAACATGTAGCATGCGACACTGACGCATGCTACACACGACTTTCCATTGAAGCAACACGCGGCGACAAGAAACAAGCCTCTTTGCCGCATGCTGCATGTTGCTCATTGTTGCCTGGCCGCTTGCGTCACTTCTCCACAAGGTTCAACGTGTCGAACGATGTCGCCGTTAATCCAACACTCAGCGGATCGCACCGGCTTGTATCGTGCGTCATGGAGTGCAGTAATGAGAAAACCACAGCATTTATTGATGATTATCATAATTCACACGAATTATGGAATAACAAAATTAGTTAATATAAGGACAATAGAATTTTGTGCGGTTAATAGCGTAGTGTAACCTCAAACGATTATTTATTATTATTAAGATTTTTTAACATGAAATGCAATTTTATTATAGTTAAAGAAAATAAAAATGTTTTTTTAAGAACCATCTTTATGCAGTAATATTAGACACCTAATTTAATCTCGGGATTCAAGAAAAAACTGAAGAATGCCCGATCAAAACCCCTAAAATATTAACTTGATGTGAAAACCTTTTCCTCTGAAGCTTGCTCAACGCGTTACCTTAAAAGTAGAAAGACGATATTGTTGGATTAAAACGTAAGACGTGTAAGTTAAACATAAAATTTAAAATCGTTCGGCTAATAATTTTTGCATATTAAATTTGCGCAAGGAACTAACATTTTATGAACGTCAAGACAGTAGATTAGTTATTCCCAGCATAAATAATCCTATGCCGATTAAATATAGTTAAATTTTTTATTCACTAAGAAGAATGTTTCACTCACAACGAAGTAAGCTGAATTAAAATGAGCAACTTATCAAAACAGTTTTGATATTATCTGAAAGGGACGGCGTGTAAAATCAAACGCATAATAAATTAGTTGCATAGGTCATATAGGTACATAAGTGATGCGTAGCTATCATATTTTTTATAATAGGTGAGATTTTCTCAAGCACGTGCTCAAAATCTTCTTTACTCATTCGTCTACAATTTTCTAATAAAGTTGCATCATTAGCAATTAAATACTTGTATAACTTATTCTGAGTTTCTTGAGTTCTAACATATAGTTCTTTACTCCGCCACCGTGGCCTTCGTTCCTTTTTAAGGTGCGTTCGCATTAGTGTTAGTGGCAATGGCAATGGTAATGGTAGAAGTTAGACATATAGGAGCGCTGTATAACCGTTCGGATTGAGTGGTAATGGTGCCTGGTGGTGGCAGTCAATGCGAACGGTTATACAGCGCTCCCGTATGTCGAACTTCTACCATTACCATTGCCATTGCCACTAACACTAATGCGAACGCACCTTTACTGTTCAAACCCATTACCAAATAAGTAGCTGCCGCGATTGTTTGTCAAGACATGATGCAGCAAACTGAAGTTGCTTGAATGGAATCGTTTTAAGACGCATGCTACAAGCATTAACGACAAAGCGCATGCGACCTGGGAAGACAACTTCCGCATGCGACATTATAGAATTTTGTGACAAATTGTCGCACACCTATAATCAGGCAACACTAGGAAACATGTATCATGCCACATGTCGTTCAGTGTTGCCTCAGTGGAATTCCGCCTCGACATTAACATACACTTACGCTGATTATCTACGGTGAAGAAAGAAGAAGCGTGGAGGCATACCCAATGAAGAATTTAAACATCGCCGTAGTACATTAATCCAAATATTGGTTTAAAAACGTTTCGTATGTGATATTAAAAATGTCTAGTAATTTCCCGCGAAGATAATTCCCTCTTCGCAAGAATACCTTACTGCCTATAATTGAAGACATCGGGGGAAAAGCCGTAAGTAACAAGCCACAACGGAAGTAAAATTGACTTAACATTATGATTTATTGTGTAAAGAGCGTAAGAAGCCGCTAGGAACAAAGCGCTATTTCGGCAACAGATGGCGCCACAGAGAAGTAGTACAGTTCTTCTGTCAAAAGTCAATGCTGTCCAATTTGGACGAAATAACGGAATAAGTCACATATTTTCATCATGGCGAGTGGCTCAGATAATGCGGTTAAGCGAAAGTTGTTTATTTATGATGAAAATAGTGATAACAGTGATATTTCGAGTGAAACGTATGATAGTGTAAGAGATGGAGACTATTTTAGTTCGAGTAGTAGCAGCGACAGCAGTGTTTTTACTTCAGAGGCAAATCAATTAAGAGAATTAAGAATTAATAATTGAGACTTTTTCAACAAAAATTTTAAACTTTTATGAAAGCTTACAAAGCTTTAAATTGTGGCAGTTTAATGTATCTTGGAAAATGTTTTGAGCATTTATTTCCACCTGACTTCATCAAACGCACTTTTTTTTAAAGGCACAAGATATGTGAACGGAAAGACGTTATGTCAGATTACTACCTGTGTCTTGTTACCCTTTTGCTTAAAAATTTATGAATTCGGGTTTGATGAAAAATCTGAGGATTTATAGAAACGCCAGAGGGAAAAAAAGGCTGCAAGGAAAGGGCAAATCAACATAGAATGCAGAAAAAAGTTAAACCTCAACATAGAGGAAATCTCGGCCATGGATATACAACTACAAAAGGGAAGAATTGCCAAGAACCTTAGGACCTCCTTGTAATTGCAAGAAGAAATCCAGAGAATTGCTACAAAGAGTAGACATGACTATATTTCAATAATTCTGGGACCTAGAAACATTAGATAAGCAAAACACTTATTTATTTGGCACAATGAAGAGTGTCGGTAAAAAGCGGGTCTACCGTAAGAAAACCAAAAATCTTCAAGATCTACTACGTTTAAGTACTTTGTAAAAACGAACGGGAAAGACCAAGACGTTTGCATACAAGAGTTTTTGTCTATCCATGGATTCACAAAATTCAAAAAGACGCGTTTATAATATCTGTACCCAGATAATACAAGGACTTTACACTCCAAAAAGCGATGGTCGCGGAAGACACAAAAACCGTAAAAACAGGTTACCTGAAGAAACTATCCAGTCGTTCACGACCACATTAATGCCATTCCGAAATATCGGAGTCATTACAGTAGAGAACGTAACCCACAAAAATGTTACATTGATCACGATTTATCTATATCTTCTCTATACAAAAATACTATATCCCTTGGTGTCAAGAACGGAATATTCATCCGACAAAAGACGACTGATATCGCGGTATCTTTTGTTCTTAATGCTCCCTAAAAGCAACACGTGTGCAACGTGTGATGAATATAATATTTTGCTTGATACCCACAAAGGTAATGGGAATGGACTTAAGGAAATTAAGACAAATTTAGAGCTGCGCCAAAGGATGCAAAGAAGCGATGCAGACAAACATGATGAATGAAATCCAAAGGTCTAGAAATGAAGATGATTTGGAACTTATATGCTTTGATGTACAACAAGCATTGCCAGTTCCTCAACTTACAGTAGCTAAAGCTTTCTATTTACGAAAAATCTGGATGTTTAATTTTGGAATTTATGACGGTAAAACTGGGAAAAGTTTTATGAATATGTGGACGGAAGATGTAGCAAAATGAGGCTCCGACGAAATTGCTAGCTGCCTTTTCAAATATATCAAGGAGTATCCTCCCACTCCCAACAAACACTTAATCGGATTTACTGATGGTGGCTAAAACAAATATTGGACCATTATGGCATTATGGCTTCATCTAGTAAGAAGTAAAGTATATAAATCTGTTGAACATCGATTCCTGGTCGCTGGGCACACCCATTTACCATGCGATCGCGACTTAACTTTAATTGAAAAACACAAGAAATACTTAGGACAAGTTTACTCTCCGGAATGTTGGGTAGAAGCTGTCAAAGACTCGAAAATTCAAAATCCATTTACGGTATACAGAATGGATCAGTATGAGGAAAAAAATCTTTTAAAAAAATCAGTAAATCAGTCGGCAAGAAAAAGTTCAGACGAAAACGAAAATCTGGATTTTTCCAAATGTACTGTGCTTCAGGTTCAAGCATTTTTTAAATGAAGGGTTTAAGGTTGGGAAGAGAGATCATAAGATACAGAGACAAGAGCTTAATAAATTAGAAAAGAAGTACGTTGGCCCAGTTACTTTTAATGCAAAAAAGTTGCAGAATTTGAGGGCTTTGCTTCCATATATTCCTGAAGTTAATCACAACTACTATACTAGTATTGGTGTCAAAACTACTGCCACAGAAATGGACAATGAAGTTAAGACCAAGGTGGTGATGTGAAAAATATCGATGGTGACACTGAATCCGATTTTTAAGTAAGTTTTGAACATCGAAAACATTAAATACCTAATTTCTGTTTTGATATCATGAAATAAATATTTCTATCCACAATTTGTTTCATTCTTTGGTGAGGAAAATAAACAAGTATATTATTTTGCAAAAATGTAACAAGCCACTATTTTGTTTGAATCCACCACTATTTTTTCTTATTGCAGATATGGAATGAACTATCTGATAGTATTAAAAAGAAAAAAATATATTTGCAGGTATTTTTTAATCATCCAGATTTACGATTGATATGTGGCTTATTACTATTTTCTCCCGAGGTCTTCAATTCTCCGGCGTCTTAGTTAAATCAGCTAGTGAACTTGAATCAGAATGCTGAAAACAGCAAAAAAACATTCAAGTGAATGAATAAAAACCATACATTTCTGTGCATTTGTATATAAAAATACGCAAACGCAAACTATCAATCACTTGCGCTTGTAAATTAATCAATAAAATATATTAAAATACTAAAATACCAAAAAATAACTGTGGAGTTGTTTTTCACTCCACCCGCCGATTCAAACAATAATCCTGATAAAAATGCAGGATTTAATTTGAGGTGTAATTGCAATGCCGTACATACCCCTTTTTTGAGCGTCCCAACAAAGCGATGATAGGGTGGAAAGGCGTAAAGCTTACGAGCGTGCAGAACGAGTAAAATATACGACCCGGAAATGTGATATTTGTAGGGATATATTTATAAAGCACATATATTTGAGTGGCAACCTGTTGAGCGCGGAGGTATCTGGTCGTTTACATTGTGCTCACGGCTACTACCGTTTGCTGGCCGGTTAGAGCTGTTTTAATGGGTGCTGCTATAAATTAATAATGGCAAATAAAGCTGAAGTACATTCTAATTAAATAATCAGCGTTGATTACATATACCAACTGTTGAAGTCAATTAATAACTATACTGTCGTGTTAAGCATAGATGTCGTATCGCCAAATGTGTTCAGATTTTTTATTTTTTTTTTAACATCAAATAAAGACATGGATTTTTCATGATCAGCCAAAAGATACAAGATTATGACAAAGAAAAAAAGCATATTAGAACGCTTCAATGTGCGAAGTAAAAGTACAACTCAAGGGGAAAGTGTTATTGCGTAAACTCGTCAGTAATGTAGAATCAACTAAAGATCTCATTCGCTTCTTTAGTTGATTAAAAGTAGAACATTCTTAAGGCTCCGTTGTAAAAACATCGCAACTACGAAACAAAATGTTTAGATTCAATGTTTTTCTGCTCGGGCTCCGTGTCTATGCCGTGGGTTAAGTATCGATTAAGGCTTATGGTGTCTGCGATGAGCTGACCATACGTAACAGCCGAAATATGACCATTGTTTATATATTTGACAATTACCGCATTTTTCAGTTAGCGGAAAAGTTATAATGTTTTGGCTGAAATTGTACCTAGATAAAAAATCTGTTATTGTATTGTGACTTTGGCTAGGGGTATTATATGTGAAAAAAGAGAAAGATAGAAGTAAAATAATTTTTGTCTTACGAAAACAATATTGTTGGCCTAGCCAAACTCCTTGTTTATATAAGAATTGACACTGCATATTTCATTAATTTTGAACCATAAATAACGCCGTTAATAGAAAACGCATTTAAGCACCGGTAGAACAGTGTATTAAAACAAAGTTGTAAAATACTTTTGACCTATAGAGCCGATCTACGCTAACACGGCACTATAATACTTAGAACGGTCAATAATTCAAGAAACAGCATTTATTTTGATTATAGAAGATTTCCACCTTTTCATACTTGAAGTAAAAATGAAGTAAAAATAAAGTGAATAAAACATCCAGTAAAGTATGGATTAAAACGTTTATTTAAAACTTATTATTTAACGATCGTTTTTGATGCTTCCAGTTTAATCCTCGGGTCAAGAATCAATAATACAACTAAAGGTTCATCATAACAATCAGTCCGGCTGAGTCAACAGTTTTCCGCAAACGGATTCCTAGTCAGGGAGGTAACGACAGAAATTTCCGGATCATTTTCGCAAGATTATTTTTTTGAGTTATGTGTATATTGTATAATAGTAATCTGAACGTCTGCCGGCGCACCTCCGCGACAGGGGGTACAGAAGAGATAATTCCAGCAAAAAAAGGATAAATTTATAGCCGCATACGCGAAACTGATTGTATGTATCAGTTGAAACATAAGAAAATATAGAAAATATCATCTGCCACCTAAATTCCGCAACAATACTCGTCTGCCACGGACAAAAGTAAGCGGAAATTTAAAAAAAAAAATATGTCCGGATAGGTGAAAATGACTGAAATACTTTTTATATCAGCAAAGCCAACACTAATAGTCTGCCACTAATAAGATACCACGAAGGTCGTCTGCCAAGCCTATGAAGTTGCGCTCAACAGTAACCATGCGAGCACCGCGGCCGAGACGGCGGCTACGACGCTGCCTTTTTATCGGCCTGAAAGACGATCGTTATTATAATTGTTAAACGGCTATCATATACTCCCTTTTTTATATATGTATGTGTATCGCTAAAGCAGGTGTAAGATATTCTTCAAAGGAAAACCAAGTTCTTCGCTGCTCAAGTTATTTATTTGGTTGCCGGTTTTACCCATTTGGGGCATTATCAAACCACCCAACGGGTCTAAATTCTAAATGGCATCAGTACGAACAAGAAATTGTACAAAAAAATTAGTGAAATGACGAAGCCCCCATGTAACTCAGCTAAATCTGGTTTTTAGTGACACAAGCTTACAATGGAAATGTTTGTTCAGTGAATTAATTTAAAGTATGGTGGAGACCTTTTAGTGTAAATTTTTTAAAAATATTGATTCGATAAAATGCTTCAAGATAAAAGTAAGATACTGTTTTACAATGACATTCGGAGATAATTATTTATTGATTTTTATTTTATTATGTACTAAAATCTATATTTACTTGACCAACGTCAGTCAGATGAAGAAGGCGGTCCTGAAATCAATATCTCTGATATTGGCGATTTCGACATAATATTGGATAAAACAGATGATTCTATCGATCAATGTGATATGGATGAATCGTCATGAAATTACGGCTGTTAAACAAGATCAGCATTATTATACCTGTACATAATAAATATAGATTCCTGTACATAATAAAATAAATATATAAATATATAAAATATATATAAATAAAAATATATAATATATATAAATATATATATAAATATATATAAATATATATATAAATATATATATAAATATATATAAATATATATAAATATATATAAATACATAATAAAATAAATCAATAAAGAAAATTTGTCAAAAATGGAACGTCATGAACAACTTTCAAAATTTGGGTACGCTATGTCCAACTTTGTCAACATTACTGGCATCACATCAATTATTATTAATGATATTTGTAAAGCCAGGATATTGAAAATTTACACATAAAAGTAATATGAACGAACCTTATACAATTCTCCATGTTTTGCATTTTTTCAGAACTTCTGTCGCGAACAGAAGAAGCTAACCTATTTATTTTTATTATTTTTCATCTTTTAAAACCAAATTATTAGTTTCGGTAAAAACATATGCCATATTGACTATGTATCTGGAAAACGCAAGAAAATCGAAAGTGTTCATTAAGCTTTATCTCTTCAGCTGTAGACGCGGAATGAAAATGTATAGGCTTAAACTTGGATACACAAAGCTATGGTACAAATACTGTAAATGTTTAACTTATGTCTAACTGTGCGAAAACTCAACTGTACAGCTTGACTCCATTCAAGCATTTATTTATTTATTTATTTATTATTAACCTATAATATTAATTTAATGTCGTTAAACATTTTCATTTATTTATATCTTTCGGATAGCTATACACAGATATTTTTACAAGAATTTGTTTGCCATTTTGGCCGAAAACCAGTGTTAATTCAAATTGATACGATCATTCGATGGCAAAGACATAAAATATGCAATTAAAAATGGTCGATGATTAGCTGTGCTATTTGAGGTGTGCATAGCCCATATGCAAGGTGTTTGATGGTATGTGATGCAGGTTGGACAATGAACATTAAACGTACGCGTACGAAGTGCACTGCACTCCTTTACCGAAGCGATGCGACAGGAGGAACCGCGGCAAGTTAACATCGCAGGTCAATCGCAACTGTCCGTGTCCGCTGCAGAAATTTTATAGCCGCAGTCATTCGCGGGGTAAAAAACGTCCACACAGGATGTGGGTGTTTTATTTCTGAGCCCCGCACTTGGCGTCCGACGACGGCACAAAATAAAATAAACAAAAGTAATCGCGAACATCTTGCAATTACCCGCGTTGCTGCGACCACCGTTGGCTGGTAGCGGTTGCCTATAGAGAAACAAAATATTAATATACTAGAAAAAAATGCCTCTATTCCTTTGTAATATATATAAAATCTTAGATACCGGTTTCGTTGGTTACAACATCATCAGCCTAAATCTACAATTAGAAAATGTTGGTATGAAAATAAATAAATAACAATTTAACAGGTCACTCACGGTCAGGTTTTTAAAAACACAAGCAAAGTAAAGTACATACGTGTGCCATGTGTGAATGACGACAGACAATTGACGTACGGCTGGAAGTTAACTTAGAGGTCATAAATTTTAAAATTATTGTAATGTAAACATGAATAATGGCTTTTGTTGGAAGTCTAATTGATCATTTAATAAAGTTATGTTGTGGTGTCTTTTATGGTTTTCTATCTCGAGTTGTTCTAATAGGTCTAATTTGTAGTTTCTATTACATTTATGAAGAAGTGTAGGTTCGTTGTATTTTATACAATGACCTATTGAAATTTTTTGCTGATAAATGTTAGAAGAGGTTCTGGATTTGTGTTCCGTTATCCGTTTTGCAAACTTCCTTCCGGTTTGACCTACATAAACAGCGTCACAATTAGAGTATTTGACTGAGTAGACTCCAGACTCATCCATAACCGATTTAGGAGTCAGTCAGGATTTTGACACTTGAAAGTAATTTGTAGATAGTATTATTGCTTTTAAAAGTGGGATCAATGTTAAATTTGGGTAAATTTTTTTTAAGTTTTGAATTGACGTTATTGTACGTGAATGGTTTATATAGTTTGTCATGGTTTTTTTTTTCAGGTATGTAAAGTAGGGCAGATGTGTTAACGATTTGTTGTAAAAGACGATTGAGATGTTTTAACGGGAAAAAGGTGTTTAAAACAAGGTTATAAATGTAATTTAATTCATCAATTCGGGAGTTGTAATTGAGGGGGTACTTTAAACAACGATTGAAAAGCAAAAAGGATAAATCTAAAAAGTTCAAGGTTTTATTGTTTTCGATCTCTAAAGTAAATTTAAGTTTGTTATGGAGGTTTGCTAGCTATGGTGTCAAAAAATTCTTAAGGCTCAATTCATCACCACTCCATAAGCAAAAAACATCATCAATATATCTGATCCACTTCACGATCTGTGTTATTGGGATTTATATTATTGATAGTATGTTGCTGTTCTATATTATCAAGGAAAATATCAGCGACTATAGAAGATACGGCCATTCCCATTGGTAAACCGTCCTAAAGCTTGTAAAATTAGCTTGTTAAATGACATTTATAACCTTGCTTCAAACAACCTTTTCCCGTTAAAACATCAATTGTCTTTTACAACAAATCGTTAACACCTCTGACCCACTTTACATACCTGAAAAAACCCATGACAAACTATATAAACCCTTCGCTTACAATAACGTCAATTTAATTTTTTATTATTTATTTAATTTTACCCAAATTTAACATTTATCTCACTTTTAAAAGCAATAATACTATCTAGAAATTACTTTCAAATGTCAAAACCCCTAAATCGGTTATGGATGAGTCTGGAGTCTACTCAGTCAAATGCTCTAATTGTGACGCTGTTTATGTAGGTCAAACCAGAAGGAAGTTGGCAAACCGGATAGCGGAATACAAATCCAGAACCTCTTCTAACATTTATCAGCACAAAATTTCAACAGGTCATTGTATCAAAAACAACGAACCTACACTTTATAAATGTAAAAAAAACTACAAATTAGACCTATTAGAACAACTCGAGATAGAAAACCATAAAAGAAACCACAACACAACTTTATTAAATGATGTTATTTATTTATTTTTATACCAACATTTTCTAATATTGTAGATTTAGGCTTATGAAGATGTAACCAACGAAACCGGTACCTAAGAAATTCTATATTTTCCAAAGGAATAGGCATTTTTTCGAGTATATTAATTTACATACCCGACATGGACACATTCCAAAAACAAAATATTGCCTACGATTAATTGGTGGCTGCCAGAAAGTACTATACTTTGGAGATTTTAATTAATCAAACAGCCAACGTATTTTTGTGTCAACTCGTTAGTTTGTAAATAAATAACATACGCTGGCATAAACCTGAGATTAGAATTCATGCGGATCTTCTTCTTCGAAGTTAACAATATGTCTGTCACACACCAAAGCTGTAGTAGAACGAATATATTTTTACTTATGTGCAATAAAAACGCATTCGTGATGATGCGTATGGATGCTATTTTCGTTATAAGCTGCAGTCTCGCTGCAAAAGAATCTGACTACATGAAGTTCAGACACTGAAAAACATTTCAAACTGCACTTAGTTAATAATGTATTAATTGTACGTAAACTTCCTCTTGTGTTACAAATGCAAAATTAAAAAGGTGAATAAAATTATGGTAAAATGGTAATTCCGAGTCATGAAAATCTATAGGGAAATTTATCATAATATTTTCTGATAAAAAAAGCGTTTTATTATGCGTTTTATTATGCGTTTTATTACGCGTTTTATGGGATATTTCCTAAACTAGTATCATTGACTAGCGTAGATTAGAGATTACAGTTGCATTTCCGTAAAAAGAACGTGGTGGGTATTGTTACGTAGCTGTTAATGGGGGACGGCTGTAGGTCAGGATGGAGATGTAAATAAAACTTGCGCCGTTGTTTACATAGGTCGTGTATTGCTGACCACACGGAATTCCAACACTGCAGCTGACTGGAGTCCGTGAAACACATTCGTTGAGTCTATACTAGTGATGGGAAGTTCGACTCTTTTAGGTGATTCGTATCATACGAATCAATTCAGAAAAAGATTCGTATCAAAAGATTCGTTCATTTCGTTCAGTTCGTACAGACAAAAGATTCGTTCAGTACGAACGAATCAAGTGATTCGTTCAGTACGAACGAATCGGATGAATCGTTCAATTCATTTACTGAGTCTCTCGTAGTCACCCGTATCCGTACCCGTATCGGTACACGTACGTCGTACACAGTGTAATTGCATGCTCACCGGCAGATCGGCACTCAACCTATATTTTTTGGTGTAAAAGTTACGATTAACGGTTAACTTTAACTTCCGTTACATTTGTCACAAATTAACGGACTATCGGTTAACGAAGTTAAGTTTTTCTTTAACTGAATAACGATTAACGATGTTAACTTTCTGATTAACTTTGCCCAGCTTGGATAATATCAAGTTAATGTTCGTAGTGGTTCGTAGCGGAAACGTCAAGATACAAACATGACAGCCGGTTGTTTACAATGTCGGAAGAATCAATATGTATTCAGAAAATCTCACCTTTTTGGGGTGGTTGTGTGCGTTGAACATCTTAAATCGTTGCTAGGGACTTCAATACACACTGGTCACTGGTCACATTTATCCATCATTTATCACTCAAATCTATGCTCAAATCAAACGAATTAATACCCTATGGGTATGGCGTATAATATTGAAATTAGTCCGTATGTAAACAAGCCAGATGCACGGATTCCACTGAGTCAGAGACTGCTCTTATTGAGCCGGCCAATCACGATTCACGTCGCTCCATATAATTTTGACTGCGTTGGTCAAGTTGGCAGTTTATAAGTCAAAATAACAAATAATTCTTTATACCTGCCTAGATAACATGATTGGTGCTAGTATTAGTATTATGTGTATTTGTAATTTTTATTATTGTGATACAAAATGGTCGGTTATGTTAAATATTCTTAATTAATTTTGTATCTAGTAGGCAGTGGCGTAGAATATCCACAGGCGTAGGTAACAAAAAATTGTCAAAAACAAAAAGTACAAGTTAAGATGCGTTCTGATTATCGTTAATGGCAGTGATAACAGACGCCATTATGTTTAAGTACATGCTAACTATTATGTGTCACTATCACGTCTGCTACCACTACATTACCACCAATGAGAACGCATCTTCAATATGTACTGCTACATAGTACGAAAGTAGGTACTGTGCAGTGTGCGAGTCGAGAGTCGGTACGGTTCGTTCAGAGTCCTTCAACTAGTTCGATTTCGTCCATATACGGATCCCGGTGCGAACGACTCAGTACCACTCAGTACGTGCGAGTCATACGAACGAATCAATACTTACGAGTCCTACGAACGAATCAATGCGTACGAGTCAGACGAACGAATCAATACGTACGAGTCATACGAACGAAGTCAGTACGAACCTAGTGATTCGTATCATACGGTTCTTTTTAAAGATTCGTTCAATTTGAACGAATCATACGAAACCCGGCCACCTCTAGTCTATACTATACTCAGGTGCTGCAAACTACTGATCCTCTTCCCATCCCATGCCGTGGCTTTTATATGAATAGGCAAGACGTCATGACCTGTTTCGGGCCCCAAAAATCCTGAGTTATGATTTTTTTATGCACACGGCTTTTGATATAAGTTAATGTTAATTTGCACGTTTTGAACGCGTACCACAAAGGAATGTCTCTGTTCCGATTTGAAAAGCCTGACGTCTGCATTTCTGGCCAGGCAACTGTCTGCAGGTTCAATGGGTTGGATGACCTGGCCTCAATTATACAATGTAATTAAACTATACTTCGCAACTGTACTTCTAAGAACGACACGTGTACTTCAGAACGGTAAGAAGTGAACGGTAAGATACTACTTACTGTTCTGAATTTTTTTGGTAAAATTGGTAAAATTTTAACGGCATGCTATTTTTTTCTATATTATAAATTATGGTGCTCAATGGTGCTCATGTTTTCAAATTCTTGGAATGCTGAAGCGATCACACATTACATAAATACGTTCTTACTCAATACTGCTGTGCAATACTGACATTTTCTTCAGACGTATAACTTGAAAACGCCAACTTTTACTTGAACGATGAGTAGACATTACCATTAGAGATATTTCTAAAAATTTCGTGATAACGATTATTGTCGTCCTATCAATAGAAAGCAAGGTATTGTTAGTAACCCAATTCATCTTTGACTGTGAATAACTCGCGACGGAGACACGATCTTGAAGGGCATGTTTTGCACGTTATTTGTCATGCGCAACCAAAGGCGTGTGAAATAACTGGCAATTATATATCGCAATTGTATTTAACAAATTATATATATCCATGATTGTTCTAATTCTTCACACGTTTTCCATTGCTAAAATGTGATAATGTAACAAATTATTCTCTGCAAAATACTTGTCGGTATAATATGTGGAAGCTTTAAAATAATAATAAATATATGTAGTAATTTTCAAACTCAAATTATCCCAGCACGGAAATTCTAACAATTCTAATTCAAATGACGCCGAAAATCTATCGAAAACGCCTATGCACTTCTTATTCACAAAATCCACGTTTCCCAAAGTTATCATCATTTGAAAAATCAAAGAACACAATAAGGGCGCCCAGCCATGTCTCGGGTTGCAGAATATATAGTGCAGAAGATGCATGGGTGAGTGATTATCATCGAAGGCTTATTAAAGAAGCCAATGGAATTTACAAACATATCCCACAACACCAATCGGAAAGACTAGACTGACCTATGTAGGATCTGGAAATTGATCTTACCGTGGTCAAGTGGGAAAACAAATGGGAGCGCATATAAGGTAGTCTATAAGTGAAATGCAAATGTTGCAAACTACTTATCAATGACCTCATCTGCTGAATTTGATGATAATACCTGCTGTTTTCGATTTTGTAAGTGACCTGAACGTCATATTTGGAACGTAACCTGACTTGGATAGTAACCTCACATTTGTTATTTTTACTTTAACATACGCAGTATGATATTTTAAAAATTTATATTTTTCCTTTAATTTAATATTAATTTATGTTTTTGTCGTAATTTAAACAGCTTATTGTTTAAATTAAACTATATAATTTCATAGAACAGACTTTTGTGTGTGTACTTTGTTTTGTCCATTTTGTGACTTATATCATAATAAACAACAGCAATAAAAAATGTAAGCATTACTTTTAAATTTGAAAAGTACTGAAACAGTGCTATATTGTTATAGTTGCAAATATGTCCTACCAACAAACAAAAAATCGAAAAGTTGGGGATGAAAATAGAACATTTAACAAAAAAATTAAATTGGATTACTTTTTCACTCTGGTGAAAGTAAAGCTGTTTGCCTTTTATGCTCAGATTCAGTATCCGTAAAATAATATAATATTAAACGGCATTATGACACTAAACATGAGACAAGTTATAAAAGCATCCAAGGCCAAATGCGGATGGACTAATTGAATCAGTTGGAGAAAAGATTAAAACAAGAACAAAATATATTACACTGTTAGTCAAATTTTAGCAAAAAAGATGAAACCATCTGCTGATGGTGAGATGATTAAGGAATGTTTAAGTGCTGTGACGAAATAGCTATTCCTGAGAAAAAAGGACATTATTTCCAAAATCAGTTTCAAGATTTACAATAGGAAGAAGAATTGAAGACCTGTCTGAAAACATAAGTGCAACTTTACGCGACTGCATTAAAAGATTTGAATGGTGTTCCCTGGCACTTGATGAAATCTGTGACATCAGCGACACATCACAACTAGCGATATTTGTAAGAGGAATCGGTTCAAATTGTAATATAACTGAAGAACTGTGTTCATTCTGTGTTCATTCCAATGAAAGGATCTACAACAGGTAAAGACCTGTACAATGAACTAAAATCTATGTTGGGGAACTTATCAATTCCGTTGGCCTAAAACTGTCGGCATATCAACCGATGGAGCACCAGCAATGGGAACCATCAATATAGGTGTCGTGGAAACCTTATTTAATGAAATTAAAAACTTAACTGACAGAGAAACATTTGGTAATCATTGCATAATTCACCAACAGAATATTTGCACAAAAATTTTAAATATGCCCATTGTCACCACGCCTGTAATAGAGCTGATTAATTTTCTCAAATAATAGCCAATTTAAAGAATTTTTGGAAGATTTGAAAAGTGAATATGGTGATGTAATTTACAACACAGAAATGCGTTGGTTGAGTAAAGGCGCCAAAGCAAGTATCTAATTTAAAAATGATATTCAGTTGTTTGTGGAAATGAAAGAATATGCGTTTCCCCAGTTCGAAGACAAACAATGGATGTGTGATTTTGCTTTTCTCGTCGATATAACTTAGCATTTGAATGACTTAAACATGGAACTTCAAGTAAAAAGCCAGTTTATTCACAACATGTTTGACAAAATTAAAGCTTTTGAAAGCAAACTAAAAATTTGGCACAAACATCTGTTGTCAAACAACACGTCACATTTTGCACTCTTAAGAAAATAAAATCATTCTGAACCCCGAAAATATGCCCAGCATTTACAAAAATTATTAACTGAATTTGAATCGAGATTTAAAATATTTAGATTAGAAAAACACTTCGTAGTTTTAACATTTTTTCTTCACCATTCAATATAGAGGAGGAAACAGTACCGGATGAGTTAAAAATGGAATCAATAGATTTACAAAACGACTCAGATTTAAGATATAAATTTCAAAATGTTGACATACATAATTTTTATGAAAATTACATCAATTTAGGCAAATTTCCACTATTAGCCGTACATGCAAATAAATAATAATGACACTTTGGAAGCACTTGTGTTTGTGCACAATTATATTTGGCAATGAAAAAAATTAAAAGCGATTACCGATCGAGATTAAATAATGAAAGCTGCGTGTTGGTTGCTGTGTCGTCTATACCTGCAAACATAGACCAATTGATAGGAAAGAAGCAATGCCAAATTTCTCATTAAATAATTATTGTTAAATAATGAGTGTTTTATTTATGTATTTTTTTTGTATTAGGTTTATTTTGTTAATAAACAGATAATTTGAGTTCATTATTCAGCGTTTGTATTTTCATAAGTTGCTTACTTGCGGCCCGCTCAACATTTTTGAATTTGTACCTGGCCCGCTTTAAAAAAAGGTTGCTCATCCCTGATGTATAGTAACAAATATATTATATTAAATAAAAAGAAATTATCGTTTCAATCAATCAATCAAATCAAATTTATTGTACATAAATAAACACATTTTTGACAAGGAATAAGCCCATATCATTTCTCAGAAGCGGCAGGCAACTTAAATCTTATTAACAGAACAAGAACAAACTTAACTAACTTAAAAATAAAAAATCATACAAAACTAGCGCTAGCCAATAACAGAAGCCTGTCAACGCACATATCTGACACGTCCTACCAGGATCTTTAAAATGAGTGCGACTCTTTTGAACATGGATCCCTAGGCAAGCTTGTTTGTATCCACGTGGTATTCTTTGTTAATTATGTAAGTACTAGGCCCCGTATGAACTGCACATACCCCACACAGTTGAACCTACACAACCCCTGAGAGATGTCCAGAGGAGAGAGTTTAATAAGATAAAAATAAAAACAAACAATCAAAAATAAAAATCTAGTTAATCGCCGAAAACTCCTCTGACGTGTAAGATGTTAATAAAGCACTTGTTAATTGAGTTCAATTGTTTTATTCACCAAATTTTCGCACGTAAATCACGCGCTTCATCAAGGGTGTACCTTAAAAATACAACAAATCAATACAGGAAAGGTAAATCCTTAGGTACTTACAACAAGAACTTAATGCGAAAACCCACGTATGCCCAACAAAGGGTTGAAAACTGTTCCGGATAAAGACAACAACAGCACGACATTTTAAAAATATAACCTTCTGGGTCAGAGACCGTGTGGTAGTCACAAAAAATATAAAACGAAGCGAGTACTGAAAACAACATGAGCGCCATCTAGTGGCAGAACAGCTAAACTCATCATGACGGCAAGCAGAGATCTGCATAAACAATTACAGGAACCAATAAACATTGGTACGTCACATCCAATTTAAACAAACAAATTGAACAAAATAAGTCAAAAAACTAAAAAAGACGATCGGAACAAAATTAACCAAACAAAGGGCCAGAAGGGCAAGACAAACTGGGAGACACCATTACAATGTATTGAATTGAAAATATAATTTACAATATTTTATGCAAAAGCAAAAAATAAAACAGAACAATTGGTGCTCCAGGGAAAATCAAAAAAAGGGGGAGATTCAGTGGGTGTGTCTGCCTACAAAATGATCGTGAATGAGGCCCACGTAGACTTTATTGAGTTTATGGGTGTCCTCTCTATAGTAGATAGTATTAGGAGTGCCATAAATGTAACACATCTCCAGGAAATTGCGCTTACTCCAGTTGACCTCGGAGTGTAAAACGGACGGACTGTCATAATTAACATTGTGCCCAATCTCAATGGAGTGTCTGGCCAGAGCTGTGCAATTCTCGCCTCTACGGACGGTACCCTTGTGGGCAGAAACCCTATTTTTTAAAAGTTGTGAGGTTTGTCCTATATAGCAGGCATCACAATCAGTGCAGTCCAGCCTATAAATAACATTTTGTCTCAGGCTGGTGGGAGTCTTGTCCTTAACGTGGGAATAAAACAAATTAAGCTTTTTTGGTGGGTAAGACGCCAAGATAACCTCCCCGTATTCCCGTACCACGTCCTTAATGGACGGCGATAGTCCAGGAATGAACTGGAGTTTCACAAAAGAAATCCTGTTAGCCACGACCTCACCGACAGCGTCAGGAGGATCTCCCAAAGGTGCGCCGGGAGGCGGCCCTACGTGAAGGGAGGCGGAAATGTGAGCCGCGGGCAACATTACGTCACCAAAAACCAGTCTATTAAGGAGTCTCTTATTGAAACCATTATCAGCCAACAAACCCACAAGCTTTCTCAAGTTCTTTTCTTTAAACAGAGGGTGGGAAATTCTAATGACTCTGTCTTTGAGTGCCTTGATGACACTCACTTTTTGGGGAAAAGATTGCAAAGAAAGCATTGTTAATGTAGCGACCAGAGTGGGTCTTCTTCTGGTACTAGTCGAGTCGGATTATATTGTCTGTCGGGTCGCGAACTAAGAGAATGTCCAAGAAGGGTACTGAATAATCAGTCTCCCTCTCCACAGTGAACCTGATTTTGTGGTGAAAAGAATTAAAAATTGCAAGTGTCTCGTCAACACACTCCGACGGCACCGCACAAACAACGTCATCGACATACGTGCACAAAAGTGGGAACTGGAAAGGCGTCGTAGGTGGTCAACGACGTAGGTCAACGACGTAGGTGACCACGGAGCTCATGACCAACTCCGCAATGCATGGGGAGATCGAGGCGCCCATAGGGCATCCTTCAATCTGTTTGTAAAATACGTCTTGAAAGGTAAAGTACGTAGAGTCAAACAGCAAAGAAATTATCTCAATAAATTTCTCCTTTGAAAGCTTAAAAGTGGGGAAGATTTTTTCGAAATTACGGTCAAGCAATTGAGCAACTAGCTGAAGTGGAATGCTGGTAAACAAGGACTTGGCATCAAAGAACACGACGACATGGTCGGGCGGGAGCGGGAAGGACTGGTACCTCTCGACAAAACTGAAAGAATCCTGGATTCTGTAGGAATATCCAGGTGCTAAGGCGGAGTCAATCACCTTACTCAAGAAGGAAGCGTAAGGTGATTGAGCATTCAGCTAGTTGCTCAATTGCTTGACCGTAATTAGAAAAAAATCTTCCGCACTTTTAAGCTTTCAAAGGATAAATTTATTCAGATAATTTCTTTTCTGTTTGACTCTACGTACTTTACCTTTCAAGACGTATTTTACAAACAGATTGAAGGATGCCCTATGGGCGCCTCGATCTCCCCATGCATTGCGGAGTTGGTCATGAGCTCCGTGGTCACCTACGTCCTTGAGAGAGCACCTTTCCAGTTCCCACTTTTGTGCACGTATGTCGATGACGTTGTTTGTGCGGTGCCGTCGGAGCGTGTTGACGAGACACTTGCAATTTTTAATTCTTTTCACCACAAAATCAGGTTCACTGTGGAGAGGGAGACTGATTATTCAGTACCCTTCTTGGACATTCTCTTAATTCGCGACCCGACAGACAATATAATCCGACTCGACTGGTACCAGAAGAAGATCCACTCTGGTAGCTACATTAACAATGCTTTCTTTGCACCCTTTTCCCAAAAAGTGAGTGTCATCAAGGCACTCAAAGACAGAGTCATTAGAATTTCCCACCCTCTGTTTAAAGAAAAGCTTGTGGGTTTGTTGGCTGATAATGGTTTCAATAAGAGACTCCTTAATAGACTGGTTTTTGGTGACGTAATGTTGCCCGCGGCTCACATTTCCGCCTCCCTTCACGTAGGGCCGCCTCCCGGCGCACCTTTGGGAGATCCTCCTGACGCTGTCGGTGAGGTCGTGGCTAACAGGATTTCTTTTGTGAAACTCCAGTTCATTCCTGGACTATCGCCGTCCATTAAGGACTTGGTACGGGAATACGGGGAGGTTATCTTGGCGTCTTACCCACCAAAAAAGCTTAATTTGTTTTATTCCCACCTTAAGGACAAGACTCCCACCAGCCTGAGACCAAATGTTATTTATAGGCTGGACTGCACTGATTGTGAGGCCTGCTATATAGGACAAACCTCACCGTCCGTAGAGGCGAGAATTGCACAGCTCTGGCCAGACACTCCATTGAGATTGGGCACAATTTTAATTATGACAGTCCGTCCGTTTTACACTCCGAGGTCAACTGGAGTAAGCGCAATTTCCTGGAAATGTGTTACATTTATGGCACTCCTAATACTATCAACTATAGAGAGGACACCCAAAAACTCAATAAAGTCTACGTGGGCCTCATTCACGATCATTTTGTAGGCAGACACACCCACTGAATCTACCCCTTTTTTTGTTTTTCCCTGGAGCACCAATTGTTCTGTTTTATTTTTTGCTTTTGCATAAAATATTGTAAATTATATTTTCAATTCAATACATTGTAATGGTGTCTCCCAGTTTGTCTTGCCCTTCTGGCCCTTTCTTTGGTTAATTTTGTTCCGATCGTCTTTTTTAGTTTTTTGACTTATTTTGTTCAATTTGTTTGTTTAAATTGGATGTGACGTACCAATGTTTATTGGTTCCTGTAATTGTTTATGCAGATCTCTGCCTTGCCGTCATGATGAGTTTAGCTGTTCTGCCACTAGATGGCGCTCATGTTGTTTTCAGTACTCGCTCCGTTTTATATTTTTGTTGTCTTTATCCGGAACAGTTTTTCGCATTAAGTTCTTGTTGTAAGTACCTAAGGATTTACCTTTCTTGTATTGATTTGTTGTATTTTTAAGGTACACCCTTGATGAAGCGCGTGATTTACGTGCGAAAATTTGGTGAATAAAACAATTGAACTCAATTATCAAGTGCTTTATTAACATCTTGCACGTCAGAGGAGTTTTCGGCGATTAACTAGATTTCTACATCATCAACCTCGAAGAAAATTTCAATATATTATCAAAAATAAACACCGTACACTCAACATAAGACGTTTATTTGATCCAAAAACATGGAAAAACATGTGCGTACGCCTTAACTTGTGTTTTAAATAATTGTCTGTTTCGTATCATCTAAATATGTTGAGGAAGGACTTTATAAATCCTTGGACTTAAGAAGTCATGAATCTTTGTGTAGATGAGTAGATACATCTGGCGGACTCCAGATTAATAGATGCTTTTGATCTGGTATTGAATGAATGATTAACTTTAGTGAACCTACGGTTTCCATGAACATACATGAGGTAGTCCAGATCATATAGTTGACCGATTGTGGAAAGTCCTGACCCAGAGAAAAGCAAATCACTTGGGTACTGTCTATTAAGATTAAACATGGTTTTTATTATTTTATTTTGAGCGATATTGACGACCTTCAAATGCTCATCGTATATGCCTCCCCAAACAATATTGCAGTATCTAAGTCTGGGCTCCTCAAGAGCTTTGTAAAACATTAAAATTATTTTTTATAAAATATTTCGGGTTAAATAAAATCTTTAAGATCTATATTTTAGCTGTTTTTGTAAATAAATTGCCTGATGATCCCATCTCAGCGCACTGTCTCTATGATAATCCCTATATATTTTATATCTTTTGTTTCTGCAATGTCTGCGCAGTAGCAGCCGCCCTCAAGATCACAAGCCTGATGTATTTTAAGGTTTGGCAATTGGTCATTTGGCATTACATATTGAGAACTTAATGAATTTAGTTTTATCCATATTTAGCAGCAGACCATTTTCTTTAAGCCAGGTATCAATTTGTATTAGACCCTCGATAGCATTACTTTTGACCTCATCCCACTCCCTTGCGTGAAAAAGAACAACCGTATAATCTGCGTAAGATGTCGTCTTAGCACGCCCTGACACCTGGCTGATCTGATTGATGTAAATGAGAAACATTATTGGCCCCAAAACCGTGCCCTGTGGGTTAGGTCAAGCCACCTGCGGTTACGTTACCTCATTAGTTACACAGGTCACCCAAAGTAACAACGAAATTTGTCCAGCCTGTACACAACATTGCTTTCTCAACTTTATTGTAATTGAGGTAGGTAATCTGGAAACTCAACAATTAAAACCGATTTAATGCATTAAAACACAATTGTCACAATTATAAAGTTAGCACACTCACTGATTTGGGGTAGGTAATAATGCTATTAAACGTAGCACAGCAAGAACATAAAGAGTGGCTATTGAAATGCTCGCAAAGTGGCTAATGACCGTGTTTACTGTTCAGACTAATAATTGACATCGAAACGCCCGGTGGTTATTGATAACATCCCCATTCAGTACCCAACATCATGATCACGGTGAGAGTGGGAGTGCAATAGAAATATAGGGATGGGATATTGTCGCTCCCCTCATTTCACCCTACTGATATTATTCACTAATGCAGGACACTAGACCGGACTGGGGACGTTTTATTAAATGAGTCGTTAAATTAATAAAGCTGTCCTTATGCGTCTGTTATCGTCGGTTATGCGCTTTGTATAAAACTTGAATGCCTGGAATTCGTTTACAGCAAACAGGTGGGCGGACTTCCAAACTATTTCGAATTCACCGTAACTATTAAAACAAAGTTTATTTTACAGTATGAAAATTAAGTAAGTGGATACAATCCATAACTCAATTAATATTTGTTCTAGAGGAAACATGTAATTGGGATAAGGAGTTGTGTTTTCTAAAAGTCCTCAATTTTGTTAACCTATTGCACTTAGGGGCACACATAACCCGGAACCTAACATGTTGCTAAACTTTGATGTTTATTGACCTTGATATTAGTTGTTCTGGTGATAGGTTGATGAAACAATTGATTTTTATGTTTATGTATTATTTTATGGTCATTTGGATACACATCATATTGTAATTTGGAGCACTAGAATTCAAATGCTAAGTTTTGCTTAATTGCTATCCTGACCACCACTACATTTTTAAGAAGTGGGAGAGAGGATCTGGCTTATAAAGTACCGTTAGATAGTACGTCACAGGATCGACTTAAGAAAGTACCGTGAGTCAATACATCAGTGCCAGAGGATACGAATACCACAATATGTCAACGTTGGCATAAATTCCGATTGTAAGTACCAATATTATATGAGCAGCTGCTAGGGTTGCATAAGCATTAAACATTTTTTTATATTTGCAACTGCTGGTGACAGAATAAATAGAAAACGGCTAATGACCACAACAGTTATTTCTGCGGTCAAAAACTGCGTAGGGGATTTAACTTCAATTTGCAACTCATTGGGTTTAGATTATGGAGGAACGAAACTGGAAGAAACTGCAAGCATTTGCCATATATTAACGGATTTTACCACTATAACGGAAGAAAGCCAAGAAAATATTGACGTTTACAAACGTCCAGTGGATGACATAGATATACAAGTGGCTCAAGAAGCTCAGAGGAAATTTCAGGAATTTTCAATTCTGAGGAATTGACCACAACAGTTTTTTTCTGCGGTCGAGAAACTACGCTGAGGGAATTTAACTTCAATTTGCAACTTAATGGTTTTAGATTATGGGGCAAAATGTATTAGCCAAATGATGATGCGGATATGCAAGTGATTCAAGATGCTCCGATAGCTGAAGGACTCAGTGTGATGGCTTAGCTCACCATCATTGATTCGTCTTCACATCATCGGTGTCAAGTTACAATTTACAATGCGACAATACGACAAGTAACGGTGAATGTTCAATAGAAGTATGGGTAGCTGAGTTTGAAGAAAATTTCATGACGTTTAGTTACAGGCCGATACAAAAATTATTATTTGGGAAGAAATTATTATTCTGTTTGTATCCAGGTTTCTGGAGATTTGTTTGTCAAAAAGCACTCCCAAAATCAGCACAGATAGAAGCCTATGCTGATTATTATTAGGTACATTCTTTCACATAGATGTACGAAAGTGAATGTTGGGTATAGACAAAAATGAATGCGAATAGAATTAATATACATACTCTCATATACATAATATGTACAAACACTTAAAATTTCTTCTTTCTAGCTTTAACTGCTGCAAACTCGGGAATCACATTTAAAAATTTATATTTTGTGTTGCTTCGTGTTCTATTCTTAGCCACGAGATTATTAAGTCACGTATGAGTCACTGCTGCTCGCAAATAATTTTTAATTATGTAATTTTAATTTGCTGAAACTCCACTCACACGAACTAATACGAAAAATGTCGTAAATAACTAGTGCGATCATGTGATTCGGAAGCGATATTTTATGCGGTTTTTCGACACCTAATCATCAATAAGTAGAGATAATAAAATCAGATGTTTATTAACTTCAATCAACTCAGATATTAATATAGTAATTTAGTATTAATAGTCTCTAACGAACGCCTTATACATTTTGATTTTATATGATTTCTGTGTAGTCAGCTTAATCGGGCGCCGATTCTTAATAATGACAAATGATTTCTTAATATGTTACTTAATATTTGTGTGTTATTTAATTTTATTATTAATATTATGATACTGTACGCTTAAGTGAATTGCTGGTGACAACAATTAAGAAAAAATTAAATAATTAACTAACAAAAATAAATTACAAATAAATCATAAATCATACATCTGTTCTGCCACATATAAACGGCACCGTGCCAATGGGATAAGCACTTTTTTTGTGCAGTTGGTCAGCCGAATGCTTCAGGTATTATGATAACCTCAGATTCATCATACTCGTCAAATAAAATATCAAAATTTTTTATTCGCAGTATTTTTGTTTTGTTTTATGCATGGCAATAAATACCTGTTCATCGTCCAAAGATGATGAAGATAATAATTCTATAAGCCTGGACAGATTCATTTTGTCGGAACCAGTCATCGTTTGTTGACAGTCCGCCATATTGCACTGACACTGCACCGACTCCCGAAGTCATAGGGTTTGCATTTTATCCGTTCAATGCACGCCCTCAGTGCGACCCGGCACCGTGCCAGTGGGATGTGCACTTTTTTCGTACAGTTGGTAAGTCGAACGTTTCAGGTATTGTTACGTAGCTCGTGTTTGGGATGGTCCAGGGAGGTTACTCTCGTCATGTTTTTGAAGCAAATACGCGACTTCTCGAATGGTTAGGTGAGACGGAGTGGGAGTCGGCGGTTGCCCTGTGTATGGAATAGATATGTTCCAAAAAAAAGGGCAACCGGTGATATTCCCGGTCGGTCTCACATACCCATTCGAAGTCTCGTATTCGCTTCAAAAAGATGACAAGAGTAGACTCCCCTGGCCAGTGTGGATGTAAATAAAACTAACACTGGTGTTTTACATACGTGTATATTGATGTTGGTTTATGTTGACAATTTGATGAAAACCCGACCCGACAAGACAGGGCACTGCCTCTGGGGGTCGGATGTCTAATCGTGATTACCGACAAAATACAATTTTCCTCGATACTCCGCTATGTGGATACTTATATCAATGTGTCCTAATTGTCCTAATACGTCATTACCATTAATTAGGTTACCAAACGACAAGGTTCTTCACAAGATTCTGCAAACTCGGCATCTGGAAACCGTACTTCGAAACTGCAAGCATTGAGCAATTCGGGTCATTGGCTTTTTTATTTTATGAAACCTATTGGCACATAATGATAACCAAATTTTAATATTACTTCTAACAGTATTATAATAACCTCAGATTTATCATACTCAAGTAAAATGGCAAAAAATTATTCGCGTCAAATTTTTCTTGTTTTCTTCATGGTAATTAATACCTCTTCATTGTCCGAAGATGATGAAGAAGATAATAAATCCATAAGCCGGAAGAGTTTCATTTTGTCGCAACCTATCATCGATTGTTGACAGTCCGCCATATTTGGCCATATTGCAATGACACATGCCTGACACTGCACCGACTTCTGAAGGCAGTGCAAGAAAATTGCCCTGAGTGCGCAGTGAGGGCTACTTTGGTCGTAAGTCGCACACGCCGCACTCGCTGAGTGCCCCCTGAAAATTATAAGTCGAACACGTAAATCTGCCCCTGGGCTAGCCAGTGCAGAAAAAGTAAGTCGAAAACGCTATTAGTATAAGAAAATTGCCCTGAGTGCATACACAACATAAACGTGTGAACGTATGAACGTACAACATATCGCCTTTCCATTTAGACGTATGTATTTACATTTCACTGGACATATGTTACCCATGTCAGCAGTCACGTAAGCTGTAATAATAATAATAAATGTCTTTATTTTAAAGTATAGTTATCGTACAAAAAGGCAACAACTTAAAAACTGAAAAAAGGGCGAAGTTCAGTCAGCTCCTGGAGGGGAGCCTCTGCTCTTCCACTTAACCCTTTCAAAAAATAATTGGACCAAAATAAATTTAAATTTAGGCGGTATACATACAAAGTTTTAGGTGGTATCAAACAGTTGGCAAAAGTGTTTCACAACATATACATAATAAACATAACAACAACGACACTATATCCCACTCAATATATTCCCCCTCAACCGATCCCTGAAAGATGCCAACTGCAGGGACCTGAAAGATAACGGTATATCATTGTAAACATTGACCAGTTGGTAAGAAAACGAGCGATGGGAAACACGGCTGGGTATGGTCAGGGATGCTTTTCGTCTTATATTGACATGATGAACATCGGTACGATATGAAACCCTTTCCCTCAGGTAAGGCGGACACCCCGATTTTAGAATCTTGTGAAACAGACACGCGCCATGCAAATAACGGCGATCACGCATATCAAGCCAACCGGTTTCTCTCAATTTGTGTGAGATGTGATCATACTTCCGGATACCATGTATAAATCTCAGACATGAGTTCTGGAGTTTTTGAACTTTGTATTGATCAGCGACAGTAAGATTAGGGCCGTATACCACGTCACAGTGATTCAATTGACTCAACACCAAAGAGTCGCAGAGAATAGTTTTAACTTTTGGGCTGAGAAAAAGTCTGTGAGTGTATAACTGACGTAGTACACCGTAGCCCCTCTGCAAGCACAGATTAACGTGCTTCTCAAATCGAAGTTGCGAGTCGATGATTACTCCCAAGCTCTTGACGGAGTCGGAGACACTCAGCGGAACGGATTCAACGACCACAACACCCCGCACATCAGCAACCAGAGCTTCTCTGCTAGTCCTGCTACAAAAGAGCATCATCGACGACTTACCGGGATTGAGGCGGAGCTCATGACGCTTCGCTATCGAGGCTAAGGAATTTAGGTCTTCGTTGAGATTTTTGCAACTTTCACTGTAGTAACCCTAACGAGCTTACTTGAGTTAACTCTGACGTCACAAGTTTGTCACGAGAATGCCATATTGCGACACCCTACTACAGCGTTTCTCAACCTTTTGCCGCTGTCCTCCTCTCGCTCACGGTCTTGTTGGTCCGCTCTGTTCCTAGTCCTAGGTCTAGGTCCGCGCACTACCAGTTGAGAAACGCTGCCCTAGTAAAAAGTTTATTTATTAAGGCATTTCAAGAATGTATGACGAGATAAGTTGACCAAATTGGTGGCTAGTAATTGAATTTTATAAAAGATATTTGTTTTGATAATTAAAAAAGGGTGCGTTTTTTCAGGCAGTTTTAATTTTAATTTATTTATACCATACTTTTGCTACTTACTGTACGTTATACCAACAAAGTCCACAATAACCAAAATTACAAAACATAGTATATATACAGCCAATATACTCGATTACGATTGTGTATGATACAATTAAATATTGACTTTCGGCTGGCATGTTTAATTCCCATCATAATTCATAGCAGATTACCTGCGGTTGTAGCCACCGAGACCGAATGAATGGGAGTTTCATCTCTCTTTAGTTGTTCATCAGCTAGTTGTTCTTATTCATCTTATTCGTCGTTCGTGAAAAAGCAGGGCCGGTCCTTCACTGATAACAAAACGATCAAACAAAATAGTTGCATTTTCATTTGGTAAACTCGAAAAATTGATACAATTTAATAAAGTTCTTCTTTATTACGAACGTCATTTTATTTATACAACGAATTTTAACCATTCTTATTACGCTTATCTCTTTACTAGTTGCAATTTGTTCGTTACGTTAAAATATTGTAGTTAATATTTTTTTACTTTATCATACGCAGTTTAATGAACTATTGTAATCGTGCAAAAAAAATTGAGATTTTAGCGGAAATAGGTCTTTTTGGGTACCCTGATCATTTTTGATTAAGGTATAAAAAAATAAGTAAGTATGTGTGTGTGTATGTGTGTACTCGATTTTTGTGGAGACGATTCCGGAGAAACTACTAAAGGTATCGGGACGAAAGTTCATATTTAGCAGTTTTATGACCAAACTTAGAGCTGATAACCTTTTGGTTCAAAAGGGTCCAAAAGAACTGGCTGTTTCCTCTAAGCACTTTTCAAAGATTTTGGAAATGAGCCACCATTTCTTTAATTTCGTCAAAATAGTTATAGTTATAAATTAAAGTAGAACAAATTTTGTATCATTAATGTCTATGACATTTTTTTGGTAAAATTAATAGTTTAGCTGTATGCGCAAATTCTTTCACAATTATTTTCATTCTGACAGTAGATAGTGTCAAAGGCTCTTTTTGACAATACCCACTTTCAATATTATCCATATACGTTTTAGGGATTATACGGAGCTTGTCCTATAGCGACAATGTGTAGTCTCGGTTGCAACAATGTGAGACGGGAATATATATTTTGTCTATCGATGTGGTGCCCGGGATCAAACTGCGCATGTGTGGCCAGTTGTTATTAGGACCGTCAAGAGATGGCGCTATTGTAGCTTAAAGTGCGCGGTCGGTATTACCGCGCATCGGCATCACTAACGGCAAACCAGTGACAGTCCATAGATAACCTTATACATATGACAGCTCACCAACGCCAAACCACTGACAACCCATAGATAAACTTATATTGGTGGCAGCACTGTGGCCGCCTGTGGATCCGATCCAATCCAGCCAATCGAATCCACGAACTTGACGCATGCGTGTGTCATGAGTGGCATGAGTGTGTCTAGTGTAGGGTGACCAGACGTACAGCATTGCGCTGTACGGTTTGTCATTTTGAAGTAGTGTCCAGCATTCACAAGCGTACAGCAAAACGTACAGCATTTACATCATATGTTCGTCAATATCCGTCGGTGACAATAGGAACTAACATACTTTTTACGATGATGTGTGATTGCTTTGTATTTACAGCTTGTGTCATAAACTTTGAACGCATACGAGGTTCATATTAGGAATAGAGACCTCTATCGGCGAATAGATGATGCAGTCCGCTCGTACCTGCTCGTACCTCGTACCCTTCTATTCAGACAACTGTCAAACCGATGTGATTTCCCCAATGTTTCATCCGCAACAATTCGTATTGTGTTTGGAAGCTGTTATTATCGGTATTATTGGCTGTTTAAGTGCAGTTGGGTGTTATTTTTCAGTGCGCGACTCAGTGAGGTGCTCCGAAGTCAAAACACTGGTAGGTAATTATTAACTTTTGTATTATTGCGTAGATATGACTAAGCAACTAAGAATCAAATTGACAGGTTTTTATTTTTACTGTTTGCGGCAATGTCTCCTAAAAGGCGTTCCTGCAAACTCAATGATTTTAGCGCCCTTCGCTATTGCCGAACTTAAAGAAGATATGAATTTTATGCAATATTTTACTATAATTTCTGATGCATCCAACCATAAAGATTTGAGACTTTTTCCATTTTTAATCCGATATTTTTAAAAAAAATGCGGCATTGGTATTAAGGTAATTGATTTTCTTACGTTACCTGGTGAGACATAGACATCAGAAATGATAGCAAACTCAATAATTAATATTTTAGAAAAAAACAATTTAAAAGACAAGTTAATCGCGTTTTGCGCTGATAACGCAAATACAAATTTTGGGGGCTTGTCTAGAAAGGGTACAAAAATGTGTTTTATAAACTGAATAATGTGTTAACGCAAGATATATTAGGAATCGGTTGTAGTGCGCATATTGTACATAACACTTCAATCAGCTGCCGATTTACTGCCCATAGATATTGAAAGTATTGTAAAAAAATATACAGCCACTTTTATATCTTTACCGTTCGTGTCGAAAGTTTAAAAACATTTTGTGATGGGTCTGATGTGCAATATAAAAAACTTCTTAGTGCTTCTAAAACGCGGTGGCTTGCTCTCATGCCTGCAGTAGATAGAATTATTCAGATGTATAATGCTTTGAAAACCTATGTTTTATCATTGGGTAAATGTCCTATATTACTAAAAAAACTTTTTTTCTGATCGAACATCTGAGATATGGTTAAAATTTATTCACTGTGAGTCTTCCTTATTTCACGAAACTATAACAGCAATTGAAAATAACAACAGTACTGTAGTACAAGTTGGCAGCAGAACTAGACAAGCTTGTTCTTAAACTACGAGCTAGATCAGATGTTACATTTTTTCCTCTAATGTTGCGAAACGATTTAGCCAGACTTGTTGAAGAAGGTCACATAAATAATCAGTGGCTTATTTCGCAGGTTGAAATATTTTATAAAAATTGCATTGATTTTATTGTTTCACGAACGTCTCATTTTTAGACACTGAACTGTTTGCAGTGGATTGAATTAAATAATACTGTAAGCTGGACCGTTATTCAAAATGCTTACGAGTTTATTTCTAAACATATTACAAACAACATTCAGGAAACCAATTTAATCGATGAAGTCACATTTTTGAATAGTTATCTTAATGAAGAAAAACTAGCACAATGGATGCGTGATAGTATTCAATCTAATATGCGGTGGGTGGAAGTTTTCAGCCATTTTGAAAAAGAAAATATTCCATTTTGTAACCTGTTGAATACCTATTGTAGAATTTGCACAATGTTTACCTGGCACCAACGCAGCAACGGAAAGAGTCTTTTCTATTATGAATAACATATGGAATGATGAAAAATCACAACTGAATGTCGGCACAATGAAGTCCATTTTACTTGTTCGACAAAATACTGCACTCTCTTGTGACGATTTCGTTGGAAAAATTAAAAAAAATAAACATTTATTAAATAAAATTCACAGTGCTGACAAATATGTACAATAAAAGCACAATGTTTGTATCACCTACGTCACCTATGTCAAATTTGTCCAGTCTTATATTACAAATCAGATTTATAGAAAGAGAATATATATTTATTGTTTATTTTTTATACGAACTTGAGATTATTTTCGAAAATGTAAAGAATATTGTTTTTACTACAGTGTTTTTTTTCTTTTCTTATTTTAATCTTGTGCGCAAGAAAGCCGTACAGCATTGGCCAGTTAAAAATCTGGTCACCCTAGTCTAGTGGCACTACGTCGGATGAGATAGAGATATATGTCGCAACGCTAGTGTGGAACAGCCTGCTGTTACCAACATTCTTTATATCATGTAAAATCTGACAACCCAACTTTCAACATAAATAAGTGGGTATTTTACATCACTGCGCAAAAGTAAGGAAAATTACAGCACTACTTCGGAATAGACGAATTCGACTTGATAATAATATCAAAAGCATACATAAGATATTGAAATTTAAAAAAGTAGAGTTTGTTGTTTTTTTCCTGAATAACTTATTTATACAACTGAAAATTATAACAGCATTTCCGATTTACACGCCACCTTAAGAAAAAAACTTTAAAAACAGAAGCGTTACCAAACGAGAGAGCAAATCAAGTTTGCTGTGTAATAAAGTGACATTTTTGTAATTAATCGAATGACCAGTATCAATTCTATGTTTGTATAAATTGGATGTGATTTGTGAGTTATGCTCCTTAAGACGCTCTCTAACACAGCATGGTTAATGTGCGCTCTTAATCTTTAGGATTGTTTTCTGCGGTGATTAATTATTATAGATTATAGTTTCTTAATTTTACAATATTTGTATCCATTGAAGATGATGTGCCCATTGTCTCGTGCGCAGTTTTATGTTGTTCCTTGCTGAACTTTGACAGTGAGTTTATTTTTTAAACTCTTTTAAAAAGTTTAATAACCTTTCATGTTGATTCTCATTGCTTTCCGTTTATTATTTTAATTTACTTACACTGAAGATGGCGTGAGCCGAAACATGTATGTGCAAATGAATAAATAACTTGCAAAGTTTCAAGAGGCTTTCATTTCATACTTTATTAATAATAACACTAGTAGTATCAATGACAAATCCATGAATATGATTATAAATTATAAAAAAACGAATGTACAACAACAGGTCTAAAATATATGTTGTTGTACGTTATGTGCGTAGTATGGATACACCAAAATTTTTAAATGGCTTGAGATTAAGTAAATTTAATATATTTTTTAGTTGAACATAAAATCAAAAACTAATAGAAACATTGAAAGTGCTTTGCAGTCCATTTAAGGGGCAACATACACTAAATATGCCCTGTTTGATGAAGACATTGATTGAGTATAATTAAAAAAGTACGGTCATAAAAATAATGAGGCCCGTTTTCAAAAGATCGTTAGCTCTTCGTGACCCCACAACTTCTCCAGCAGTGTTACGATTTTATCATGAACTTCTCAGTGAACATTCTTTAAATTTAGTATTTATACTACCAAATAATATTATTAAGAAGGTGTTCAGTTTTCTGCATGCTGTCCCTTAAAAAATACTGACTGCTGGCGTACCTATTTATGCGGTCTGTCGGGTTCTGCGGTCCACCGAACCACTAGGCAAATAGTATACTATTATATTATTAATAATTAAATGGAATACCTAGTACATTATTTTCATGCAGATGCACGGAAGAATACATCACGTTGTTTATCATGACTGACCATCATGTCTGACTTTTGCGGCTTTTTGTGACGCAAGCTGTACGTGTAGTACAGTGTAACATAATGGTGGCGACGCCTGAACTAAACAATACCTACACACTAGCCACACAAACAAAATATTAACACCTACTAATGTAGAGATGTTGAAATGATTCACTAACTTAAAACAAAGAGGGCATCTCAGTCCGTATCTGGGTGACAGAATAATTGTAGGAAATTGGCGCAAATATTCGGTATATACCGGATGATTCAATTTTGAAGCTCACCATGGGGATCTCGCTTATTAGTGCAGTTAGATCCTATGTTTAAATTTGGCAAAGTTTCGTATTTTTGTGCAGATCAATTATCTGAAAAGAAATTTAAGCTATCATATTCCATTTTGAAGATATCCGCAAAAAACTGAAATGTTGACATATCGTTTTTAATTTTGTATTCAAAACCAAACGTAGCTAGACATTTAAAACAAAAACATTCTACAGCTACTTTTTAATAAGGAAAGCAGTAATTTTTAATTTGAAATAAAATCAAAGATGGCAGCGTAACCATGGCCAAGCTTTCTTTTTCTTATGGACGACATGTTGAATTTCGGCATTTTCTGATAGTCGTGTCTTTTCTCATTTTCGCAATGTATAACATGTAGCCATTATTTTTTAAAATAATGGTGTAATAATCTAAAAACCTTCAGGTACTCAACTGGAGCTTGGTTACAGACCGCCGGACTTGTTGCCAAGCAACGTAAAGAAAATGCACTTGGATCAAGCGACGCGCGCAGCGTTGGGTTTGCCATTTAACCAAATAAACCTTAAATGTGGTTGATTGTGGATGTAAAATGCCGTTTACCAATAACGAAAAGCGTGACATGATAAGGGTTTGTTATTGATCTCATAGAAATACCCCATCGTACAATATTCCTAACATTGGATAGAAATTTAGCAGCGAATGGATCGTTTAGTAAAACCCGCAATGCTTATAATCCTCATGGAAATGTTAAAAACGATCTAGAGATATTTTGGAAATGGCAAACGTTTGATTACCGTAATTTGCAATGATTCAACTTCTGGTTTTTAGAGAAAAAACGACGTGTTTGGAGACCATTATAAACAAATAAATTGAAACCGTACAAACCCGACGCAAGTCAAGTTTTGCATCCTGGAGATAACATCAGACGTGTGGAATTTTGCAGCGTGGCAGCAAGATTTAGCACCGCCTTAGAATGCGGCAGTTCTACGAAATTATTTGAATCAACTATTTCCAAATCGCTGGATTCTTGGAATGTCCTGCTAGATCCCTGATTTAAGTCCTCTGGACTATTTGCTATGGAGACTAAATTTATCACGATACTCGCATAATTATCGAGGATCTGCAGGATCAAATATCCAATGCGGGCAATGCAATTCCGGGAAGAACAGTTAGAAGGGCATTACAACATGTAGAAAAGCGGGCAGGGTTTTATCCCTTCAAGAAAATGGCGACCAATTTGAACATTTACTTAAAAAATAAGATTTTTGTTGTATGAAAATGTTTCTTTTACAATCTGAATGATTTTAATCCAAAGGACTCTTGGTCAGTCCGGCGCCGGCGGTCTGTAACTATGCTCCAGTGATAAGCACGACAAACAACGAGAAAAAGAAGAAAGCGGAAATGAGAAAATACACGACTATCGGAAAATGCCAAAATTCATGGCGCCCATAAGAAAAACAAAAGTTGGCCATGGTTACGCCGCCATCTTTGATGCTATTTTAAATTAAAGAATGGCACTGCATTCCTTGTTAAACAGTAGCTGTATACTGCTTTTATTTTAAATGTCTAACTACGTCTGGTTTTGAATAAAAAATTAAAAACGACATCTTAACATGTCATTAACAGTTTTTTGCGGATATTTTCAAAATGGAAAATGATAGCTTAAATTTCTTTTCAGGTAATTGAACAGCACAAAAATACGAAACTTTGCCAAATTTAAAGATAGGCTGTACCTCCACTAATAAGCGCGATCCCCATGGTGAGCCTCGAAATTGAATCAGCCGGTATATACTGAGTAACATACCCACTAAACGAAACAATCCACAATCCAACGCCTCCTGTTACCCACCATGTGCACCTACGCGACACCAATTAACATATAAAGTTTTTCCTCCGTACTTCAAAAGTTTAGTTGCCTTGTAAACGGTCACCTCGTTATAATTGTGGGTTCTTGTACCCAATGATGTGCGGTGTGGCTTTCTATTCCTCTTTTTTTAACAAACCTGTATGTATTTAGCAGAAAATCTTCCTTAACTCTACACCGCTACCCTCCAAATTGTAGTGTTAATTCATGCTGCTGACAAATAAAACAACCGGTCAGGCCGACATTCACAACTGATATTATCTTCCAGTGTAGAACCGTACGCGCTGGATAGGATTATAAATTACCTCCTAAAATTTGAGTAATTACGTGAAATCTGGCTATTCAAAACCAAACACCGCATAATTGATACGAGCCATTTCAAAAACGTGATTTTCCCGTATTTCCATTGACTGAAATTGTGACCCCCCAACGTTCTTAAGCATCGTTAGTCATTGCCGGAAATAATATGTCATATCAATACACTGCCGTGTTAGCATATATTCGTGTTCGTATTTACCTTTTTCCGATAACGTCATTAGATGGTGTGATTTGTTGCTTATCTATTAAAAAGCTAAAGGATATTTAAGAACATAAACATTTTTTTTCGAAAAAGCGCATTAGAGCGCTTACATGTGCTATATAAAATCCCAACATTTTGTTTTTTTTTGTTTCTCTCAATATAAGAATGTTAAGTTGCTCAGTGAAAAAAAATTAATAGTTTAGGAGATTCGTTCATCCAACAAACAATAGTATTATTTTTACACAACCATGCAGTGGAAGCGGAATTATTGACAATTTCAGCTGTCCGCTGTTGAAAATCCGATTGCTCAAGATGAGGTTCGGGAACATGTCAGGAGTAAGGTTGTAACGGAAGTGGCCTTTGCGGAAGCGGATGCGGAAGCCAAATGGTCGACTTCCGCGGAAGCGGAACTGAAAACAGAAGTGGAAGTAAAAAGAACGTTTATTATAGTAACACAAAAACAACATCAAATTACAACAACAAAAATGTATAATTCAAGAACCTACAAAATTAGATTACTCTTTTCGTGTGGTGTACGACGACTTTTGGAACTGTATGTTATTTTTAAAAAACCAACAACTAAATGTTATTGCCATTCCGCCACCCGACATAAAAACGGTACAAACATACCTAAAAATAAAAATTCCGGCAGTAAACAACAAAAAGCTTAACGGCATCCAGTTATCTATCAAACGTAATCGCTAACGTCGGAAATGTTTGTTGGTACCGGCGGCGGCGATACAAACGCTCGGCATCCATAACGAAAAATATGCGAAAGTTCCGCAGTTGCGGAAGCGGATGCGGAATTCCGTTACAACCCTAGTCAGGAGCTACAGATTTAGGTTTTTCATTAGGGCCAAAAAATAAAAATAAGTATTTTAATTAACACATTTAACAACTTAATATCATTTAAAATTTACATTATAAACATCGGCTAGTAATAATTTTTACTATCAACATACGTTTTTAATATCAAACAAGTTTTATTATACAAGAACTCGGTGTGGTGAACACTCTTCAGATATATGCCTCCCTATTTTAATCAAACTATAAGAAAAATTGTATTTTACAACTTAATAAAATAATTATTAATAATTAATAAAAACTATTTTGACTATTTTTGGAGAATTTGTAATATAAATCGTCTCCTAGCCTTCACAATACCAATATTTTATTTAAGAATAGAGTGTAACACATACATTGTTTTAATTTTTTTTTGCAAGGAGTGAACCCTCGTCGTTTTCTATTTGTATTGTTCTTAGTTTTCTCAAATTATAACGATTACCGTAGTTTATGAAAGAAAATCAACATTTCTAACTCTTTTATGCCAGAGACGTTTGTCACAGTTGTGGACACCTGCCCAACGCTAAATGTGCAAACTCGGCGAACCCGAAACCGCTGTTTAAATTGTGTGAATTATTTAAAAGCGCATTCGGACGTAGCTTGATCATGAATTACTCACGATTAGGGTAGGAGCTTCCAGTGGCTCGTAGATGAGATGGTCTCCGACGAAGGAAGCGCAATCCTTCCACTGTTCAATCTCGGTGTGTGGTAGCTTGCTGGGCCTCAGAGTCGTGCAAACCATTTTCTAAAATCAAGAAACGTAGGTAATTTAAATTGCCATTTTACGAATGATTAGTATTATCGCCGATTTAATTAAGATTGGGTTTCAGTTCGTCCATAGTTTTCTTGGAAACTGTTGGTGACGAGAACACTGAAAACAGGAGAGAACAAGAAGATAAATTGTGGACAGGGTTGTCTACAATACGATGGAGTTATCTTTTGTTGTTAATTTAGTAACAGTAAAGGATATATATATATATATATATATATATATATATATATATATATAATGATGATTTAAAACAATATGTAAAAAAGCATATTAGAACTCTTCAATATGCTAAGTAAAAGCAGAACACTGACTGAAATTCTATATTTCCAAATTTTATCAAACTAAAAATTTAGCAGTAGATTGTTGAGAAAATGACAACCTAAAATTGTCACGAATCCAGAGTTAATTCCTATCACGTAAGGTTGAGTTCAAACAGTCACAATATCTGTTATGTTGTGAATTTATAACGGCTGAAATCAATGCCCTAGGCAAATTTTTATGTTTATACACTGTGGGCCAAAAGAAACGGTACAAATGTTCAATTACTCATATTTCCAAAGATTTTAAGCAAATTCAAGCAAGCATTTCTTTGAAGAACTAATTGCTTATGTTGTGAGGATTGAAAATATACCATATTCGTAATTCCACTTCTTTTTTGAGTAAAAACAGCAAAAAACGACGATACAAATTTTAACCCGATATACGAGAAAAATCAAAAAGTATACTATGCTATAAGATCTCTTCTGTCCCTTTTGACCAAAAGAAAACAAATGGCATTACCTATTAATTTTATTACACCCTTCATTTCACATTAAATTGTCCCAATGTTATCAGAAATGTTGCATAGCCAAACATAAGGCAACATAACTTTGGATTGAAACGTTCTATTATTGCGAATATGGTATGGTTTGAATCTTCACACTACAAGCAATTTGTTTTTAAAGGAAATATTTGAATTGACCAAATATTATTGGAAATACGAGTGATTAAAAGTTTGTACCGTTTTTTTTTTGCCCACTGTGTATAAATTATAATAATTACTAAAATTTCATTAGTTGTTTACTTACAACCCTGAAGTTTGGGACCAGCCGCTATAAATTCACAAAAAAATCCCAAAACCACAATTTCCTTCATTTTAACTTCTATCAAAGTTGCATTTAGAAAATCACGTTCCCCAGAGCTGTCAACAATTTACAATTTTCAACTAGCATTGTTATTTTTGAAAATTTTCATAGGCTCAAAATCATAACTGAATTCAGGAAAAAATTTTATACTCAATTTTAGAGAAAAAATGTGGAGCAGTGGTTCTTAACAATTTCGTGATGAGGGACCATTTGACTAAATTTTAGTTTTGTCATGGACCACTAAATGTTTAGCGGGAAACTAAACTATTATAAGGTTGTTGAATAAATAAAAGACGTTTGAAATTATTTAAATCAAGTGTATATTATTTGCAAAAGTTGAAGAAGTTACATTTTAGTGCGATTTTTGTGACTGTTCACCAAGTGGTTAATTCTTGGTTCGTTACTGCTCAAACGCATATATCGCACTGGCAGCCAAACGATTTCGGTTTTTATTTTCAATAACCAAAAAGTTTGGGAATTTCTCGAATTTTAGAGGAAGATCTCGCTTTTTTTGCTCTAAAATTGCAAAGTTCAATTCTTGTCTCGAAAGTGTCGTTGCAGTTACAATCGTGTTACATTTCAAATAACTCTTCTTGAATTTCATCAGCTGCTTCAGTTTTGTTAACAACGAAAGCATTGCGAATTAGTTTCTGAATAACTTTGTCCGTGCAGTCAGGTCAAACAAATAACGTGTACATTTATTTAAAAAAATTTGTGATGTTCTGTTTAATGTTTGTCTTTTATCTCAGTACACAGTTCGTCAAAAATTGAATTTAGCGTATCAAAGGCAGAAAAATTCTATTCTATTTATTGATCCCATAGCTCAATTTTAGCGATAAAACTGCTGAATTTATCATGAAATAAAAATATGTGAGTCATGCCTTCCAACTTCATATTTTGTGACTCTTTCGCAACTGAAGATTCAAACGATACAGCCAACATCTTTTCAGATATTGCATATCGTGATCCACTGGGTCCAAACTTAATCTTTTTCAATGCATAGTTTGCCCTCAAAGAATTGTCGCGGACGGTCACAATAATTACGATGTACGGTTTTTAAGTGACGTTACAGTTTTGCCGGATTTCAAGCACACTGGTAAGAACAGTTGCGCATATTACGTTTTGAGGTCTAATCTTCCCATTTATTTCTATTGAGGCACGGCCGATTTTAATATAATCGTGGTCATACGCGCATTTTTTCCCTAAAATCAAATTAAGTTCATTATACTTCACTATTCGCGGAAAAATAAATAAAATCGATGACAATTCACAAGCATCGGGAACTAGGTATAAAATAAATCACAATTAGATAAAAAATATCTAGTAGATTTGGTAATCAAATCCTTAAATTAAACAATTTGTGGCCTGGTATAGCAACTTCCGGATATTATAGTATCTACGTACTTAGCATATTTCTTAGTTACATGTAACATAACAAACAAAACAAGGTTTAGTTTACTAACGTAATAAAATAACTAAGTATGTATTCGTATTTCATAAATGTTCGTAGTCTTCGCGCCGTCAATTAGACGTTTTTGTCATTAATTTATTTAATAAGTCCATTTTGGCTTCGCGGGCCACTTCGGGTGCTTTCAGGGACCACCAGTGATCGGCGGACCACCGGTTAACAACCACTGATGTAGAGACTCATTTAAAATGTTTCAACGAAAACGTCTAAACGTGTTTTATGTTGTACATATTACCTTAGTTTTTATGTGTGCGTTTAATCACGTCTGACACGGTTACTCGCAAAAAGGTGTTTTGCCGTGTATCGATAAACTTTTTTTTTATATAAATCTATGAAACCATTTTAAGAAACTTGAAGGGCAGTGACAACTCCACAAACGTATTCGAAATATTACAATAAAAATGGATGTAGAAAAGTTAATGGTATTCATTGAGGGAAGGTCGGCAATTTACAAATATAAAATAAAACAGCACCATAGGTAATCGTGATTTAGTGGGCAAACAATGGCGCGTAGTTTCGGAGGAACTGAATGAACCAGGTAAGAAATATTTGTTCATATTAACTTTTATTTATTTATTAAGGATCTTGAAAATAGGTCACGTCCCATAGTTAAATTAATACAAAAGAATTTATATTGTGTTAAATTAATTAATGAAAACAGAATCCTTTTGCCAAGTAACATCCTTGTGGTGAATTAAAGTAAGTATTCTAAAACCAAATATAGCGTCACAAGGGCGGCATAGACGTTCTTCGCGGAGTAGTTCGCTTCTTTCACTGTCATCTAGCATTAACAATTGTTTGTGGATATGGTTGCTATCGAGATTCTAACTAAAAAACGATGCTTTTTGTGTTCCGGTAATTTTGTCATACGTTTATGTATTATACTGATATACTTATTACAAACACGTATCCTTATTTGTTGGATATGTTTTTCTTTTTGGCAAATAGACTCCCTAAGAATAATAAATTTCGAAAAAAGTGGCTGGATAGTTTAAAAATATCTATGAACAAACGGAGAAGTTTATCAGTGCAGTAATCATTTTGAATCGTGTGATTTCAAAAGTACGGAGAATTCTTAAAAGTGGTGCCGTTCGAAAATTAGGTACCCGTCGGGTATTTAAACTTTTAAAATGATATATTTAGCATATTTATCTAAAATTGTTCTTTTTATGTTTATTTAGTACAAGTATTCAAGAAGTGTTAGATTTTCGAGAACCAGGACGCACAGATAGTATTCACTCCAGGCTTGTCAACAGAAACCGGATCACCGCACATAAAGAGGTATGTTATTAATTATTTGCACATATATTGTAAACTATCTCAATAATAATAATATATTTTTTAGAGGAAAATTTATACAATCATCAATAGAAACCGCTTCTGAAGTTGATTTTCCAAATTATAGACGGTAGGACAGATATAAGTTAAATTAATCGTTAATGTTACTAATCAGCCTGCAATTAGGACAACATGACACCATTTACGATAGGATGTTTCAGGCGGTAAAGAAAACTGTATATTAATACTTTATTATGCAACAATTATCAGAAACCATTTTATGGTGGTATTACCTTCGGTAACTTTTAATACAATGTATTATTTTAGTAAGAGATCAGTAAGATATTATGGAGATGTGCGACGAAGAGATGTAAAAAGTGCTAAACGTGCAAGCAAAGGATGGAACAGCATTCAAATAACTGTCTCAACTGAAGGAAAAAGAATTCTTGCTGTAATACAACCTAGAGGCGGTTGAAGATGAAGGTGGTGTCGTTAGATTCACTGACAATGTATTTAAAAGTACGTAAACGTTTAACACAATTTCAGTTGCGCACGTTCATATATTATCTGATATTTCAGGTTACTGCCCCCGTTGTTTCTGGCAAAAATTGACAAACTCAATATACCCTAACACAGTAAATGTGGGGGTATAATGAATGTGAAGGTTGCAGCACAAACATTTAATAAAAGTGTTTCAGATGCTATAGTGTTTTTATGCAAAGACCTAAAACTTCAAATTTTAGTGCAGCAGAGGGTAGAGCATAGTTTATGTTAATTTTTAACAACCTTACTGATATAAATAAAAAAAATTAAACAGCCACAGCCAATTTCCAAAATACGTATATCCAAAATCGCTCTCACCAGCCACAAAACATTACGTACATGACGCAATACAATATACTAATGATTTGAAATTAAAAGGAACACCTGTGGTAACCAGTGCTAGACTAACTGGGTTTCTAGGTTTGTGCAACAAATCTAATGGAAATGTACCATACGTATGTAGAAGAAGAGCAGCTGCTAAAATATCTATTATGTTACAAACTAAGCCACAATAATTTGGAAATATTTGTTAGTATTGTGAGGAGCCGTGGAGGATATAACAACAACCCAACGTGCAGACAATGTGAAGCAACTTTTAAAAAATGGTTGATACATTCAGAAATTAATGGGGCAAATACTTCTTTAAATACTACTAATGCTGTAGCATGAGACGCCTAGTATTGTGAGGAGCCGTGGAGGATATAACAACAACCCAACGTGCTGACATTATGATGCAACATTAAGAAAATTGTTGATACATTAAGAAATTAAAGGGGCAAATACCGCTAATGTAGTAGTATTAGACACTACTTCAATTTTGCAGGGTACTTCAACAAACACCCTACCAAAACACAAAAAGGCAACATTGACAACATAGTGATGTTTAACAACAATGTGTAGGAGTGAAACCTTAACGGAATATATACAGGATATTGTTGGGTGTATTTCCGGATTTATTGTAAATTCCTTTAAAAACAAAATACAAAATGCAAATACTCTGTTTAAAATATATTGAAGCATATATTTCACTCTCTCAAATTCAAACTCAGAAACAGTATAAAAACTTGATAAATGCTTCAAAACGTTGTCATAATATTTGTATAGCAGCTGAAAAAGAGCTTCGATTGCTGATGGCAACAAATGCCCATTACATTAAACAAATAATATTACATCTATATTAATAAATAATACACTACTAAAGCTTCCAATAGCAATAGTCTAAATATTTGGGAACCATTTTTTTATGGTGATGCGTTCTACAACTTTCAGTTGGTGGTGCGTTGGTGAAATTATTATTAGTCCTCTTGCAAAAATCATTTTATTCAGAAATCATATATATTTTAATAATGTATTATTTATGGAAATTTGAAAATGTTGCAGAACCCTTTTTATGTCCCGACCTAATAATTTATTAATAATAAATCATAATAATAAATTGCTGTCTTTAATGCGGAATGTCATAACAGTCAATTTTGGTTTGATTGTTGCTACAGTGATAAGGATTTTGATGGATTAAGGATATCGACATTTGGCAATAATGCGCTTAAAAATAATGCATTTTCACTGATTAAAAGATATTGAACAAGAAGGTCTCAAGAAGAAACAACAAATTTAGACAAATAGTTAATTGTTACCCTAAACATAATTATTTGTTATTATCTCAAAAATATTGTTGCAGTAATGCAAGTTATTACTCGAAAACCTAAACATTTTACCTAACAATTATTATTACGAAGGGTTTACATTATGATTTTAAATGTTGACCCACCTCCTACTTCTCATGTCGCGGTGTGTTATAAACTCTCTTTATTTATCTGAGCTATTTCTAAGTGGCTTTCAATTCATGTGCGCATGGCTCTGCTACCGAATCAACACAGGCCACAGAGCGCCACCTTTACGCCAATAGCTAAGTTTACTGGCCCGGCCAACAGTTCACATACAAATAACTATCCCTGATTTGTCCCTGCCCTCTTTACAGAACACTGCAGTAGTCGGCTATCCGTAAACCCCAATCTACCCTCTTGAGTGAATAAAATGTATATTATATTTTATGCTATTAAAGAACCAAACTTCGTTTTTGCAGTGAACGGTATTTCGATGTAGGGTATTTAGAGTGCTTGGTTGACATTTGCAGTGCTGTGTGGTGAGCATTAGCGACAACCAATTGATATTCACTGGAATCAAGGAGTAGCCCAATCTATTTATTCTAAACATTCTCATCGATGCATCTCATTATATAATTACGAAAAGAGATACAATAACAACAATTACAAGTTCTAAAATCTGTTAAATAAGAGTCCCAGATTTGCTGCCTATAGACAGCACCAACCGATGCAAAAGGGTTTTCCAGTGCCAAATGAGCGTATTTCCCATCGAAGTCGCATTATTTATCGGAGTTAATGTTAGGAAACGGGGTTCTCCGGAATATGCCGATGTAAGCAGCTTATGAGAAAATGTAATGTGTCTTGGTAAATTGTCAAGGCACGTGCATATAGACTAGGTGACCTGAGAGCCCTTTCCGTCGATTACCGCAGGCAAGGCACAAAATTCCGGCCTATGAAAATAATACCAATAGATTCAGAAAAATATGCTGAGCATCATATCAAAATGTTTACTGAATCTTTGATTATTATTGAAATTAAAAACAGTGATAAAAAAATTCGTCAATATCTTCGAGATTAGTAGAACAATTATACAGCATATTAATGACGAAAGATGTAGGTATATGATAAATAAAGAATTAATGTCAGTATCGGATAATAGGGTATTTCGACATACTTTAGAAAGAATATGTAACACTAGTACTGGTATTACAAATGAAATGTCAAGCTTTAATTTACGAGAAAACGCCGTTTGAAATTTGAATGAGAATGACTTCTAATGACGTCACGGGAAGCAAATGTAATGCGTTATTTGGAAAGGTTGCTTTATTTCGAACGTAGTTATGTTCCGTTATTGCGTTGGTAGTAAGATCGCTGCTATCAGCAATGTATAAGCAAAATTATAGAGTTCGTTGTATGCCGGAGTGTAGCAGCAAATCGGCAGAAACGTCAGATAAAATATCGTTTAAATTGCCGAGAAGCGAAATGAGAAATGTCTGGCTTGAGGCAATCGGTCTAATAGAAGAATCGCTCAGAAAAATAGCCTTTATCTGTCGGGATCATTTTTATGTAAGTACTACTATTTTTATTAATATCGATGTTATATTTTAACATTATTGGGTTTGTTTTAGGCTGAAAATAACATTGAAAATTATGCCAAGGTCAACATTTTGGGGGAAAAAACTACCAATTTTCATCTACGAAAAGGTGCTGTACCTTCTGTTGGCCATAAGGAGAACATCACAAACAAACACAGTGCAAGCCGCTACAAAGATCGAATACAACACAGCGCAATATGATGTTTAAAGTGCATCAAATCTTCGAAGAAGTTCCAACAATATCCGATTCCTCGAGCAATTTTCCAATTGCTAAGCGGAGATAATTATTGATGAATAATATGGATGAATATGAGGTTAAGTCGGATAATTCCGTGGGGAGTACAAGTTCGGAGACATTTCATACATTTACATTACATACATTTCATGAGTGAGGAAATGAAGCAAAAGTGCTGCGAGCAAAGTGTCGGTCACATCTACAGTGTGTCCACGAAAGTCCGCACTATACGGAAACTTTTTTATTTGATATTTCTCAGAAAATTTTATTCTTTATAAAAGTTGGCTCGTATGAAACCAAAATTGCAACAGTCAAATATTTCAATTTCGGTGCCATATACCGAGCGATTCAGAATATATGTATTTGTGATAAGAGTAAAGTAACTTATTTTCATTATTATCGATAAACTTTATTTGGAAATGTTGTTTCGAAGTAAAAATTATATTCAAATATGAAGTCAGAGCCTCCTACATTAAAAAAAAAACATTTTCACTTTTTTCTTAATTATCACTCTTGTGACAAATATTAGTAAATGCCACTGATACAAAAACGTTCTTTTTAATCTAGTTTTTAGAATTTTGAATAAATTTTTTATGCTTTTTGTTATTTTGGTATGATAACTAATGTTTATTTAGAACTAGCGCAAAATTACTCATTTTCTTGGCGCGAAGTTGATATTTCACCCTGTAGATATTAATATATCATACAAATTCAGGAGCGTGACTTACCTTTTATACGGTTAATATTAATGACTGTGGATAGGTTTATAATAGTAGTTATCCATCTATAGCTAGCGATTCGCAAGTGGTGGTACGCGGGGTACTACCACTTATGAAGTATTATTTTGACTGATAATATTTTAATAAAAATAACTAAAGAATCAAACATCTATTATTTCTTGAATTAATTATGACTGATTTACCCGTTATTAAGTTCTCGACAATTAACGCGCGAGCGAAGCGAGCGCGTTAAACAGTCTCGATCATTAATCGCTGTTTTTAATATACTTGTTGGTTAAATAACTATTATGAATATGTTAATAATGCTAATTAATAAATAAAAATAAAATAAAATAAGTTCATAGATAATAATCTATGAACTAATTTTATTTCTACTACTTACAATTACAAAAATACATACATTAATACTTAATTAATTAATTAGTTTATGTGGTCTAACTTTAAAACAATGCTTACACTCCAACAAAAAGTTGGAATTATTTTAATACATGGAGAAAACAGACCGCACCGAGATGTTGCTCCTATTTTCATGAAAGACGTCCACACAACCAAAGTGCCCATTCAACCATTTCCAGCATAATGAAAAAATTCTAACAGGCTGAGTCTGTTGAAAATAGCTTCAAGAAACCCCTCAAAAATATGTTACCGAAAATGAGGAAGCAAGTTTGCCAGAGTTGGAAGAAATAATCGAGCATAAAACGACTTCTGTTCGACAAATTGGTGCACACAGCCAATGCAGTAAATCAATAGTATATGAAATACTAAAACTAAACAAGTATCACCCTAATAAACCAAAGTAAGTACACTAAAAGAAAGAGACTTTGTCATCAGGTATGACCATTTCCAAATGGTTTGAGGAGAAAATGGAAGAGAACAGTTTTTTTTTTAATATTCTTTGGACAGACGAGGCAATATTTACGTCAAAGAACAGTCCGATTCTTCACAAAATTGCCAATGGTGGCAGATGAAAACCCGATCTTCACAAGAGAATGCCGAGATCAGTACCATTTTAAGACTAATGTGCTGTGCGGTATCTTGAATAATTAAATATTTGGCCCTTTTTTTCGTCAAAATTTAAATGGGGAATTATATCTTCAGTTCCTGAGCAGAAAGTTGTAACCTTTTTTGAACAATTTGCCGTTAATTTACGGGCGCCAATTTGGTTCTAAGTAGATGGTGCGCCCATACACAATATAAACTCTGCCGAGAACTTTTTAAATCATAAATTCTGCCTATCGCTGGATAGGCAGAAAGTCCGAATCAAGATCCTGGCCACCTAGATTCCCCGACTTTACCCCGTTAGATTTCGTTTTGTGGGATTACGTAAAAAATAAAGTATACAAACACCGACCATTTAGAGATATAAATCATTTAGAAGAAACTATACAACATTGTGTCCAGAACATTCCACCTAATTTTGTCAGTAATACGGCCAAAGATGTTTCCAGAGGAATGTGTTTATGCATAGAACGTGGTGTCCGGGACGGACACCACATGTCCGGGACGGACACCACATGACCGGGACGGACACCACACAGAAGCATGATGAATAGATATTTAACAATTCTTTCGATGTTTAGTTTCTTTTTAAATTTGTATTAATGTATGTATTTTTGTAATTGTAGGTAGTAGAAATAAAATAAGTTCTAGATAATAAATTCGCATAATTAACATATTCATAATAGTTATTTAACCAACAAGTATATTAAAAACAGCGATTAATGATCGAGACTGTTTAACGCGCGAGCGAAGCGAGCGCGTTAATTGTCGAGATCATTAATCGCTGTTTAATATTCGAGTTGGTTACAAAAATTTTTCCGTCGATCGTATTGTTCTTGCGTCTTCTACATAGATTTTTCTTCGCCGATGTAATGGAATATGTAATAGTGTATGAATGTGCGTATGAGTGAATAGTCTTAAGTCAGCATAAAGTAGCAATAAGTATAAAGTAGGCATTATTATGTAGAACAGTATGATAGTCGATGTACTGAACGTAACATGTCAATATATGTATTATACTGGGCGTAGTGTGTAATTTCATCGACCTGCCTCAACCATCCTGATACAGGACATTACATGGCGATCCTGCCAGTGCACCTTTAAAACAAATTGAGAAGAAAAGAAACAAGAATGGGTATCTACCACACAAAAGTGAGAAAAAAAATTGCAAACAACCAATGCAAGCAACTTGTCTATAGAATCATGTATTAGAAAAGGATCATCATAGTACACAGTGAAAGTGTGAAATGTGTTCGCAACTTTTGAAAAATAGTGGGTTTATGAAAAGCAGAGTTTGTGGAAGTGCAAAAATGTGATTCCTAGCAAAGTTCAATATTACAACACTAGAAGACATTTTTCTCACTGTATTTAATCAAGGACAATTATTGATTATTATTGACGAAAAGCTAGATAAATTATTCAAATTTGGTAATTTTAAGACTTATTTGCAAAGTATTAAATAATTGTCTAATAGGTATACTTGTTAGAAAGTGAATCAGTGCATGAAGAAAACGGACTAGTGAGCATAACAGAGAAATTTGGTAAATTTTATCAATAATACCGAAACATAACTAAACAATTAATTCGCGCTATCAAATTATACGATATTATCTATGTTGAATTTCAATGAAAAAAATTATTATGAATGATTTTATAAATGTGTATGTGATTACTTGTGTAGGTATGTATTTTGGAACCTAAACTTTATAAAAACGAAAAATTAATTATTGTTAACCTACGCGTATAATAAGGTAATATCAGACTTATCATATAAAACAAAATTAAAGCAAAATGTATACGAAGCATTTGTGACACCGGAAATATGTGATTGTTCTAGAATGTAAAACTGCTTGTATCGCGTAACTGTTACAATGCACAAGTACAATATTTTATTAGCATAAACGACATAAAATTGGTTCACAAATTTGCTTATTTTAATAATTCGATAGAGAAGTGTTATAATAACGTAGGTGCAGTAAAATTCATTTGCAATTTTTATTCAAAGAACCGTATGACTTACGAAAAAATGGCAAAATATGCTGACATATTTCAGCTGAAATTCGATCCATTTACCAAGTCGTTAATGTGTATAACGAAACTTTGCATTTACAAGAATCAGCATTTCCAGTACTTATTTATAATTGAAATAATATCGATTTTCGCTAGTACCGAAATTCGAAATTTACAAACAAATTGCTGTAGGTATTCTAGTTGATTGAACCATGAAAGGCTTGATCATCCGGACGTGGTAGAATTAATATTAAACCGAATAAATGCTTTGAAGTATCTCTAATAGATGAAAACAAAAATGAGAATATAATGAAAAATATAGGTACACCGACATTAAAAGAGACCTTAGTTATAATATTAATACATGAAGCAATTATGCATATGAAATAGGACCCTGGATCCGCGTCAGCATTAAATGCGTCGTGGACAGACCTAATAAAAAAAAACATGTTTGCAATATAATATTCCGGAATAATTTATGTAAAAAGTAGTAGATGCGCATCACTATGAAAAGAATTATAATAAAATTAAAATAAATGTATTATCATCAAGGAAGGTCCACAGATGTCTGTTGTTGGAGATGCTCAAGGTATAGGAGAGATAAGTAATTTTAAATGTTATATAATTTTCAGAGTACATACTATTTTCAGGGTAGTATAATTTGGATTCACTAAAATAGAAATTTTTACCGATGCACGTCGTAATTTAATAGTAAAAATAAACCGAAAAAATGGTATAATAAAACAAATTTCTCTAGTTGTTAAATAGGAGATAGAATTTTCTTAAGAAAATTTAGTGTTATTAGTAAGTAAGTTTCTAAGATTCTTTCTACACAGGCCCGTACGAAGTTATACAGGATGACGATCCTAACATTATAATCAAGAACAGTAAGTTAGTAACAGTTTATAAGAATAGAGTAAAATTATTTCAGGAATAAAATTTAATAAAATAACAAAAAAAAACCTTTGCAAAAGATTTTTTTTTCTTTTTTGCGAAGGAGTTGTAATGGAATATGTAATTGTGTATGAATGTGCGTATGAGTGAATAGTCTTAAGTCAGCATAAAGTAGCAATAAGTATAATGTAGGCATTATTATGTAGAACAGTATGATAGTCGATGTACTGAACGTAACATGTCAATATATGTATTATACTGGGCGTAGTGTGTAATTTCATCGACCTGCCTCAACCATCCTGATACAGGACATTACATCTTTTTAGGTTATATGACAATTTATGTAACTTGACACTGACAGTTCTAGAGAGCGGTATGTTTTGATTGGAAGGTTTCATTTCACATATGTTCGATTGGCCAATCAAACGACGTCATTGCGTCTTGTGATTGGCTATAACAAATCATGCATTAATAGAAATCGTGCATTAATGGAGTACTTTAATAAACGACTTCCTATTCACTAAACTGACTCATAAATAAACGATCGACGGAAATAGTTATTAACTTAATAACGCGTAAGAGAGTCATAACTAATTCTCTCAATAGATGTTTGATGCTTTAGTTATTTTTATTAAAATATTATCAGTGCAAATAAAATTTAGTGGTAGTACCGCGCGTACCACTACTTGAGAATTGCTCGCTGCAGATGGATAAGTACTATTATAAACCTATCCACAGTCATTAATATTAACTGAATAAAAGGTAAGTCATGCTCCTGAATTAACTATTGTATGATATATTAATATATACAGCGTGAAATATCAACTTCGCACCAAGAAAATGAGTAATTTTGCGGTTACATTAGTTATCATACAAAAATAACAAAAAATATAAAATATTTCTTCAAGTTTCCAAAAATGGATTAGAAAGAACTTTTTAGTATCACCAGAATTTACTAACATTTGTCACAAGAGTAATAATTAAGAAAAAAACTGAAAATATTTTGTTTTACGGTAGGTGGCTATGACTTTATATTTGAATATAATGTGACGTCTGTGAAGTTGGCCCCCCCTTGGTAAGATATCGAAATTCTGTTTCTACAGATCGTTTGCGAATCGTTTGCGAGTTTTGAATTTTCGTTTGCGAGTGAACCGTTACCGAGATATAATTAAAACAAATTTGGGGGGGCCAGATTCACACTAGCCCCCCCCCCCCCCCCCCCCCCTTGACAGAAAATCGAAGTTCTGTTTGTACAGATCGTTTGCGATTCGTTTGCGAGTGTTTGCGAGTTTGGAATTTTCGTTTGCGAGTGATTCCTTATTAAAATAAAATTCGAAAACTTCCGGATGGTGTGAAGGCCCGCCCTTGATCGAATTTTAAATTTTTTCTTGCTATTTAGGTTGCAAATTGTTTGGGAGTGTTTGCGAGTTCCATTTTTTCGTTTGCGCGTTAACCGTTTTTGAGCTATAATGAAACAACCTCGTGCGGCTTATGTACGTCTAGCGCTAAATAAAAGAGTAGGAATATAGCCAAGTTTGTTCAAAATCGTTCGTTTTTTTTACAAATTGCTTTTATTTCATTTGCATTATATTATAACGTGTTTACTTATATTCCATTATGGGACATTTTGCGGATAGAATTAGAAATATAGAGTATTATCACTGGTTATGTACACGGTGGGCCAAAAAAAAAAAAAAACGGTACAAATTTCGTATTTCCTATAATATTTTGTCAATTCAAATATTTCTTTTAAAAACGAATTACCTGTAGTGTGAAGATTGAATCCGGACCACATTCGCCATAACAGGACGTTTCAATCCACAGTTATGTTGCTTTGTGTTTGGCTATGCAACATTTCTGATAACATCGTGTCAATTTGATGTGAAATGCAAGCTGTAATAAGATTAGTAGGTAATGAATTTTTTGTCCTTTGGTCAAAAGGGACAGCAGAGATGTTATTGCATCGAATTCAGGGTGATTTTTTTGCATACACGGTGAAATTTGGAAATATCGTTTTTTGCTGTTTTTACTGAAAAAAAAAGAAGTAGAATTGCCAATATGGTATGTTTTCAATCCTCACAACATAAGCAATTAGTCCTTCAAAGAAATGCTTGTTTTAATTTACTTAAAATCTTTGGAAATAGAAGTAATTGAACATTTGTACCGTTTTTTTGGCCCACAGTGTATATAAAGTTGGTTAACGATGGGTTAGTAAAGGGAGAAGATCTCCAGGGGGCGACATTGTAGCAGGGGGTTAATTTCTGGCTCCTCTGTGCATATAGTTATTCTTCGTGATAACAGATGGCGTATTTGGCGTAAGATATATTTATTTATGATGAATTAATTTTGTATTTTATGGCAGTTAATTACTAAAAAACGTATACCGAAAACTATTTCGACAAAACTAAGTTACAGCAGTTAGTGTTACTCAATGAACTTTTAAATAAAAGGAAATTTGGAGTAAAGATGCCGCGAAAAGCAGTGTTATCGGATAATGAAATATTCATTGCGTTACAAACTAATCCTGTTTTTATAAATGGGAGGTTGATTCATTTCAAAGGCAAGTCTCAGCCCATTCCATCTACACTTACGTTCAGCAGGATCGTCATGGTGTGTTGTCTAAGATAAAAGAAGATTTGAGTTTAGTTGTGAAACCAAGTAGTATGTTGCCAGTAGTATTAGTGAGTTTTCTGATGTAAGTGATAATGAATGTTTCCATAAGGCGACTTCGGATTGTCCCTATTTTGAAGGAAGTGTGTTCTTGACGTCAGACATTTGGCAATCCTTAGCCAAAGATGCGCATTACTGTGAGAAGTTCAGAACAATACCGACGCGCCATTATCGTGTTTTGAAGTCAGGGTGGACCGACATAATCAATGCTAATATATGGGAAAAATATCAACTGCCTTGCTGTTTTATATTTAAAAGTTCAAAAATTTATGAATATGGCAGAGGTCCGTATTTGGTCATGAATGCTAGGTGTAAAGAGTGTGGTATACAGCTAGAAGGCTATACTTATAATAAGCCAACTGAATCTGAAGGAATTAAGATCGAAATAAAAACTCGAAATACGACAGGAATACCACACACAAAGAAGCGAGCATTAAAAGGTCCAGAAAGAACTAATGTCGCAAAAGAACTGCTGTTACATCAATCGTGTGTATGGAGACTTAATAAGGCAGATGCGTTAATGCAATACGGTGACCCAGAGCCAGCTCATCTATACAACTGCAATGTAATCCGAAAACTACGACAACAATCCAGCGATAAGGCTCTTGGATTATCAGACAATGACAACAATCCAATTGACAACATGTTGAAGCTGAAGTACGAGGCAGAATTTTGTGGAAGTATTCGAGAAGTGGGCCTTGATAAATTTTATTGTTTTTATTGGACCGAGTACCAAATTGATATTTATAAAAATCTAGGAAAAAATAAAGCACCTGTTATTATTGACGCTACAGGATCAGTGATAAAAAAACTCGTGCGACCAACCGGGCAATCTGGACATATATTCTTGTACCAAGCTGTTATTTCACAAAATGGAACAATGCCTGTATTTCAAGCTCTTTCAGAGAAACATGACGTAAATTTGATCACATATTGGTTGAAAGAGTGGCTAAAATCGGGAGCACCAGTGCCTTTTGAAGTTGTGACAGATTACTCGTTAGCCTTATTGAACTCCGTTTGCTTGGCATTTAATGAACTGTCGTTTAAGAAATACAATGACACTTGCTACAAATATTTGGTAAAAACTAAATCTCTCTTACCATCCACCCTTATTCGGATTGATATTGCTCGTATTATTTAAATGGTATCGAGGTGGAAATGTTTTGCCAACACACATAATCGAATTAAAGATTTTTACAAGATATGTATGGGACTTATGGCAAATTGTATCACAGTCGAAGAGTTTACGGAGTTATTGCACTCCGTATTGATTGTAGCACTTAGTGAATGTCAAGACGATAAAGATAGCAATGACACAGAATGCAAAGATATGCAGAAAAACCTTCTCACCAAAATAAAAGCATTTAAGTGTCCGGGTGATGATGAGCGTATGGAAAATTATAATAACGATTTAGATGGTAACGATGATTTGTTAATTTCGGACACCAGCTTAAGTGAAAAAATTCTTACGGTTAAATCATCACCGGAAAATTTGTCGCTACCGGCTAAAGATGGAATTACTTTGAATCCATATTATTTACCAACAATTGCAAAAAAAATTATAAGAATTGCGTCCCATTTTCCATCTTGTACGAATGTCATGTCTACCAAATACACATCGCCAACTACAATCGGAACATCAGCTGCTGTTGAATCTTATTTCAATAATTTAAAAAATATGACATTAGGTAAAGGAAGACCACTAAGAATTGATAAATTCCTGATCAGTCATCTTCGATCTATACAAGGTGCTGTGAAAATTGGGCGCGCCGCTTTGGAAAATAAAAAAACTGTATAAGGAGGAACAGTCTGATACCAGCGAAGATGGCAATTTGAAGAGCGCAAGTGAGAACCACAACATGGAATACTTAAATAAAAAAGAAAATTGGAAAGGTTTGGGATATAAAGATAATTTTCAGACATCATCTAAGAAAAGAGGTAGATATCTGCAACCTTGTCCCGACATCGAACTGATTTACAAAAGGCCCAACCTGAAAAAGGACAAATATATTTTACAAAATGGTAACTTACTACCACCTGTCAACATACGTGGACAAAAAGTTCAACTGCTCAACACCTGTTCTTTCGATGCACTTGCTGAAGTATTTGCTGCTGGATATTCAGATTTTGCAAGATATAAAAACTTCTTAGAAACGAAGATACATTTACCTTTCATCAAATGCATAGCTGAGTTTGCAAATGCTGGTGTTTGTGCATCAATTTATAAACAAAGGGCAACCATTTTATCAACCCTTAGCATGAAAGAAGATGCATCCATTCTAGATTGTCACACAATGTTGGAAATTTAGCAAGATTTTTGCTACAGCAGACGCCAAGTCTCATAATTGAGAATACTTGTAGTACTTGCAAGTTTTCAAAAACACGTCAAATAGTAACTATCGAATTAGACCCATTTCAACATCACGAGGTTAATTTCGGCACTGATTTCAAACAATCAATATGTAATGTTTTTAGTGATGAGAGTGTTAGTTGCAAAAACTGTAGGAAATCCACAACTGAAAAGAAACTTTCAGGCGAACATCTACTAATCGATATAGAAAATACCTTCAGTGTACAGTTAGGCCAGCAGAAAACGTGCAGGGCAGTTTGTCTTTCCCAAATTCCTACCCACATTCATGTGCCTAATAAGTATATATTACATGGTGCAGGAGCCTTTGTACCTCCAAATACGTATGACGGACTTGGACATTACATTACATTGCATATTGTCGTCGCATCCACGGAGTGTGGGAGGAATGCAACGATTAACAAAAAAAGGCAATAAGTTAAAAAGATCATAGCATGGTGACTACTCAAGCAGTTCCTACCCTTTTACTGTACTCTAAATTATAAAATGTGTGAAAAGATAAGTCGTATGTTATTTTCGACTGCATGTGAAACGTATTTTAAGAATAAGACTCTAGATGTAACTTGTACATTTTATTTTTTTTTTACATTTCATGTTTGATAATCCTTACAGACTGTTCTTTTAGAGTTAGTATTATGGGGCCATATATTCATGTATTCTCTGTACGGTATAATAATAAAAGTTTTATACGCATAATATGTAAGTTTTATTTGTAATAGATAATTGATAGATATAGGTATTTCTTGTGCCTAAATTAGAGAGTATAAATAGTGTCCCTACAGTAGACACGTTTAATAAAAAAAGCAATAATGTGGTACATTGTTAGTTCGATAGTAAATCAATTATTATTATAGTAATAATTTAATAAAGAAGTAAAATGATCAACAAAACTCGTTGGAAACAAATATAAAGTCGCCTACCTAGTTGATCATTACACTTTGTTTTTTTTTATTAAATTAAACATTCGTCTATATGAAACCGGTTTTGGAAGAAAAGTAAAATAAATATTGCCTTTAAAAATAATCACCACATTTCCATTATCGTCATGCTTTTATTGTAGTATCTAATTATGTTAAAAAAAGGAGCTTTGAGAGTTAATTTTATTTGGGGCACCTTTCAGTTATCTGCCCAATTCTGTAAACTGCACGTTAGCTAAAAATTATGTACATATCTGAAAATAATTAAAAATATATCCTGACATTTTAGTTTATAATGTAAATCAAACGATGCATTGTGAGGCGTTTTAATTCTGTTTTATTTGTTTCGTCTATGCGACTGTGCGACCGTCTCGTAGCTGATATTGTAGGTATTCGCGACAGCATAGGACTCTGCATACACTCTGTATTTCTAATTCTATAGGCAATATGTCCCATAATGGAATATAAGTAAACACTTTATAATATACTTAATGCAAATGAAATACAACCAATCGGTAAAAAAGGCACAATTTTGAAAAACTTGGCTAAAACTTGGCTAGACGTTCATAAACCGCACGATTTTTTTTCATTATAACTCAAAAATGGTTAACTCGCAAACGAAAGAATGGAACTCGCAAACATTCCCAAACAATTTGCAACCCATATAACAAAAAAAAAGTTTAAAATTCGATCAGGTAGGGGGCAACTTCACACCAACCGGAAGTTTTCGAATTTTATCTTAAAAAGGAAACACTCGCAAACGAAAATTATTCTAAACTCGCAAACGATTCGCAAACGATCTGTAGAAACAGAATTTCGATATCTTACCAAGGGGGGGGGGGGGGGCAACTTCACAGACGTATATAATTTTTATTTCTAACCAACATTTCCAAATAAAGTTTAACGATAATAAAGAAAATAAAGGTACTTTACTGTTATCACAAATTCATATATTCCGAATCGCTCGCTATATGGCACCAAAATTTACATATTTGACGGTTCCAGTCTTGGTTTCATACGAGTCGCCAACTTTTATAAAGAATAAAATTTTCTGAGAAATACACAATAAAAATGTGTTCCATATGGTGCGGACTTTCGAGGACAACTGTAAATAACTGTAATAACTCATAGAAAGTCGCAGTTGTTTATTTTCAGGGTTATATAAGATACGACGCTAATCGGTTAAACTATTAAACGCAATACATATAATGTAAACAGTACCTGTTGACCGCATTCATTCTCCACCGCCAAAAATAGTGGTTTCCTGTTTGGGTATTTGTTGTGAAACTGTTGCCTAAAATTTTCCGCGTAAAAGAGTAGCAGCTTTTCCTTGTCCGAGTTCTGTAGATAACTGTCGGGGAAGTGAACTCTGGCTTCAAAATAAGGATCTTTTATATCAGGCCAGCACAACTTAATCAGCCCCAACTCCTTATTGATTTGCTTAAGGTGGTCGAATGTTAATTCAACTGGGTCCGGCAATTCCCTCGGGGCGTCTAGTATATCAAATATCGACACAAATTCATCTTCTTCCTCCTCAAGTTCCTCAAGTTCGTCTAGTTTACTCCACGAGTACCCTTCAGGTAATACTTCTTCATAATCCATACCACCATAAATGTCATTCATTGATTGAACATCTTCTTCTGCCACCGTCTCCATTATTGACTTAAATAGTTTTCACCCTGTTCACAGATTAAAATGTTTACGTTTTCATCCGTCAGCACTATACCAAAAAAACGCGGAGCTACTGACGTGACGTTAGAATATTGATCCAACGGCCTCTTAGTAACCAAATATTTAATGACGACAGCATTAGTGGATACATGATTCATGCAGTCCGTTGTCAGAAGCATTGGCTGCTTACTTTCCATACGCATTCGTTGATGAATATTTAGTTTAGACCAGTTCCAGGAAAAACATATACAGGATGTTCGGAAAGTAATGGGACCCAGCTTAACCGTATAATCTTGATGTTAAATGGGACCGATTCAACCAAAAATCCCATAGTAAAAAGTGCTTCCTTAAGAAGTTATAAGGTGTTGAAGATATATTTCTTATTTTGCATATATTTCAAAAAAAAAAACGGCCGATCAAGCTGAAAAGTGGTCCCTTAGGCTTTTGGAGACGCCAAACGTGATAAGAGTATTAGGACATTTGCATTTGTAGAGGGAGCTGTCGGCTGCTTTTCTGGGGGAATAATATTATGATATTTTTGTTATTATTATGACTTCGGGCGGCTCGACTACAAATTATGATACGGACGTTAATTTTACATAAAAAATGTTTACCTATTTTGATGCGATAAAATCCACCGTCTTTAAGAAAAACGCAGTTAACCGTGCTGTGTATTTAATAACAGTAGTTTATGCAATGTTATTCTATCAACTTACTATAATAATGATGTTTATTTAGACATGATATTTTAAAAATACTTAGCGAACTACTGTTTTTTATATCACTTGGTGGGCTGTTAATTATCTTCAGTGCTTCATAGTAAAATGAATTTTGCGTACTGCTTTTTGTATATTTTGGTAATCTGAAATGGCCATTTTGCCGAGTATTGTATTCATGCTGCTGACTATTGTATGTTAAATAATTGCTCATATAAGTTGGAAGTTTATTATTTATGCATTTATATACCAAGATCAGTGCATGATATATCGTTCCTTGTTTAATATTCAAGAAATTTAATTTACTCAACATTGACTCGAAACTGGTTAACCTAGAGCTTTGTAATAAAATTCTGAGTGCCCAATTTTGCTGTACTTGAATTTTTTTAATGTCTTTGTCTGTACGCAAAAATAGTATACTGCTGCAATAGTTAAAGTATGGTTCTATAATCGTATGGTACAAAGCTATTCTAGCTTTTAATGTAATTTTTTTATTAGATAATATTAGTAGCTGATCTTTCGGCTCACCTTTTTAACTATATACTCCATATTACTCGTAAATTTCAAAGTATTTTCTAAAACGACACCTAGATAGTTAAATTTGTCCACTATCTCAACAACTGTGTGATCGATAACTATTTTAGGTGTAGGGTTTACCGAAATTCTATTTCCCAATATCATAGCTTTTGTTTTCAATACATTCAAACAGAACTTATTTTCTTTATACCAATTTAATATCGAAACCAGTTCAGTGTTCAATGTCGCGATTACATCAGGTAAATTATCTCCTGCAATTGATATTAGTGTATCGTCTGCAAATAGGTGCATATCACAAAATTTAACTAGCGAAGCAACATCGTTTATATGTAAATTAAACATTTACAAAACTACTTTACAAACAAAACTAGCCCCAGAACAGAACCTTGTGGTAGCCCTAAGCTGTTTATTAATTCACTTGACACATTTTGTACAATCCTAACCTTCTGTCTCCTGTTTGTTAAATAGTGTTCAATAGTCTTCTAATTCTCCTTTCCTATTTGCCAATACCAAATTTAGAGCTATGTCGCATGAATGCTGAGCACGGAAACCCAAGTACTCACTGAGCTGTTGTTTAACAATGATTTGCAGTATTTGTTCTAGTTTTGGTAACATGTTAATAGGCCGAAACTCTTCGCATTTGGTGGTGTTCACAATTTTTTGTATTGGTATAATGGTGCTTACTATGTGTCAAACTTAAATGCATTTGTGTAAGTTTGTTTAACGATAGCGTATTTAATTAATTATTTCACAATTTATTACAATTTTGTGGTATTTTATCACAAAAAATACTCCTTGACACTATTTTTTTCTCAAACTTGAAAATGACCGATTTGATTGCTGTTTATGCTCAAGAGCAATTTAATGAAGCAGCAGCAGCGAGAATAATATTTTTTGGCCGTGTGTTGTTACCGATGATCAACTTTTACACGCAGTGGTATCATAAACACATGCAATTCTCACTCCTGGAATGTAGAAGACCCCCATTTATCCAGAAATAAACATTTCCAACATGAATTTTCGGTAAACGAACTTCCTAGTCCACTAAATGGTGCATCGTATTAAAAAGATTTTTACAACGTTATACCTGCCTTATTAGAAAACATCCCTTAAAACCTGCGTAGGAGTGTATGGTTTATGCACTATGGTGCTTCCGCTTATTTCCCGCTAGCTGTTTGGAAACGAAACTATTTAGACAAGTGATTATCCTTAGCCACCGAGAATACCTGACCACAACCCATTAGATTTTTACTTTATCATACGCAGTATGCTAAAGTATTGTAATCATGCCGAAAAAAAAAATTGAGATTTTAGCGGAAATAGGTCTTTTTGGGTCCCCTGAACATTTTTGACCAAGGTACAAAAAAATGTCTGTGTGTGTGTGTGTGTGTGTGTGTGTGTGTGTGTATGTGTGTGTGTACCCGATTTTTGTGACGATGATTCCGGAGAAACTACTAAAGGTATCGGGACGAAAGTTCATATTTAGAAGTTTTATGACCAAACTTAGAGCTGAAAAGCTTTTTGTTCAAAATGGTCCAAAGGAACTGGCCATTTACTCTTAGCATTTATCAACGATTTTGCAAATGAGCCGTCATTTCTGTAATTTCGTCAAAATAGATAAATAATAAATTAAAGTAGAGGAAATTTTGAATAATTTATGCCTATGATATTTTTTGGTAAAATTAATAGTTTAGCTGTATGAGCAAATTCTATTTGATCGAGATCGGTCGCATCTGCATTGATATGAAACTACATAGTAGCCAGGATTTTGACAAATATTTTTTTGTGCTGTCACCACAGAAATGTCTATGGCTGTCATACTCGAAAACAGCTGATTTCATCAGAGGTTGGAGAACCGCTATGGAACGTTGCCGCTCTAGTGCAGCAAAGTACAAAATAAAAAATTCAAATAAAATAAGATCACCAATTTGATTGTGTGTTGATAAGAAATATCAACCCGTTGTTATATCTAATTATAAAAACGATAAATTGAGAAAATTGTAAATAAAGTATAGCGATGAGTGTAGTTATATTTTAGTATGTTGGTACGGATGTGACATCTACAGTGACATGAACGAATTTCTCAAAAAGCAACACAAAAAACATTGATGTCACTCCTGCCGAAAGTGCCGCATCACCGCTCGTCGCGCTATTCCGTACTTTTGGCACTTGTGAGATAAATAACTATTATTCTGATGACAGTAGGTAGTGTCAAATGCTGATGCTTTGACAATACCTACTATTGATACTATTGACTATCAAAATATCTGTCAAATCCCGGCTAACTAGTTTATATTTAATGCAGACACGATTTATCTCAATCAAATAGATTCTCATGCAGCTAAACTATTAATTTTATATATTGTATGATAAAGTCATGTGCCTGGCCACATCAGATTTTTTATATAGGGCTATATAAAATCTATTGTATACCGGCAAGTCAGTAATATTAGGCAAGATTTGCAAAGAAGGATTATTGACGCAGGAAATGACATTATAAATAACTAAAAGTCATTTTTTAGAGTACGACAAAACTTAGGAATATGTTGTGAAAGATGTGTTGAACAAAACGGTGGACATTTTGAAAACCTTATGAATTTATAAATTAATAATAAGTGAAAATTAAGTTTAATTTTTGACATAGCTTTTAGCATATACACAAAATGTTTAATTGCTTTTTTCTTGAAAATGGTGGACTTTATCGCCATAAAATAGGTAAACATTTTTTATGTTAAATTAACGTTCCTATCAAAATTTTTAGCCGTCCCGCCTAAAGTCATAATAATAATAATAATATCATATTTTTATATTCCCCCAGAAAAGCTGCCGACAGCTCCCTCTACAATATGCAATATCCTAATACTCTTATCATGTGTAGTAGCTGCAAAAGCCAAAGAGTACCGGGTTTCAGCTTGATCGGCCGTTTGTTTTCTAAAATATACGCAAAATAAGAAATATATTTTATATCTTCAACACCTTATAAGTTCTTAAGGAAGCACTTTTTACTGTGGAATTTTTGGTTTAATCGGTCCCTTTTGCATCAAGAATATACGGTTAAGGTGGGTCCCATTACTTTCCGGACACCCTATAGAAGTTTTTCTCTTTTTAATTCTATATGTTTTTGGGCGCTAAAACCAAATTTCAACTTTGCTACTTCCCACGGATATGGCTTTACAACGGAAATCAAAATTTTCGACTATGCACTTTTCGACGTAGACCACTATGTACAAAAATAAAGTATACTAAATTTACTATAAAAAGCACCCTCAAGTGGAAGCCCCTAGAGCGCGTTGAAATTTTATGTCACATTACGCGAAAGCGCTAACTCAAGAGCCTTCACCAAACATTCAGTAGATACCTATAATATTACTATTTATTTATTAAAAACTATGTATTTGTTCCTTTTGATTGTATTATGTATTTTTATGCGTTGTTTATTACTGCGGCGCTTAGCGGTTGAAGGTCTTGGTATCTCTTCTGAAATGCCAAAGGGAAACACAACATTTTTCTGCTTCAAAATATTGTTGGGAAATACTGATAGATGCCATTTCACCTGCCAAAAATACTTTCAACGACAACATGGTCAGCTAGAGCGGATGCGGTAAAGGCAATGTATAAAGGCTATGAAGCATTCAAATATGCAGTGAACTGCAGTGAATTGAACATAACTGATTAAGTTATGCAATTTGTAGGTAAATTAATGTAGTTTTATCAGAATCTAAGCTTTTTTGTAATTACAGGCACATTACATAGAGTAGGAACATTTTCTTTCAGCACGCTCTATAGCGGGCAAACCATTCAATCAAAAAATACACTTGAGGGTTCTTTTTATAGAAAATTTAGTGTACTTTATTTTTGTGTTGAGTGGTCTACGGCGAAAAGGGGATAGTTTTATGATTTTTTGGCAAACATCTGAAGAAAAGTCGAAAATTTTGAAGTTTTGTTGCGAGTTTCGTTGTGAAGCCATATCCGTGGAAAGTGGCAAAGTTGAAATTCGGATTCAGCACCACCAAACCATATAGAATGAAAGAAAAGGATCTTCTATATTTTTTCCTGACCAAAACACCATTTGACTGGACTATACAGTGTGTTCATTTCAAAAGTATCCACCCTTAATACCTCTTGCCCTGATGCGATTATTGCTTTGAGTGGAAACACGTCGATTTAGATATCGAGGGAGGAGTTCAAAAATGGTACCTAGAGAATTTTAGGTTTCATCCCTTCACCCTTCACTTTGAAATTTCAAATGGCACCCCCTACCTTGTGATACATCATTTGAAAGGCACAAAAGTCTCTACTGAACCATGGTAAAAAAATCGATCTATTGGTTCTTAAGCTATGATTTTTGTGCGGATTGTGTTGTTTGAACGAAGAGTGGGAATTCATGTAGTTCACCGTTTTTCGAATAGATGGCGCCACCGCTGTTTATAACAAACATTCAAAATAAAATTGGCAGTTTCTATATTATTTCCCTCTCAAAGTTTTATCTTATCTCTGCGGTTATTATCCATTATTATATGTATTGTTATTATTATATTATTATTATTACACATATTGTGCAAGGGAAATATGCATTTGTGTAGAAAGTAATATTCAAAACTGGTTATTGATAATAAATGTTCACTAATTTAATTATCGTTTTGGTTCAACCGAATATTATGAGTGTGTACTACTCATCAGGTCTCAAACTATTTCATGTAAATCACTATACATATAATTTGAAGAAGCAGGAATACTGTGAGTGCAGCCAGTGTGGCAGTTAATAAATGAAACACCATTGCAAGGCCCTAAGCTTTCAACAGTTTATTTAAGCGTTCATCAGAGGGAAACCTAAAAAAACATAACGTGCACAATTTTCACAATAACCGAAACGAGTCAACTAACGATGTTTGCTTCCGGCTGTGAGTTGACTCGCTTAACATTGGTCATTGTGAAAATTGTGTACGTTGTTTTTTTAGATTTCCCTCTGATGAAGATATAAATAAATTGTCGAAAGCTTATAGAGCCTTGCAAAGGAAATGGTTTAATTTCTTAACCGTCCCGCTTGCTGCACCGCTAGTATTCCTGGTTCATCACATTACACTGCAAACAGCCGATACCCTATACATATAGTAGTACCAAACGTAATACCATTTAATTTTTATTTCTATACATATATAATCAAGGGTAATACCTACCCTCAGATTACTGCGAAACTGAAATGATATAAATCAAATAGAGAAGTGGTAATAACACTCAAAACAGATTTCACATTCTTTTCTTAATTAACCAATTCATTAATTATTTTACTATATATTCAACAAATAAGCACTGTTAAAATATGTTAACTAAAAAGAGGGAAACATATTAAATAATTTGTATTTGAGAGTAATATAGGGTGATTATAAATGATTGTAGTCGAAGTATGCCATGAAATCAAATGTAAATATTTCTGGTTGCCGTTCTATTTGACTGGCATACCACTGTTCTACAAACAAAAGTTACATTGGTTACATAACCTATTTCATGTTTGACAATTGTTTGGGTATAGCGGCACAAAATTATTAATATTGACGCGGCCTACTTCGACTACAATCATTTATAATGACCCTGTAGTTCCGACAACAGTAAACCGCCAACATACAACTTCCTTCAGTAACAGATATTATATCATTCATTTCTTATTATTACTATGTTATCATTTTGTCTTACGATTAGAACCCGACCAAACATTCGGCTTTGGCCACCTATGGTCACAAATGACAGCTTAAAATAATTACACAACAAATAAAAATTAGTTAATTTTGCATTGAACGCGTTCCGAAACCGCTCAGCAAACCAAGCTATAGTTAGGAGACACTACGTACTGTATAAATAAATTATAATTCTATTACTTTATGTATTTTTAGCACAACAAAAACAAATGCTATTTTACTTTAAACATTGGCACTTCTTTTGTGTTCCGTCGGCTTCTGCCGAAGATATCGAAAAATATGAAGTTCAGCTTCGGCATTAGTCCAAAATATTACCTTTGGTCGTATACCTTCAGTTAATAATAGCAGACTACACCTGTTTGTTATAAAATGTACATAACTTGGACATATATTCGTTTCATAGTTTTTCGTTGTTCTCAATATTCACAACATGGAGTGGTTGGTTATTGTTTATATAAAGTATTAAATAACCCCCCCTTTCCTTCCCGTTATTTTAGCAGTCCTTGCAACCATAAAATAAAATTTATATGCGTTATTATTATACAGATCCCAGTTCTAAAGACCGGTGTTTGGTATCTGAATTATCGGTTTTACGACAAAAAACGGAAATCCTGTAGAGAAGGTCTTCGCAGAAGCGCTTGTGAAGTGTAACATTAGATATAGTACTAGCCCTTGCTGGTGTCCTTAGGAAGTGCTACTTAAAACGCACTGTAGTGTTGACTCGGAGAGTTAGCAGAAGTTTTTAACAGGTGAAACAGCTTGATTTCTAAAAAATAAACATCATTTAACACAAAAACATACAACTAAAAACTGAACTTACATATATGATGGACATTGTATACTCATATATTATATCAATCGAGATAAAACCAAGCAAAGTTTCTTTTCCTAGTCGAAATCGCTAATTTCTTCACCATCACCGAATCGACAAGGATCATCCAAAAGATTCATGTCTATAGTACATAAATAAAATATTACAACATATGTACGTAAGGTTGTGACTCGTGACAGCAACCGATAGTCCCGAAAATCACAACGTAAAGACAGTATGTTTCTCTGATATTTGGAAATACTCGATGTAGTCTATTTCTCTCAGCGCTGTAGGAATAGTCCTGCTGGCTTTGTTTAGTATATCGGATACAATCAAAGCAAAAAATGGTTTTATGCATACGGATAGCCGCAAGTGGTATTATTGTATATTGCAAACAAATCAAGAATCGAGACGGGTGGTGAGAGGTTTTTTTGTGAAAAGGATTTATAAAATCGTTGTGAATTTAGGCAAGGCTGCTTGAAAATTCCATGTGTAGAGTGTAGCTTTTCATTACCAATATTCTCAACAATTAATTCCCCACAAGGCCACAAATAAGAATGTGTTAGTATTTAGTACAGATGTGTATTTACTATCTACGTAATGTGTATTATACATAAATAATAAATACCTAAATAAATAATAAATATCGGTTGAAACAAATATGGATAACTTTTTTACGCCGTGCCGCGGCCCGCCAAGCCTACGACCGCAAATCGCTGTGAAATATGAAATAACAAGGATAGGTATCAAAATGCACAGGCTCGGTATGCAGCAACCAGCAGGGGAAGGGCGAACACGTGACAAACACGGCATCCGAAGTGGCTCGCTGGCCGCTGGCGTTCATCGGTGTTGAAATAAATATAATAAAACAGAAAAATGAGCATGTAGGGTGGGTGGCGCCATCACGCGGCCCAAGTTAAAACCTGCCCGGTTTCCGCACCCTTAAACGCTTTCAACTTATCGGAAGATGACATTTTAAAAAACACGAGAGTGCGGAAACCACTTTCAACAAGATTGTTTTATTTCACCTATGTTCACTGGTTATCCGGTTGGTTTGAAAGGAGATGCAGTTCCAACGTTGTTATTAGAAAGACGTTCAAGCAGGTCAGTAAATTATGTAAACAATTTTCGTTGAAATAATAAAATTAAACAAAAGAGCCCCAAAATTAGGCAAACCTGACGATAAGTTAATAAAGGTATAAAACGTTTTTTTTTAGATCACCGTCACCTACTATTAATAATTCAGTACCCACTTTATCTGCTGTTTCAACTACATCAGATGTTAATTTGATGTCTTCGATCCAGTCACCTGCATCAGCAACGATTACGAGAGAACCGATCCAACAAATTACGTCAGCTGTCGAATTGATGTCTTCGATCCAGTTGTCTGCATCGGCATCGGTTACGAGAGAACCGATCCAACAAATTACGTCAGCTGTCAGATTGATGTCTTCGATCCAGTCGTCTGCATTGGCAACGGTGATGCAGATACAAGATGACAGCAGCAATGGAGAACCAATGGACACTTCAACATCAACCACACCACGACGAGCTTTGGGAAAACCAAATGGCGTACATACGGTATTCAATTTTTAAACCAATGTGTGGATTTTTCAACACTAAGGCGATTAAAGCGTCATTTTGACAAAGCATTACAAACAGTAATGCATCAGAAACACAAATTAAAAATGTTAAACCAAAAATTATTCATTATCTTATTTGAATATTTGTTTAATTTATTTGTATTAATGTGAGTTTAATATATATTATATATTAATATTTCTGTTAAAGCTATGTTTATATACTATTTGTTAGTATAATAAATTAATAGTTTATTTATATTTGTTTTATTTTGTACGTTTTCTATCAATTCAAATTTCGCGCGCTTTTAATTTCAAATTCTAGTAAACACGTAGCCATCCAGGCGCACGCTCATTAAAAACTAGTTTGACTAAAGGCTAGAAGATATCTCTGCATTCTTCTACCTCAAATTCTGAATGCAATGCTCCCTCCATGTATTTAACATCTCTCTGGGTGGCATGCTATACAGCCACACGGCGTGACGTCTGTGTGCGCAAATTTTAAAATTCAGTTGATATTTAGCAGGAAGAACATGTCGTGGTCGAACGAAGCAATATCAGAGTTTTTATGCCTATACGAGCAAGAACCATTAATTTGGAACCCCAAGCAAACTGAACACAAAGATAGAAATGCTGTACATGTTGCTTGGATGCGAATTCAACAAAAGTTTAGTATTTCTTGCACAATCAGCGAATTAAAAAAAAAGAAGGAATCGTTAATGGGCACTTGCCGAAAATTAGATACAAATGGAAAAGCAAGCATGAAGACAGGTTCCAGTGCAGATGACGTTTTTAAGCCAGACTGGTTTGCTTACGAGCAGATGGCAAAACTCCTCCAATCAGTATATGCTCCGAGAAAAACAAACAGTTCTGATGTAAGTAACTAATTTATTAAATATTAACATAACTTAAACATTACGTAGGTAATTATAATTATACAAATTGCTTATATCTAAATGTACATAATGGCCTCCCCTCTTGTCGATAATAATTAAATAATGTTTCTCAATCATGTGTGTTGTACTTGTAGATACATTTTTAATCGTTATTAAAAACTAATTTAAAGTTAATGCAAGTTGCAACTATTATTCTTCATTTTCGATCTTGCCATGGAACTGCTCCACATGTTTTAAAATATTCTGCAAACGTATCTCTAACATTTTTGGCATCAATTCCCGCGTGTCTAGCCACTTTACAAAGAGGAAACATAGAAGTTAGGTTGTTTTCTTCATTTCGCCATGATCTACTTTGAACTTCCCCATCTGTTTCAGTATCAAATGTATCCGTTGGTGAATATAATGGTCTTGAACTCTTACTTTTTCTCAAATAATTATGAAGTAAAACGCAAGTCATTACGATGTTTGTGGTCTTTTCTGGTGATAGTAGTATTGGCCTTCTAAGTATCCTGAAAATACTTGACATAATGCCAAACACATTTTCTATAATAATACGCCGAGCACGTGAGAGTCGATAGTTAAATATACTCTCCTTTGTTCCTTTGTTATAAACACCAGCATAAGGCTTCATCATATTTGTTGTTAAGGCGAATGCATCATCTGCCACGAACGTATAAGGTACATGTTCATTTTGTTCGGGCAGTGGAGCATCTGGTGGAAGATTAAGATGTTTCTGAGAAAGACTCTGAAAAAATGTTGAATTTCGGAAAACTCCTCCGTCGCTAATTCTACCCGGCATCCCACATCCACGTAAGTGAAACAATAATTAGCATCCGTTACGCCTAATAGCACAATACTACAGGACACAGGTGCCCTTATAGTTGTAAAATTCTGAGCCACTATGTTGCGGAGACTGAATTACAACATGTTTTCCGTCAATAGCACCGAGGCAATGAGGAAAATTCCAAGCGTTTCCAAATTTTGTTGCTATATTCATCCATACTTTTGGTGTTGTCGGCATCTACAAAAAAATAAAGTAGGTACTAAAAAAGTGTACTTTTTGTGGGTTGTATATTTTTTTATGGCAACCCTACTAAGTTTTGTTAATATTGATAACAAATATAAAATTGGCAAGCGGAAGGTTATCTTGAGCTCACCCGGTATATGAACAATATTTTTTAATAGGAATGCGTTTTATTTTTTAGGAACATTTAGAAGAAATGGATTATGAAGACGAAACAACTAGCAATATGCATCTATCAGAAAATGATTCACGTAGAGAAGATTCTGAAAATCCAAGTCCAAGTACTTCAGACTCTAGCACCTTCAAAACACCAACTAGTGTCAAAGTTTCTGACAGTAAAAAACAAAGTTAGTATTGATGAAAATAAAAAACGTAAGGACGAGGCGTATAATTTTTTGAAAGCGATGCGTGACAAGCCCGAAGAGGACGAATGCTCCTTCTTTTCCGAATTATTGTGCCAGAAGCTGAGAGCGTTGGACAAGAACATGCGCGAAGTTGCTATGCACGAGATAGATTGCCTAATGTTTAGCTATAAGCAACAACAAAATCGCCTATCAGCTTTTCCACGACGCTCCAATATTTCCGTCTGTAACAAGGTTTCCATTTACTGTGCGATCCCAGTCTCAACCATCTCCAAGATTTCCTCATTCTGCCCGTCAACCATCCCCTGGATTTCTAGCTTATCCCCACCCTCATTCTCAACAAGCCCCAGCATTTCCACTTTCTCACCACTCTCATTCTCAACTATCTTCAGGATTTTTGTTGTGGATTTACAAGTCTGCTGTCTATTGATATATATTTTTTCTACTCCTATTGAGGAATGCATTAATTATCATGGCAATTTATGATAAGTAATACTAACCATTCCCCACACACATGACAAATATTTCATTCCTGGCTCCTCATACCACGCCAGTAGTGAGAAATATTTCATTCCTCACGGCTTTAGAACCAATTACAGCTCTGGATTTTTCATTTCCAAATTGTTGATACACTGCTTAGCGACATTGTCAAGGCATTGACAACGTCGCTAAGTGACAAGGCGCACCAAACAATTTTAATCTGTCAAAATCCTGTAAACCGTCATAGTGACATACAGCTGTCCCTATATGCACAAAAATTAATTTATAAAATTTCGTTGCATGGTCGTAGAAAAAGTATAGTATTCCATTCGCAAGTAATGGCAATTTCTCACTCGAACGCTTTGCAGCACTCGCCTACGGCTCGTGCTGCAAACTTCGTTCTCGTGAGAAATTGCTTACATTACTTGCTCATAGAATAATATACTATTATAGTTAGTCATAAAATATTATTATGTGTGTAACCATAGATTTCGTATTATTGACTTCTGTAATATTTGTCTATATACACAGAGTATGTACTACAGAGACAGCAGAAACCTCAAACTGTATGCGCCATATCTCCATCTCTATCATGTGTATTCAAGTTGGCATAAATCATGGAGGAAGGAGGAGTCGGCATAAGCGCTCGGATATGGGACCACTTTCCCCACTCCGGAGCTCCTTTAATGTCAATGTGACATTCCCAATGTTGACGTGTTATTATTTTATCTATTTTGCTTATTTCACTTTGTTTAAGGATAGTATGGTGAATTTGTATGAAGATATACATAAAAAACTAACGTCTAATTACGCTGTTCGCAGCAGCAACAGCAGAAAATCAGCTATATACCCGATTTCGACCGGGGTAACATTTCATCGGTAAGTGACTGTATATGTCAACAATGTACAGGCTTGTACTGGCCGCACGAACAAACATTTTTTGAGATATGTTTATTACGTATTTGTTATAAAAATTAGATTAAATAAATTCTTAAAAGTGTTCATATAGCGTTTTTATTTTATGTACCCACTCGGCACATTACAATATATTACAGGAAAAATTTCTTGAAATTTATGGCCGATTTCAGAGTTAGTCCGGACCTGGCAGGCGGCCAACTGTTAGGCTACTTTAGTGTCATGTTAGCCCCGCCCCCCGGGGTCATTTTCTCGCTGCTAAAAGTATAGCGTAAAGCGACTCCATCTTCCTCCATGGCATAAATCTATGCTTAACCAACAAAATATTGAAATATGGTTAGAGGCGCCACTATCACAGATAGTAATAAGAGGAATCTGGCTGGAAAATTTGAAAAACTTTTGTATAGTATCTATAGATGTCGCTTTGACGTTTACTTTCTTTGTGTCAGTTTGTATTTGTCACAGCGAGGGTATTCCCAAACAAATTGAATTTTTACGATATTTAAAAATGATGTTTTGTATTTTGTGCGGTGCAAGTGAGTTGGAAGTTAGCAAAATGTTTTGCTTCCCGCGACAACTTGAGAGGTGAGTAGACATTACAATAATATTCCATTTTCCTTAGGGGTTTCCTTAGTATGCATCGCCGAAAGGCCCGAAAGTAGTTTCATTTTGAGACATCTCAAGTTTCAAGAGAAAAGCAAGAATATTTACTGTTACCATATTTTTTACTTTTTTTCGTACACTTTTATTAAGTCCAGTCAAATGGTGTTTTGGCAGGAAAAAAAATCTAGAAGAAGTAGAAGAATTTTTTTTTTTATTTTATATGTTTTTTGGGGTGCCGAATCTGAATTTCAACTTTGCTACTTCCCACGGATATCCCCCCCACGGCTTCACAACGAAAATCGCAAAAAACCTCAAATTTTTTTACCTTTTTGCAATTTTTGCTAAAAGTCATAAAACTATGCACTTTTCGACGTAGACCACTAAACACAAAAGTAAAGTAGGTACTCTAAATTTGCTATAAAAATCCTCAAGTGTATTTTTTGGTTGACTGGTTTGGCCGCTAGAGCGCGCGAAAGAAGGCCAAATTTTCCTAGTTTATGAAAAAAATCTTAGATTCTGATAAAACTACATTAAATTCACTACAAATGGCAGATATTATCACTTCTTTTCGCCAAACCGTGTAGCCGCGAGATCGGGTTTATTGTCGCATTACGCGAAACTGATAATTCAAGAGCCCTTCACCAAATACTCAGTAGAGACCTAAATTATTACTACTTATTTATTAAAAACTATATATTAGCTTTTTTTAATGAATACTTATTGTATTATGTATTTTTATACTGCATGTATACCAAATTTCAGATCTTACTTCAAAATTACGGCAATTATGGTGTACACAGACGGACATAACTTATTCTTAATCCGCCTCGCCTCCTTAATGGTGTTATAAATGTTGTAACAAACTCAATCTATCCCACCACAGTAAATGTGCAAATGTTAAATGGGTATAAAAATACATAATACATAAAGTCTTCATTACAAAGAGCTAATATATAGTTTGTAAGAAATAAATAGTAATAATTTAGGTCTCTACTAAACTTTTGATGAAGGGCTCTTGACCTAACAGTTTCGCGTAATGCGACATAAAATATAAATCCCGATAGCGCGGCTACATGGTTTGGCCAAAAGAAGTGATTAACATGTGCAATATGTAGTGAATTTAATGTAGTTTTATCAAATACTAACCTTTTTTTAATTACCGCGCATTACATAAAGTAGAAAAATTTGCCTTTCCTTCGCGCGCTCCATCGGCCAAACCACTGAACAAAAAAATACACTTGAGGGCGCCTTTTGTAGGAAATTTAGTGTACTTTATTTTTGTATATAGTGGTCTACGTCGAAAAGTGCATAGTTTTATGATCTTTTCGCCAAAAACTGAGGAAACGTAAAAAAATTTGAGATATTTGCGTTGTGTAGCCGTATCCGTGAGAAGTAGCAAAGTTGAAATTCGGATTTAGCACCCAAAAAACATATAGAATGAAAGAAAAAATACTTCTATATTTTTTTTCCTGGAACAGGCACCCTCGGAAACGACTGGACTAATTTGCATTGGGAATCAAACATTAATTTCTATCGGTATATGATTCTCATTGTAATCTTTCAGGTCGATCAGGTGTCAAAGGGCCATGGGAATGGTTCCGAACGGAGTGTTGTCGACAAACATTAAAATTTGTGATAGACATTTCTCTGAAAGTAGTTTTCTCCCTAAAACGTTTGTTATGCGTTTAAAGCCAGATGCTGTGCCGACAATAAGGGCTCCCCAGATAAGTATGGAGATAACTACTGAAGCATATATTTGTTTCAGTAATATATTTATTTTAATATACCTACTATCGTAATTTCTAGAATCCAGGAACATCACAATCTTTTTCTCATCGCCCTTCTACTTCAGTTGTAAGTACCAATAGTATCAATAATTTTAGAATCATTTCATACCCTTTCCATTTGAAACTTAGACCCAAGTTTCTTCATCTGCTGAACAAGTATTTGCACCATCAGCCAGATCCTTATCGTTAGATGTTCCAAATGCAAACCCTTCAGATTGTTCACCTCCTGTTCCGGAAGCCGCTAACTCTAAAGTGAGCATCATTTAAACAATGTTCTGACGTTCCGAAATACTGCTTTCGGGGCCCCCTGTTATTGGGGGCCCTGCGAAATACCCATTGTATATATTTATTTCAGTAATATTTTTTTTAAATATAATTACTATCGTAATTTCCAGAATCCAGCAGCTTCACAATCTTTTTCTCATCGCCCTTCTACTTCAGTTGTAAGTACCAATAGTATCAATAATTTTAAAATCATTTCATACCCTTTCCATTTGAAACTTAGACCCAAGTTTCTTCATCTGCTGAACAAGTATTTGCACCATCAGCCAGTTCCTTATCGTTAGAGGTTCCAAATGCAAACCCTTCAGATTGTTTACCTCCTGTGCCGGAAGCCGCTATCTCTAAGGTGAGCATCATTTAAACAATGTTCTAAAACATTAAAAGAGAAAACAACAATTTTTCATTACCTGAATATCAATTTTTACTTTACTGCAAAAAATAAATACTGAAAAAACGCACATGCTGCACGTGCTGATCTTGCACCACCAAATATGTAATTTAAAATTGTGTAAAACTATATACCTTAACAAAGTGGGCTCCAAATTTGTTTTCTCATAGATTATCTTTATATTGTTACCTACTGCAATCAATATTGGTCTCCGTAGGTTGATGAATTAAACACAAGTTAAATGGATATTACTAATTTGTCAACTTTTTGCGTCTTATTACTTTTACCATACTTCTCATAATAACACTTGTAAATACACTATTTTTTTCAGAAAGCTTCTGCAAAGAAACTAGCATTAAAACGAACCTTAAGGAACAAGATAGGTCAATTACGAAAAATTCAAAAAGAATGCATACAGCGAGGCAAGACCATAAAGGCATTACTGAGTGACTCCTCCATCGAATTGCGCATCAATAACTTGTTGAAGCAATTAACACCAACTAGTGCAACGTTCATAATGGGCCAAGTACGCTGTGGTGCACGGCATCCTCATGGCAGACGGTGGACTGTAGATGAAAAAGTGATGGGCTTAGCGTTATATAAGTGCAGTCCCAGGTGCTATGCCTTACTACGAAAATGGACTGCGCTCCCATCCAAGGATACTTTAAACCGACTACTTCGTCGTATTCCATTTGAGGTAGGGATTAATAAACATATTTTAAGCCATGTTGCACAATGTGTTGAAACAATGGAAGAGAAAGACCGATATGTCACGCTAGCATTCGATGAAATGGCCATAAGGGAACACATACAGTACAACAGGGCAAAGGATTGTATCGATGGAATAGAAGACCTTGCAGGAGGTAAAAGGACTGAACATATGGCCCGATATGCTTTGGTGTTTCTTGCACAAGGAATTTCCTCAAATTGGAAGCAGCCAATTGCATACTATTTTACCCATAAGGGAATATCATCAGAAAACTTGCAATTGCTGCTTCAGGAAGTTATCCATGCTATGCACAAAGTTAAAATTCCAATCATTGCTACAGTATGCGACATGGGCACTGCCAATGTTAAGGCTCTTAAGGATATGGGGTCACGTCTAGATTCCCCATACATAGTGGTTGATGGAAGAAAGATATTCACCTTATTTGATGTTCCTCACTTACTAAAGTGTACGAGGAATTTATTCAGAGCACACACCATTGCTTTCCCATGTGCAACGTTGGAAGGAAAGCAGGAGTTGTTACAGGCACGATGGTCTGATATAGTGGAGATATATGAAGCCGATAAGAAAACCCAGCTATGCTTTCGTATACTCTATAAAATAAAGGATGAGTTGCACAATCTATGAAAGTTAAAGTAGCTGCACAAATTATGAGCAGAGCAATGTCCACTGCTGTTTATTACGGAGTACAAAGTGGTAATATACATAAAGCTAATTACAATGCATTCATATAATAAGTTGCTTTGTAGGTAGACTGACATCACGAGCTATTGCAACAGCAATGTTTGTCAAAGATGTGGATGAGCTGTTTGACAGTTTTAATGGAACAACAGTATCTCCTCCAGATGGTAAACCATACAGGTAAATATTGATATTTATTAAGTATGGTGATTGCAGCATAATTATAATCGAGATTAAATGAAAACTTTTTATTTATTGTTACTATTGTTCTTTATTTTATTTATTTGTCAATAATATCATAATATTATCAAAAACTAAAATCTATTTCAATAATGTATCATTAATTCTTTTATTAGAATACATACGTCAACATTGTATTTTTTTTTTATTTAATAATAATGTAGGAAGCTTTTTCAAGAATTCGATATTTTACAGATGTTTAGTTAGACAGTGGACATGTTAACTTCTGGAAAGAAAGTATTAAGAAAATATCGAGTTGGCGGTATATAAGAAAACGTAGTGACATGACTAACCCCAATCCATGGAAACCTCCATCTCAACAGGGATGGTTGCATAATTTAAACGCCTTCCAACAAATTACAGAACAGTTAAAGTCTGTCGGAATAAAGAAGTTAAAGCCTCGGTCATTCAACCAGGATGCGTTGGAAAATCTATTTGGGGCAATTAGATATTCATGTGGATGCAATGAGAATCCTACAGTATCCCAATTTGTAAGTGCACTAAAGACCCAAATTGTGAACAACCTTAGAGCTCGGAACTTTAGTGGAACAAATTGCGAAGATGAAAAGAGGCACCTACTTACAAATTTACGTTGCTTTTTTGAAGCAGATGCAGAAGAAACAACGCAATCAGAAACTGATCCATCTCCATGAGTTGGCTCTTCCACTCCTAAAATGTTAGATATACTGACAGATATAGAAAAATTGGTGACAACAGGCTCTTTGGAAAGTATGTCTGTTGCATACGTTTCCGGGTTTATTGCTAAGAGGATATTTAAAACGATTACTTGTGAAATTTGCTATGCTGATTTATGCTCCGACCAATGCCAACCATGGAACAGCTACATTAAAGAAAAAGAGTACAGTGAAATTAATTCCTCACTATACTATCCATCCGAGAAACTCGTAGTTATAGTTGGTTACGGAATCACTCAGCTGGAACATGAGTTACCTGTTCTTCGAAAGCAAGAGAATTGTTTTAGGAAAGCCGTAAATAAATTGCAGAGCCTAGATTTTTCTTTTATTAGTTGTGAAGAGCATCAGCAATTAATGAAACAATGCATTACTGAAAGTATCTGCCACATAGGCATAAAGTGGTATTGCACCAGAATAACCCGGGAAATCAGGGGAGAGAGTAAGAAAAGGAATGCAGAGAGAAAGAAAAAGAAAATTAAACATATTTGATAAAATTTATGTTAGTATTAGTGTTTCCGTATTTTTTCTATAAATACGTTTGTTATAATTATTATAATTACAATTTACTTTTTATAATTTGCATTATTATATTTTAAGTAAACATTCAAGTCAAGTAGATTTTTAACATTTTTTTCATACTAAGTATTTTAAAATTTGTTAAAAATCTAACTGGCTTGAAAACTGACCCGGACTCAATCAAATACAAATTTTGAGTTTCCCGCCAACGTTAAAAACTCTGTTGTAAGCGCCATCTAGGCAAATTTTATTAATAGTGCAAGAGAGATGTGAGACGATGTAAGCGAGAGAGATTCATTCCATATGCATACATATTCCCGTGAACTGCGTTATCTGGACTAATCTGTGTCTAAATACAAAAACCATTCTATTTAAAACATTGCCTTTATATTAACCTCAATAGGTTATGGGCCCAGCACGCTTCCACTGCTGACATGGAGGAGACTGGAAGAATGCCAGATCAACAACTGGACTTATTAGCCTCTATGCAGCAGGAGCCATAGTGTGGTCAAGTAGTCAGCAAAATGTAGTTGCACTGTCATCTACTGAAGTGGAGTACATAGCTGCAAGTGAGGGAACCAAGGACATAATCTGGTTAACTAAACTGTTTAAGGAGTTAGTGGATTTTAGAAAGTGCCCATCTTTATATTGCGATAATCAAAGTGCAATAGTTTTGGCTGAAAATCCAACTTTTCACAAACGGACTAAACACATTAACATAAGATATCATTTTATCCGGGACGCGCTTGCAAATGGAAAGCTGAAGATACTTTACGTGGATACAAAACGCGAAGTAGCAGATATCTTTACTAAGCATGTTCGTCATGTTGACCAGTTTAAGTTATTACGTGAGAAACTAGGAATGTTCTCTTTTACCTAGTTTGTTTATCAGGATTATGGAATGGATAGCAGTAATAGACATCAACTTGAAGGGGAGTGTTGTGGATTTACAAGTCTGCTGTCTATTGATATATATTTTATAGTTAGTCATGAAATATTATTATGTGTGTAACCATAGATTTCGTATTATTGACTTCTGTAATATTTGTCTAAATACAAAAACCATTCTATTTAAAACATTGCGTTTATATTAACCTCAATAACAATCTCCAGTTTTTCCGCCTTCTCCCCACTATCAGCATTCTCAAATATCTCCAGGATTTCCGGTTTCTCCCCACTCTCATTCTCAACAATCCCCAGGATTTTCGCCTTCTCCCCACTCTCATTCCCAACTATCTCCAGAATTTCCACCTTCTTCCCACTCTCATTCCCAACAATCTCCAGAAATTCCGCCTTCTCCCCACTGTCATAATTCTCAACCATCTCCAGGATTTCCTCATTCTCACTTACAACCTTCCAATGTGTTTTCGTCTACCCATAATTCTCAATCTCAACCTACCTAATCAGATTGTAATGTGTCAGTGCCCAAGGGATTCTTCAAATATAGGGAGGAAGACATTTTGCTCGCTTTCCAGCCAGAGGGACAAAAGCAAGCCAAATTACTATTGGGCAAAACTCTTTAAGTGAAACTTCAGGAAAAACTGTCGATATAGGTACCGATATCAGACATATCTGTAGATGTAGAACTTGATTGCTTTCAGACCGATGGAACTTATGAAGTTCTTGTTAATCCCCCTAGAAAACGAGGTACATATGAACCCAACTAATCAAGTTTCAAGTGTGTAGCAAAGTTATTGGGGGATATTTTACTAAATTAAAGTCGAACTTCGATAACTCAAACCTTGACTTACCACAGAAAAAGTTCAAACTAGAACTTTGAGTAATTGCAAGACTGTCAGATCTCTACACACTACAATAATAAAAAATTAAATAAAAAAAATAAATAAAAAAAAACAATAAATTAAAAAAAAGAATAAAAAAATATAGCAGACGCTATGAATTACGAAATCTTTATGCTAAATGTAAGAAGCACCAAAAACAAGTTCAACGAAATAGAATCGATACCAAAACCTTATAACTACCCCAACGTAATAGCAATAACGGAGACATGGCTGAAACCTGAAGAGGAACAAATTTACCAACTAGATGGCTACAATGGAACTTACCATTCGAGATCCACGAAGGGAGGAGGAATTCCTCTCTACGTCAAAAAACCGATACCATTCACAGCAACAACAAAGAGAACTTTCGCTGACGTCGAAGTCTTAACAATCCAAATGACTGAGCCAAAAATCACTATAACACTCTTATATAGACCACCACATGTCAGATTTGCAGTATTTAAGGAAGTACTAAAGAACAACATCTTTGTTACAAACAAGCACCACATAATATTAGGTGATATGAACATAAACTTATTGGACAACACACAACCAAATGGAGAATACAAGACATTAATGACGGACGCAGGATATAAAATTAAGAACAGAATACACAAGAAGCACTATACCCGGATGAACAACAATAACTATTCAATACTTGATCATATCATAAGTAATACACCCAAGCAATTAAGGAATACCAGTGTGCTGGCAATGAAAATATCGGACCACCTACCTATTACGACAACCCTTACAACAAACTATAAAAAAGAATAAATAAGAATAATTCCATGAAGAGAACACCAATTATGAGAAAATAAAGTACGAAATTCAGAAATTGGATGATGATATAACTGACCTTGAAGAACTATCAAAAAAACTAGAAGACATAATTGCAACAAATCGAACAACAACTAACATAAAACGACGACAAGACTGTCCGTGGGTTAACACGAATGCAATAAATCAGATCAAACTCAGAAATAGATTATTCAAAAGACTAAAGATGAACCCAAATAACATAATTCTAAAAGACAGATACAATGAACAACACAGAAACACGGACTATATATTACAAACAACAAAGGAAACATACTACCAAACAACTCTCAAGAAATGCGACGGCAACCCAAATAAAACCTAGAAATTACTAAATGGAATGATGAATAATTGCAAGAAAATTAATACTCAAATAACACAGATACTAAAAGAAGATAACACATTAACAACAGACAATAAAGAAATGGCAGACGCTATCAACTTATAGTTTGCAACGATAGGCAGCAGACTGGCGCAAAATCACCTATTCTCACAGCATAAAAATCAGATAGGGAACGGAGAAAGTACAGATAACAGAACAATATCAGAGCTACTATGGAATAAGACCAATAAAGAAGAAATTCCTCAAATTAATTGCGGGAATCTTCAAAGGGAAAAACCCTTTAAGGTGCACACGATTTTTTTTATATGTTTATCACTGAAATAAGCGATGTTATTGCAGAAGGTGGAATTAATATCGCAGGTCAAAGATTTCCACTTCGACTTAGGTGTTTTATTGCCGATGCTCCAGCTCGTGCTACGATTTTAAGTCATTATGGCCACACTTCCTCAAATGCTTGCGCCAAGTGCACTGTCGAAGGTCATCGTTGTGACTTACCAGGGTACCGAGGTACCATGATTTTTCCAGGATATAGACATCCACCTCGAACAGGTGAGGGTTATCACAATCAAATTGATGAAGATCATCATGGGGAGCGGTCCCCATATCTCTTTTACCTATAGATTTAGTTAGGAGAGTACCTTTTGAAATTATGCACCTAGTATGGTTAGGTATAGTAAAAAAGGCCTTCCGGGCATATATAGATAGGAAATGTGTATGCCCAAAGCTCAGTGGCAGACAACAAAATATTCTTTATTTAAGGATGACTGCTCTAGAGTCATATTGCCCAACAGACTTTGGTCGCAGTCCTAGAGCTAACTGCATATGACAAGTTTAAGGCAGTTGAATTTAGACAAATATATCTCTACACGGCTCCAGCAATGCTTAAGAATGTTTTCCCGGAAGAATTTTATTTACATTTTATCATGCTGCAATGCGACTTCTGGTATATACTCCGGAAGTACTGTACAATCTCTGCGAAGAAACTTTGGAGGCTTATGTACGTATGCGTGAAACATTATATGGGCAACCTTTTCGGTCGTACAATGTTCATGGCTTGCTGCATGTTGTGGGTGATGTCCGGACATTAGGACCAGCAGAAACTTAGTGCTTTTTGCTATGAGAACAATATGCCCGAGCGCAACAAATTAATTATAAACCCGAATTAGCCACTTCAGCAATACTACAAAGGAATGCATGAGCTTAAAGAATTAGCTCATGCCCGCATTGATAATGATGAAGTACAAATCCAACCATCGAAAGTATATAATGAAGAACCTCTACTTCAAAATGTAAAACATTGTAGGCAATTAAAAGAAAATTCATTTGAAAATATACATTTGCAGTCGGACTACGTGACAGTTGTTTTATGACTAAAACCAAAAATATTTGTGTGATAGAAAATATTGTTCAAATTGATGACGCACAGATTTCTTTTTGTTGTGAGAACTTTTGAACTTATTCAACAGTTACATGACGTTGGGTTAACATCCGAATTTGTGGGAGTATTTTATTGTCGGTATCTAAGAAATTCATTGCAGACCATTAACATCATTGATGACATTCAGAAGTGTTACCGAATGCCGAAATGGCGTAGCAGAGAAAGACAAAAAATTCCGAACGAATTCATTTGTGCAACCATATTGAACGCTTTTATACTTCTTCCATTAAATTAATATAATATAATGCATATAATACCATTTATATTATTATGACCCCGTCATAATAGAAAAAAATCTGATGTGGCCAGGCACATGACTTTATCATACAATATATAAAATTAATAGTTTAGCTGCATGAGAATCTATTCTATTAAGATAAATCGTAGGCATTGTCAAAGCATCAGCATTTGACACTACCTACACTACATCGTTAGAATAATAGTTATTTATGTCACATGCCGAAAGTACGGAATAGCGCGACGAGCGGTGATGCGGCGCGTCACCGAAGGCGGAGTGTCGCCGTCGCATGTGAGCGAGTCGCGCTATCTAGTTTTTGGCAGGAGCGACATCAACGTTTATTGTGTTGCTTTTTAAGAAATACGTATTTAAAAAAAATAAATAAATGATTTCTGTATAGTAAATGCTAGGCTGGTACCACTTTGACGAAACGTCAAGTTTAAAGGTGCGTTCCGATTGGTAGGTAATGGTAGCTAATGGCGGTGGTAGAATACGAAATTATAGTATTTCTTTCATATCGTGATAATGACACATATTAGTTTGCATGTACATAAACATGAGTCACTAGCAATTTTCTATTGGAAATACTATAACGGCGTCTGCTACCACTGCCATTATCACTAATGAAAACGTACCTTAAAAAGGTAATTCAAATTCTGACAGATTTATATTTGTTCATGACACATCCCTACCAACATACTAAAATAAAACTACACTCATCGCTATACTTTATTTATAATTTTCGCAATTTATCGTTTTTAGAATTAGATATAAAGACGGGTTGATATTTCTTATCAACAAACAATCAAATTGGTGATCTTATTTTATTTGAAATTTGTATTTTATAATTTGCCGCACTACAGCGGCAACGTTCCATAGTGGTTCTCCAACCTCTGATGAGATGAGCTGTTTTCGAATGTGACAACACAAAAAAAATATTTGTCAAAATCCTGGCTACTATGTAATTTCATATCAATGCAGATGCGACCGATCTCGATCAAATAGAATTTGCTCTTGAAGCTAAACTATTAATTATACCAAAAAATGTCAGGCATAAATTATACTTTAATTTATTATTTATCTATTTTGACGAAATTACAGAAATGACGAAAATCGTTGAAAAATGCTAAGAGTAAATAGCCAGTTCCTTTGGACCATTTTGAACCAAAAGCTTTTCAGCTCTAAGTTTGGTCATAAAACTACTAAATACGCACTTTCGTCCCGATACCTTTAGTAGTTTCTCCGGAATCGTCGTCACAAAAATCGTTTACACACGCGCACACACACACACACACACACACACACACACACACACACACACACACACACACACACACACACACACACAGACATTTTTTTGTACCTTGGTCAAAAATGTTCAGGGGACCCATAAAGATCTATTTCCGCTAAAATCTCAATTTTTTTTTTCGGCATGATTACAATACTTTACATACTGCGTATGATAAAGTAATAAAAAAAATCTGATGTGGCCAGGCACATGACTTTATCATACAATATATAAAATTTATAGTTTTGCTGCATGAGAATCTATTTGATTGATATCAGTCGTGTCTGCATTAAAATAAAACAATATTAAATGCAACAACATAATATTTATATTTAGGGCGATCAGCACACTTGTTTCCAAATTGCCTTGCTCTTCCACTCAAACCCTTACGCAAACTAGAACTAAATAGTTGTATCAATAATATAACAATTATTTCGAGAACTTATCAAAACAAAAATTACTCTAGAGTCTAGAGTAGAAAAAGTTTATTTCCAACCTAATTATAAAATGTAGTTGTGTAATAATATGTACATATCATTTTGTATATATTCATCCTGGAAACGGCCATCGACCGGAGTCCTTCAGCCGAGAGTCTAATTACGCGTAATTGCAGCAAATCCAACCCAACAAAACATCGCACACGCCCATAAAAAATAAAGCAGCCTGCGATGTGCGCTCAATGCCTAAAGTCCCCCCTGTTGAGCAAACAGATAACACTTCACCTTTCCTCCAAAACTGGTTAACGATAAGTTTTTCATATCTTCCCTGAGACCCAGTGTATATGTGACTGACCGGCTAAGAGAATGGCCATTTATACAGCTCAGCGCGATGGGCAGGTGGAGCAAACAAACCACTGAATCTTAAATTAAGGTTATGGACATCCGTTCTACAGCGTATCTTCCGCATGAGGTATTGTGGGATTCTCTTGGATAGCAACTTATGAGATAATATTGCTGCATGAAACACCCTAGTGTTATCCATGTTTAACCACTCCAAGTCGCCCAGCCCATTCGATACATGATCATACTTCCTCAAACCAAAAAACAAACAGAACACATGCAGTTTGGACACGCTGAACACTGAACACTGAACACACGCTGCCTATCCGACGCCGTCAGGTAAGGACCGTACACGGTATCACAATATGAAATCTTTTTACTATTGACAGTAGATGTAGTGAGATATTGTCAAAACATCAGCATTTGACACTACCTGTACTGTCATTACACATGCATTAGACCGAAAATTTGAAAAATCCTGGCTACTATGTAATTTCATGTCAATGCAGATGCGACCGATCTCGATCAAATAGAATTTACTCTTGAAGCTAAACTATTCATTTTACCAAAAAATTTCATAGGCATAAATTATTCAAAATTTCCTCTTCTTTAATTTATTATTTAACTATTTTGACGAAATTACAGAAATAGCGGCTCATTTGCAAAATCCTTGAAAAAGGCTTAGAATAAACTACCAGTTCCTTTGGACCCTTTTGAACCAAAAGCTTTTCAGCTCTAAGTTTGGTCATAAAACTTCTAAACATGAACTTTGGTCCCGATACATTTAGTAGTTTCTCCGGAATCATCGTCACAAAAATCGAGTACACACATACGCACACACACACACACACACACACACACATACACACACACACACACACACACACACACACACACAGACATTTTTTTGTACCTTGGTCAAAAATGTTCAGGGGACCCATAAAGACCTATTTCCGCTAAAATCTCAATTTTTTTTTTCGGCACGATTACAATACTTCATCATACTGCGTATGATAAAGTAAAAAATAGTAACAGGTGAACTACATACATAAAACCCAACACTAAACAACGCAGCACCCTCCATTCCATTAGCCCGGGACGAGGGTTTGTACCAGATGTCTCGAGGCGAAGATCGATGGAAGAAGAATTTCGTCAATGAACAGAGCATGCAATTTATTTGTTACAGCCCAATGCCACCTGTTCATAATGCGAAGCCACGAGAACCAAAAGCAAAAGGAGTTCAAATTTCGAGCAGCGGCAGGAAGATAGTCGTGCCGAAAAAAAAATTTGACATCTTCGGATGAAAATACATATCACCGAAAAAAATCCTCGTCTGCTGCAGAAGAATTGGCAAAATTAAAAAAAATATATATATATTTCTGAGAATCCACTGCTCCAGAGGGCTTTAAGTGGGGACCGAGGTCCTATCTTTTTTACCTATATATTTATTACTGTGACACCGGCAGACCCATGACATTGCTCATTAGTCGGTTCCAAAACTGTTTTTATTTGATATGTCGGGGCACTGATAACGGAGATATTCAAGGTAAAAGAATTTTATCGTGTCTTGATGCGCATTCACATGTTGCAGCGGTATTCTTTGACCTCTCGAGAGCGTTCGATAGCATCAAGCATGGTCTGCTGCTATCAAAACTGGAATGCTACGGCGTGCGTGGTATTGCTTTGGAGCTTATAACGTCATATCTCAGGAATAGACAGCAGATAATGTGCGTAAATGGAAAGCGGTCGGATTGTGAGTCTCGGTTGACGATTGGGGTCCCCCAGGGATCCATCCTTGGTCCATTATTATTTGTAATGTTTATGAATGATTTGCCACTGCATCTGGGTTGCGGAAATCTATACCAGTTTGCTGACGACACCACGTTGATCGTTGACAGTGGAGACTTGTCGCGTCTTTCAGCTCTATTGACTGATGCTTGTGAGAGCATGAATGAGTGGTGCAGATCAAATGGAATGGTCCTGAATAAAGACAAAACAAAAGTGATTAAATTTTCTCCTCTGGCACCTCAGCAGTCAGTCCTCGTAAGAACAAGTGTTGGCTCGTTACCATTATGCGAAAATGTAAAATTTCTCGGCGTGTACATTCAGCGGTCACTGGGGTGGAGGGATCATATAGAATACGTGGTTGGGAAGCTGAACAGGATACACTACGCCATGTTCAAGCTTAGGGGTGTTCTAGATCTACCTTCACTCAGATCATTTTACTTTGCAAACGTGCAGTCCTTGCTGGGTTATGGCATCATACTATGGGGATCATCACCTCACATGAACACTTTATTTAGACTTCAAAAACGATTTTTGAGATGTATTTTGCGACTAAATTTCATGCAGGTCACCTTGAATAACTTTTCGGTCATTGCTCCGATATATGATTTCTTTACACGGATGTATTCCGACATATGTCTAGATTCGAATTTTACTGCCCGACATATCAAGAAACCTCTTGGAAAAATTTGACCTTGAATAACTTTGAGGTTTTTGCCTCGACATATCGTTTTTTTTCAGCGACATATCCCGCCATATACCCAGAATCGAATTCCACTCGAAAAAATTTCAAAAAGGGTTTTGGGTTTTTTGCTTTTTTTTAATAATAATAATAATAATATACTTTATTTGTCGTCTGATCCTTCACAGATATTGACAATTGTCATTTACATAGTAAGTAGGTAGGGGAGAGTGGGGCAAGTTGTTACACGGGGCATGTTGTTACATTCAATATACGGCCCAATAAATTTAATTTGTTTGGAGTTTGGAGTTTTCATATTGGGCGCCTAACACTTTACGCATAAGGCGCCATCTCTCACGGAAGTTTGTAGTTTCTATCTAAGATATCAAGCAACATATGGACAGAAGTGTGTTTGTACCAACCAAAACTAGTTCTGTCAAATTCAACAATTTGCAAGTTTATCAACGAAACGGTAAGTACTGCAATTAAATAAATATATAAATTGTCTTGAACGCACATTTTACTAGATTTGTCATTATGTATTTGCATTTTTACTTAAATGTCATTTGTGCAAAATAGAACATAACCTATAAGTGCACAATGGGGCACATTGTTACAGTCACCGTGGGGCACGTTGTTACATGTAACAACGTACCCCATAATTTAAATAGACCCCAGCGCTTAAACTAAAGTCTCATTTTATTAATTTATAATGGTTCTCTTGCAGTATTAAAACATGGTGAGAACATATAAGAAGAAAACAAACCGGGGCAACATTTCATCTGACGTTTTTGAGCAAGCAGCTAATGCAGTGTTACAAGATAACCTGTCAATCAGAAATGCTGCTAGTAGATACGGGATTAATTTTATGACCTTCCATCGATATATGAAAAAACGCAAATCGTTACCGGATAATACAGCAATATCTGTTGGCTATGCTAAACCTTCACTTATTTTTACTCAGCTACAGGAAAAGCAGTTATCCCAATATGTTGAAGATTGTTCAAAACTATATTATGGCTTAACTACAAAAGATCTAAGAAGACTAGCTTATGAATTAGCTGTCGCAAACCACAACAAATTTTGCAAATCATGGAATACCTGTCAAATGGCATCTTAAGACTGGCTAATGGGTTTTTTGAAGCGGCATCCACATTTGTCAGTTCGTACTCCAGAATCGACAAGTCTGTCAAGAGCTACTGCTTTCAACCGTGCTAATGTAAACTTATTTTTCGACAACCTAAGTTCAGTGTATGAAAAATATAATTTTGAGCCAAATGATGTCTACAATGTTGATGAAACTGGACTTACCACGGTACAGAAACCGCCCAAGATAATCGCAAAACGTGGAGCCAAGCAGGTTGGGGCCATAACATCCGGTGAGAGGGGGATATTAGTAACTATGGCCTTAGCTGTAAACGCTACCGGTAATTTCATGCCACCGATGTTAATATTTCCTAGAAAGAAAGTTAAGGCATTTATGACAACGAATGCACCAGCAGGTTGCATAGGAGCAGCTCACCCATCTGGTTGGATGACTTCAGAAAATTTTTTACTATTTATCCAACATTTTATCAATTTACCCGATGCAGTAAAGAAAAGCCCGTTTTACTAATCCTGGATAACCATGTATCACATTTATCTATTCCCGTTCTGAACTGTTGCAAAGATAACGGCGTAGTTCTTTTGAGCTTTCCACCTCACACCTCCCACCGCCTTCAACCTTTAGATAGAACTGTTTATGGTCCTCTCAAGAGATACTTTAACGTTAATGCAGACAGATGGCTTAAAACACACCTGGGAGTACCTATGAGCATTTATGACATCCCAACAGTTCTTAAGGACGCTCTGCCACTAGCTGCAACAACGAGCAATATTCAGAAGGGATTTGTAGTCTCAGGTATTTGGCCGTACGACCGGAATATTTTCCCAGACGAGGAATTTCTTCCTTCTGAAGTTACTAACAGAGCTTTTAATACTGGGGAATGTGATAACAACAGTTCTGATCCTCAACAAATTCGCCATAGATCACCAACACCCCAACCTTCTACATCCACAGCTTACACTTGTAGCGATCAACTGACAATTATTGTTTCGCCGGAAGAAATAAAACCTTTTCCTAAAGCACCGCCACGAAAACAAATTGTTCGTCGCAAAAAACGGAAATCTGCAATTCTGACAGACACCCCAACTAAAAACGCTCTAGAAGAAGAGGAACGACAAAGAAAAGGACGCAAGAATAAAACTGGAAAACAAAAAAAGAAATTAACGCAGAATAAAAGAAAAATTAATAAGAAGAGAAACAGGGAAGAAGTGAATTCTGACCAGTCCGAAGATGACGCTTTGTGCCTGGTGTGCCTACAGCTCTTCTCAGACAGCCGAAATGAGACGTGGATACAGTGCACATCGTGCAAAAGATGGGCTCACGTATCTTGTGCGAATAATAATGACTTTTATGTATGTTTAAATTGTTTATCGGACAGCGATTAATTCTTATTATTCATTTGGCTATGTGTTTCAGTCGTAAAGAAGAGATTTTAATTTATTATTTTGATTGTAACAACTTGCCCCGGTGATTGTAACAACCTGCCCCATCGAGGGGCAAGTTGTTACATCATGTTACAAATTATGCAATTTTGTTTGTGCTGTTGAGGATAGTTTTTTAAGTACATCTGTAAGCTGAAACCGTACGGAAAACGTTTTGTTCATAATGTTATATTTTCATATTTGTTGTTTGATAATAAACTACATTTTTATAAAGAAAAGTTTAAAACTTGTAACAACTTGCCCCACTCTCCTATTAGTCTTGCATAGAAACACAATAGACCGGCAGAAAGGCCAAACAAATTCACTACAAATGAACATACATATAAAATCGACATAAACGTACGGGGTAAAATTATTTGAACAAACAAACAATAAAATAGTCATTGTCACAATTATAGGCGCGATGTACCTGTCAAATATTCGTTCACTGTATAAAATGATTTAGCCGTTAAGTGTTCCTTTAAACGGGCTTTAAATAAACTTACGCTAGAGGAACTTAAGACATGGGTGGGCAGTGCATTATACGTCCGGACCATCATAAAGTATGGTCCACGCTCAAAAACAGACGAGGAATGGCGAGGCACCGACAACTTTCCTCCACCCCGAGTATCAAAAGCCGCCGAGACCTCGGAATTTGTCCGAAATGTACCCAAATTTGCTCTACAGTACGACAAGAGGCGGTACACGTACAGGCATGGCAGTGTTAATATGTTAAATTTCTTAAAGTGCTCCCTGCATGACTCCCGGAAATTCAGTCGCAAAATACATCTCAAAAATCGTTTCTGAAGTCTAAATAAAGTGTTCACGTGAGGTGATGATCCCCATAGTATGATGCCATAACCCAGCAAGGACTGCACGTTTGCAAAGTAAAATGATCTGAGTGAAGGTAGATCTAGAACACCCCTAAGCTTGAACATGGCGTAGTGTACCCTGTTCAGCTTCCCAACCACGTATTCTATATGATCCCTCCACCCCAGTGACCGCTGAATGTACACGCCGAGAAATTTTACATTTTCGCATAATGGTAACGAGCTAACACTTGTTCTTACGAGGACTGACTGCTGAGGTGCCAGAGGAGAAAATTTAATTACTTTTGTTTTGTCTTTATTCAGGACCATTCCATTTGATCTGCACCACTCATTCATGCTCTCACAAGCATCAGTCAATAGAGCTGAAAGACGCGACAAGTCTCCACTGTCAACGATCAACGTGGTGTCGTCAGCAAACTGGTATAGATTTCCGCAACCCAGATGCAGTGGCAAATCATTCATAAACATTACAAATAATAATGGACCAAGGATGGATCCCTGGGGGACCCCAATCGTCAACCGAGACTCACAATCCGACCGCTTTCCATTTACGCACATTATCTGCTGTCTATTCCTGAGATATGACGTTATAAGCTCCAAAGCAATACCACGCACGCCGTAGCATTCCAGTTTTGATAGCAGCAGACCATGCTTGATGCTATCGAACGCTCTCGAGAGGTCAAAGAATACCGCTGCAACATGCGAATGCGCATCAAGACACGATAAAATTCTTGATGACGCCGCAAATAGAGCCCCCTCACAAGAAACTCCGGGTAGAAAACCATATTGGGTCTTCGATATTACTTGTTTAGCCATAAAAAACTGAAGCAGCCTGTTATAAATTATTATTTCAAAGATCTTCGAAAAGCAGGATAACAATGATATCGGACAGTAGTTACTTACGTCAGACTTTGATCCGCTCTTATGTATCGGTATAACAATCGCATTTTTTAGTTTGTCTGGAAACTCCCTGCGTGAACATATAATTCATTAAGTGCTTTATAACATACACCAATACACCAGATGCAGCCTTTAATATGAAAGGAGGTATGTTATCCTCCCCACACGAAAACTTTGGCTGCATTGCAGAGAAAACGCCAGTTACCTCATCAGCAGGATAAAAAAATATGCTATCATCGACATTCGCCATAAGAGTTTTGCCATATACTTGATTTATGTTTGAATTAGCGGAATTAAAAAACTTATCAATAAACAAATCTGAGACTAACTCATGATCTACCACCTTTCTCTCTCCCTGTATAATCTGAATTGAACCGTCTGGAGTAGGTCCGGTTATAAGCAGCCTGTTATAAATTATTCTTTCAAAGATCTTCGAAAAGCAGGATAACAATGATATCGGACAGTAGTTACTTACGTCAGACTTTGATCCGCTCTTATGTATCGGTATAACAATCGCATTTTTTAGTTTGTCTGGAAACTCCCTGCGTGAACATATAATTTATTAAGTGCTTTATAACATACACCAATACACCAGATGCAGCCTTTAATATGAAAGGAGGTATGTTATCCTCCCCACACGAAAACTTTGGCTGCATTGCAGAGAAAACGCCAGTTACCTCGCCCTCATCAGCAGGATAAAAAAATATGCTATCATCGACATTCGCCATAAGAGTTTTGCCATATACTTGATTTATGTTTGAATTAGCGGAATTAAAAAACTTATCAATAAACAAATCTGAGACTAACTCATGATCTACCACCTTTCTCTCTCCCTGTATAATCTGAATTGAACCGTCTGGAGTAGGTCCGGTTATAAGCAGCCTGTTATAAATTATTCTTTCAAAGATCTTCGAAAAGCAGGATAACAATGATATCGGACAGTAGTTACTTACGTCAGACTTTGATCCGCTCTTATGTATCGGTATAACAATCGCATTTTTTAGTTTGTCTGGAAACTCCCTGCGTGAACATATAATTTATTAAGTGCTTTATAACATACACCAATACACCAGATGCAGCCTTTAATATGAAAGGAGGTATGTTATCCTCCCCACACGAAAACTTTGGCTGCATTGCAGAGAAAACGCCAGTTACCTCATCAGCAGGATAAAAAAATATGCTATCATCGACATTCGCCATTAGAGTTTTGCCATATACTTGATTTATGTTTGAATTAGCGGAATTAAAAAACTTATCAATAAACAAATCTGAGACTGACTCATGATCTACCACCTTTCTCTCTCCCTGTATAATCTGAATTGAACCGTCTGGAGTAGGTCCGGTCTCATTTTTTATTATCCCCCACATAGTCTTTGGTTTGTTATTCGACGCCTCGAGTTTGCCTCCATAGTATTTTTTCTTGGCCATATCTATCGCGGTTTTGAGCTCTTTTTTCTTTATTGAATAATCCGACCACAGGTCCGGTTGGTTAAATAATTTACAAATCTCATGAAAGTTGCGCAGCTCTGCAGTCATTGCTTTCACCTCTCTACTGTACCAAGGGTAACCAGACTTACGCGGCCGTACTGTCACCAGCGGAAAATGCTTTTCAAAGTAATAGTTAAAAGTGGAGTGAAAGGCATCATATTTCAGGTTCACATCAAGCTCAGAATAGACCTCTCGCCACGTTTCCTCCCTGAGATCCGCAATAAATGAATTCAAAGATCCCTAAATGATCTTTTTAAAACATGTTCCGCATTATCGTGCTTAGCTACATTAAGACAACAGAGCATGGTCTGAAATTCCAGGATCGTCAACAGTCGCCTCAATATCATCAGTCCACAATGAGCAAAAAACATTGTCAACGCACCTACCTAACCTTGTTGCCTCGTAAAAACATGGTTTCAAATTAAAAGAACCAAACAAATTTACTACATCGCACCTACTTGGACTGTCTGAATTAAAATCTATATTAAAATCACCCCCAACAATAATTAATATACTCGAACTTACGACACACAATATCCAATAATTCGTTCATATTCGACAAATAAGAGTTTATATTTCCTGATGGAGATCTATACACGCATACACACAACACACTTTTGTTTTCAATGATAAAACTTGAACTACAATATTCAAAATGTTTTTCGATAGGCAATATTTTGTGCGATTCTGCTTTCATCAGTAATGCCCCCTCAGAATAAATAGCACACCCGCCTCCCCTGTCAGTAGAGCGGCACCACCAGGTCGTTAATGTGAAGTTGGCAAGTTTTTCCAAGTGAATGGTGTCCGTCTTCAGCCAATGTTCCGTTAAGCAAACAAAACTTATGTTCCTATCTTTCAAATATACATCCAGAAGTGAAGCCTTTTTGCGCAAACTGCGTACATTATAATACATGAGCTTTAGACAGTTGTATGATTCGTTAGGAACACTGGGTGTTTAGTGTATCTATTTCTATAATGTTCGTATCAATCACCCGAAGATTTTTAAAATGTATGTGTTCGTGTTTACTCGGTACTACATTCATTTCTGCGATTGAATCAGATATGACGCGAAACAATTTATTTTTCCCCCTCTTGGACAAGTGAACACCAGTTGATAAAATTCCAAAATGTGACAAGATGCTATTTACATCAACAAACTGAGCAGACAAACAATTCTTAGTTACCGACCTATAAATACTAATATTAGACATGTATACACAATTATTCAGGTCACTGTGCCCCCGAGATACGGAACAGAGACAACAATGGTGCGCGTATGTTTAAGTCGCGCTAATACGCTCATGATGTCGCGCTCCTTAAGGTGCTGACCCATCAGAACATCATTGGTTCCACCCACTATGATTACTGTATCCTTCTCCCCGAACGTGCTTGTCAGGCCGTGCAGATCCTCCGTAATTTGCCCAAACTTCGCGTTTCGCTTAAAAATTGTTGTTAGCTCGCTGCCTCCGCCCAAGTTGCGCCGCAAACCCAATGACACCTCTCTACATTGGCTATCCCCGATCAGCAGTACACGCCGGGCACTATTAGAATTCATGCAACCTGATCTGAGATTCTGCTGCCGACTGATGGATGGCACCACCAGGTCTTCAGCCCTCCAGTCACTGTTTACATTTGGAAAATGTTGGAGGTTAGCTCTGCCTTCTGGCCCTTCCGCTGTGCCGCGATGTTGTTAGTACTAATGAGGTTCTTTAGTTCACCTAGTTGTTTAGTGAGAGACTCCTTCAGCTGATCCAAGTCATTAGACAAAGCCACAAATCCATCACTCTCAAATGATCCATCAATGCTTAGGTTAGTTGTTGATTTATTATTTTCTTCAGATGCATTAAACTCAGCCAGTGACTGGTTCATAATTTTCCCATTCAAAATTGAAATTCTTGATTTTAGATGTCCGATATGCCGGGATATGTCGGAGAAAAAAACCGATGTCGGGGCAAAAACCTCAAAGTTATTCAAGGTCAAATTTTTCCAAGAGGTTTCTTGATATGTCGGGCAGTAAAATTCGAATCTAAACATATGTCGGAATACATCCGTGTAAAGAAATCATATATCGGAGCAATGACCGAAAAGTTATTCAATGTCAAAGTTTGGCGGCAAAAATCCAAAACGCTTTTTGAATTTTTTACTTTATCATACGCAGTATATAAAGTATTGTAATCGTGCCGAAAAAAAAAATTGGGATTTTAGCGGAAATAGGTCTTTTTGGGTCACCTGAACATTTTTGACCAAGGTACAAAAAAATGTCTGTGTGTGTGTATGTGTGTGTGTGTGTGTGTGTGTGTGTGTGTGTGTGTGTGTGTGTGTGTGTGTGTGTGTGTGTGTGTGTGTGTGTGTGTGTGTGTGTGTGTGTGTGTGTGTGTGTACTCAATTTTTGTGAATCCGATTCCGGAGAAACTACTAAAGGTATCGGCACGGAACTTCATATTTAGAAGTTTCATGACCAAACTTAGAGTTGAAAAGCTTTTGGTTCAAAAGGGTCCAAAGGAACTGGGTATTCACTCCAAGCCTTTTTCAAGGATTTTAGAAATCAGCCGCCATTTCTGTAATTTCGTCAAAATAGTTAAATAATAAATTAAAGCAGAAGAAATTTTGAATAATTTATGCCTATGACATTTTTTGGTAAAATTAATAGTTTAGCTTTTTAGTTTATTCTAAACTTTTTTCAAGGATTTTGGAAATGAGCCGCCATTTCTGTAATTTCGACAAAATAGTTAATTAATAAATTAAAGTAGAGGAAATTTTGAATAATTTATGCCTATAACATTTTTTGATAAAATTAATAGTTTACCTTCAAGAGCAAATTCTATTTGATCGAGATCGGTCGCATCTGCATTGATATGAAATTACATAGTAGCCAGGATTTTGACAAATATTTTTTTGTGTTGTCACATTCTAAAACAGCTGATCTCATCAGAGGTTGGAGAACCACTATGGAACGTGCCGCTGTAGTGCGCGAAATTATAAAATACAAATTTCAAATAAAATAAGATCACCAATTTGATTGTTTGTTGATAAGAAATATCAACCCGTCTTTATATCTAATTCTAAAAATGATACATTGAGAAAATTATAAATAAAGTATAGCGATGAGTGTAGTTTTATTTTAGTATGTTGGTAGGTATGTGTCATGAACAAATATAAATCTGTCAGAATTTGAATTACCTTTTTAAGGTGCGTTTTCATTAGTGATAATGGCAGTGCTAGCAGACGCCGTTATAGTATTTCCAATAGAAAATTGCTAGTGACTCATGTTTATGTACATGCAAACTAATATGTGTCATTATCACGATATGAAAGAAATACTATAATTTCGTATTCTACCACCGCCATTAGCTACCATTACCTACCAATCGGAACGCACCTTTAAACTTGACGTTTCGTCAAAGTGGTACCAGCCTAGCATTTACTATACAGAAATCATTTATTTATTTTTTTTAAATACGTATTTCTTAAAAAGCAACACAATAAACGTTGATGTCGCTCCTGCCAAAAACTAGATAGCGCGACTCGCTCATATGCGACGGCGACACTCCGCCTTCGGTGACGCGCCGTTGTGACATAAATAACTATTATTCTAATGACGTAGTGTAGGTAGTGTCAAATGCTGTTGCTTTGACAATACCTACGATTTATCTCTATTGAATAGATTCTCATGCAGCTAAACTATTAATTTTATATGTTGTATGATAAAGTCATGTGCCTGGCCACATGACAGATTTTTTTTCGAGTGGAATTCGATTATGTCAAAGTTATTCAAGGTCAAATTTTTCCAAGAGGTTTTCCAACATTGTTTTTCTTGTTGTTAGGATCAGCACAATATTGGCTGCCGTATGTCGTGCCGAAAACGTATTTTTGTGTGTGACTGCACTTGAAAATGCTTGTTAATTATTCTTTCTTTTGTAAATTGTGTTATTACTTATTATATCTGTATTTGATTATATTCTATATTAAGGGTCGGCAACCGAATAAGCTGACCACACAGAAATTATGTAAAATAAATATGTACAAGGCGTTCGTTTGTTAGAGACAATTAAATTAATATCTGAATTGGCAAGATTGTTAATGAACATCTGATTTTAATTATCTCTGAAATAGATACAATGGAGATAAAATAGGGATAAAATAGAGATAAAAATCAGTATGTCCTTCTGTTTTTGTTTTTGTGTATTTGTGTTTTACTATGTTCTTAAATACTCGGGCCATGCACGGTCTCCGACCTTTCCCGGACGAGCACGACTCGTTATTGATTTTCTTATTCCGAGGCATTCCTCGCCCTACCTGCATGGCGTGCGGTTGGTTGTATCAAACAGTCTAAATAAAACTGGAAGAAAACCTCACACAATCTTTTATTATTATATAAGAGTTCTGAAATTGTAATTAACGCATCTTGTACATAAATCACTTAAATAATGTACTGTAATCGTGCTTGTTGACACTTTGCGCCATCTCGTTGTGCAAATTGTCGCTACAAATTGGTTATGTATTTATAGTTTAAATAGGCTCTGTCTGGTGTGATTTTGTTCGTTTTTGTTTCATTACCGGAAAGCAAAAGAAATAAACAATTGCAATGAACTGTAAAAAGTGGCGAAAATCATTTCAAGGTCACCGTAGATAGAGCAGTTGGTAATATATATTACCAACTTCTTAAAAATGCATTTTGCATGTATAAGTCTGTTGTGGGTCAGCATTGCAAGAACTGCAGCGTCTATCGTTTAAATTTTTTACGTTTTCAAAGTGTTTTGGTGATTAAGTGTATACGAAATTAAACACATATTCCTAGCTATGGCACCGCTAAGAACAATAGACAGGGTTAAAGATAATGGAACTGGCAGCGAAATATTTTGAACAACTATTTCACAAACAAGGAAACCTTGTACCTTCCACTAATATTATTTACCTGAATATAGCTAGGGAATACTATACCAGCCAAATTGTATCGAGTAGCCATACTTATAGAATATTCAAATATATATCAAGACTACTCCCAAGAAGAGAAAACATAGAACTTCCAGACCAGAATGATGATGACAATCTACGAGAACAATCAGACGACAAAGAAAATGAACGAGAAGTCGAATTAATTGTCAATTACGCCGATTACAAGAAATACCTGCAACCTTACCCACTTGTTGTTAAATGTCAAGAACGAATCAATGGAATCCGTTTTCGATGGCGCTTAAAACAAGATTGATCATCTGTTATAGACCGTGAAATCACGAAAATTCTCAAACATACCTGTACATTGGTGTTCAAAGAAGGGGAAGTAACTCCTAATGGTCCACATTTTGTAAAAATTGGGGCACATTGCAGGCACTACCAATGTCCAGTTAATATAAAAGGTAATTATTTTAGTTCGAGTTTCTATTGTAACAAATTTTAAACAAATTCATAATGTGCTGTTAACATATTGTAATAGAAGTAATCATTCGTACTCGTTTACTTGTTATACTCCGTTCGCCTAGTGGTATTGGCAGTGGTGTGGCCAGGTACATGACTATCATAAATGATCATACCACTGTATAAGTATGTATATAGAAGTATGGTCATTAGCTGTCCGGTCCTTTGATGTCGGCGTCCCAACTTTTCAGAAATATCGAACGGATGCGGTCCCAGTTCGTTAAATGACACTAGATGGCGCATGCAAAATGGAACTGCTATTAAATAAGAATTGATTAAGAATAAAGTGATTTTTCATTCAATTATGATATAAATTCCTCTAATATTGTGAATGACGATGTAATACGGGTTTAAATATTCTCTCTAGATAATTCAGTGTCGCCCTTCTCGATATGGTTCGTGAAAATGATACTGGATGGCGCCACTACCAGAACGCCAGCACAGTTCAGATATGAAATAAATACTTTAAAAATAGTGAAATTCGATGTAATGCCGTTTTAAAGATTCCCTCTCGATAATTGAGTGCGAAATTCACTAATATTATGTTTGAGCACAAAACATGCCAAGCAGAACAAGCTAGCGCCATCTTACGGGAAAATGCTGAGTATGGGCCGCGGCCACGCCAGGCCACGCATGCGCTATCAAAATCTTGACGAAATATTTGCCGAATATTTTATGCGACTGCTTTTATCAAATGGATGGTGCACCGGCACATTCTTCGCATGCGGTATCGATTCAACTTAATCAGATGTTTGAAGATAGATGCTCCGGAAGTAGGGGACCCTGGCGATGGCCACCAAGGTCACCAGATTTAACACTATTAGATTTTTATTTCTGGGGTCATGTGAAAAGTCAGGTCTATTCCACACCAGTTAATACTCTAGAGGAATTGAGAAACAGAGTAGTAGCTGCCATTAATGGAATTCCGCGACAACAAATCCGAATAGCGACGATGACAGAAGTACAGCGAAGAGTCTTAAAATGTTTGGAGTAGAACGGGCAGCATTTCGAACAGAATAATTAAGTTTTACTTGAAGTTACATATCCCAAATATAGTGTTTTAGTTTTAAAAAACCTTTTCAATATTTTTCTTTTCCAAAGTTCCTATGCATTCCTATAAATGAAGAATAAATCGTTTTGTATTTAAGGAAAAAGGTTATTTATCGGGCAATTCCGTCATTCGAAGAAGCAACCGTAGACACGTGTTTCGGACTATTAGTCCTCATCAGTACGGTATAGCCAAGGAGTAAGATGGACACTCAATGGCAAAACACTCAAATGGAGACTATACCGTACTGATGAGGACTAATAGTCCGAAACACGTGTCTACGGTTGCTTCTTCGAATGACGGAATTGCCCGATAAATAACCTTTTTCCTTGAATTCTTACCGTCGATAAACCTTTTCCATCCGTTTTGTATTTAGTTTGGATTCTTTTATTTTGACAATATCTCAAAAACTATTAAAGATAGATATTGGGAACCCTAATATTGATTGATAGGGAATAAGAGTTCCTATCGAATGGCGTATCGGTATACAGGGTTTTCCATTTGAAAAAAATGATTTTTTTACATTTGAAAATTCAATTATTGTGTTGTAAATTTTGGACACCCTGTATAAGGTATCATGATGAACTAAACATCGTCTTATTTGGTTATGTTTCTAGTTTCGGACCACCAATCATGAAAATTCTAGTTTCAATAATAACCGAGATATTCAATTTTAAACGTAACCGCGAAAATCACCAAAAAATTAGTAAAATCAAAAAAACTCAAAAATGGTGATATTTAGGTATAGGGAAACCTTATCAAAAATGATGTATTTAGATACGTAGAAACCACAAATACAATAAAAATTATATCATTCCATTTAAAATAACGAAGTTGATACCGACTTCCGGTGACCGTAGGTGACAGTTAACTTGAGAATATTTTAGCTGAAGAGTTCAGATTGAGTAAATTGTAATTCCAAAATTTCAAGTTTCCAGCAATAGTAGAACATGAGAAACTTCTAATGTACCAGTTCCGTGAGACACTCTGTATATAGGTATTTATGATGTATTGTACCAATTTTCTAATTACACTGCTTCTATTCAGATGAAAATGTTGGTCCTACGTCATCATTTCGAACTTATCTCGATCGTGAAATAAGTAAAGTGGTGGAGGATCTAAAAAATGCAGAAGATGGAGACATGCCTAATCCGTACCACTCCTCAGAGTTAGTAAACCATTTCAAGAAGATTGCTGTTAGAATAACGATTATGGCAGCATTTATGGTCCCACATTTTGGTTTTGGAGATGCTGCAGAAACTAGTTCTTCATGTGAGCGGTATTTTGGAATAAAGAAAAATCATGAATTCCAGCACAGCCAAAAGCAACGTCTGGACCTATTTGTTGAACAGGATTGCGAATCTTTATCGAGATCAACTAACTACAATATGGCTCTTGTCAACAGTCAAAACATCGATGGCGAGAATGAAAATTCCAATTCCTCCAAAGAATCCACAGTGATAGCAACGCGACTTAAACGTCAACGCGTTTTCAATACTCTACCGATGTCTGCTGTTACGATTAATAATAATAATAATAATAATAATATTTATTTACGACCGCAGTCATTTCCATACACATAAAATATAAACAAACAAAAACAGAAAAAAAATAATAATTATTCTAACTTAGAAGTAACCCTATCCCTAACTAATTGCTTAAATTGGTTAAACGAAAGTTCAAAATCTTCTAACTCAAGATTCACTTTGTTGGCTAACCGACACATCCTTGTCAACGGTGTATTATTCCCATAGTTCGTTCGGTGAAACGATTCTATAAACATCTTATTATTCCTAAGTCCTCTTTGAGGCACATAGAAGCCAATCTTCCCTAGCAGTTCTGGGCACTCGAGTTTATTATTTAAAATTTTATATAATAAGGCCAGGTCTTGAATAATTCTCCTGTCATTAAGAGTTTCAATGTTAACAACTTCTCTTAGATGAACCAGCTGATCTCTATGATACATTGTTCCCATCTTGTATGCAATAAATTTTAAAAATCTATTCTGGACGCTTTCTACCTTATCAATTGATGTTTTATAATAAGGGGACCATACCACCGCAGCATACTCAAGGTGTGACCGAACATAGGCGCAGTAAACATTCTTCAAGCACCGCAAATCCGTGAAGTCCACCAAAATTCGCTTGAGAAAACCCAACATTCTAAAACCTTTATTCACAACGTTGTCTACATGGTCAGAGAAGTCTAACTTGCTGTTCAAAGTGACGCCAAGATCTTTTATATGGTTTGCGTGCTACTATACGTGCTACTATACGTGCTACTATACGTGCTACTATATTGCGCGCGGTATTCAAGTCCACAACGTTAGCACATATCGTTAGAGTCGATTGCGTCTGTGAACCTACACATTTATTACAAATGTTAGGGTTATCATCAATAATTGCCCACTGTTTGAATTGCGAGAGCACAGTGTGGGAAGATATGGTTTACTCTCACAAGTTTATCATCATTAAACTGATAGTCGCAGTTAAAGACATTTGTGTTACGGCAAAAGCTAATTACAGCACATTTATTAATATTAAGATTCATTTTATTATTGCTACACCATATTGCAAACCTAGTTAAATCACTCTGAAGGTCCGAAGAATCAGTACCAGATCGAATAATTTTGAAGAGCTTTAAATCATCTGCAAATAACGCAACATGCGAATGAATAAAGCACTGTTTAACATCGTTAATAAAGCAATTGAACAGCCATGGTGATAAGTGTGCACCTTGAGGAACACCAGATGAAACGTTAATCTCAGCTGAAACAATATTATTTACCCTCACAAACTGCTTCCTCCCAGTAAGATAGCTCTTAAACCACGAAAGCAGCCTCCCATGCACACCCACGGCATCCAACCGGCTCAACAGCAGGGCATGATCAACCCTATCAAATGCCTTGGAAAGATCTGTATAAATCGCATCTACTTGAAACCCTCCCTCCAACGCGTCCGACACAAAATCAACAAAAGATATCAAGTTGGTGGTAGTGGACCGACCCCGCACAAAACCGTGCTGCTCCGCTATGACAGTATTCTCAAATATAGGCAGCAGCTTATTAAGGACTAACGATTCAAAAATCTTAGGAAGGACTGACAGTTTAGACACTGGGCGGTAATTCGTTATATTTGAGCGCTCACCCTTTTTAAAAATGGGGGAGATATATGAAGTTTTCCAGCATGCTGGGAAAGTTCCTTCCCGAATAGATGAATTGAATATCTTTAAAAAAATATTGGCAAAAATAAACTTACAGTTCGATACAATTATGGATGGTACTTGATCTGGGCCACTAACAGTAGAAATTTTGAGCAGGTCAAACGAATTGAAAACTTCTGCAAGAGTAAAATCAACGACAGAAACAACATCACTCGGGTTCGAGATAGGAACTTCAACATCATGCCGACTTGCGCGGTCTACATACGCCGAAGCAAAGTAACTCCTGAAAAAGTCCACTATTGTATGAGGATCACAAGTGCTGTCGTCATTGAATTTTACCAAAGCCGGAATATCCCGAGTATTATTCTTACTTGCCACGTAAGACCAAAATTGTTTAGGGTCATCACTTATAGAACCCTCAAGCCTTCTAATATAATTATCATAACACGGTTTTGAATACTGACTACATCTACGCCTCAGATTGGAAAAGATTTCATAATCGGTTTGTAACAATGTTTCTTTAAACTTTTTGTGTGCCATTTTTTTGCTAATAGTTAATGATTTTAGAGTATCATCATACCAACATGGAAATTTGCGATTCTTGCGCGTCACTGTGGGAACAAACAAATCATAACCATGGAAGAGAACATCGTAAAAAATCTGAAGGCCAGCCTCGACGCCGCAATCATTGAGCAATAATTCCCAATCAAAAGAACCAAGATAATCATTAAGGCCATTAAAATGCGTCAGTTTAAAGTTATAATATACTCCCTCACTGCTGAGAAAATTAGCTTCAGATTCCAATACATTAACATAAAAAGACAATGCAGGATGATGTCCGCTACAACGCAAAACTGGTATATCTGCAACAACTACTTTAGTATTTTGAACATTACTAAGCACTAAATCTAAGAACCTGCCTTCGTTATTTGCTATAACATTTAATTGATATAAATTCAAATAAGCAATTGTATTAGAGATACATAACGATTGAGGGGTTTGTCCATTGTCCATTGTATTATCTGCAAGAAGGAAACATCGTCCATGCACATTGCACACTTGCGTTATATGTCAACAGGTTGTGCACGCTATAGAAAAATGTAGCATAGCAAAGGACGGCGAAGAAGCACGACGTGTTTGTTCAAATTGCATGCCTACAGGACAAAAGCATGATGATGCTTCTAGTGCGGTGGAAGATTGGCGTGGACTTGCAACCAAGCACAAGAAGAGCCGATATTACGATGCAGATCAAGCATTTGATACCGTGTCATCAACCATAGGATCTTCGCACTCATATTTTCAGTTAAGAAACGGCTCGTGCAATGATCTACAACCACCTACAGGCGATAACAGAAAAATTGCACTTAATAACACCTGTGCGTTTGACAGCTTGAGCACGGTTTTAGCCCATGCCTGTAGGGAAAGTTAGCTATTCATCACGAACTACATTGATCAACACAAAAAATGTATCTATTCTTAGTTTTGTGGCTCACCTAAATAGCAAAACTTCGCCTGCATCATTATACAAACAACGTGCTACTATATTGCGCGCGGTATTCAAGTCCACAACGTTAGCACATATCGTTAGAGTCGATTGCGTCTGTGAACCTACACATTTATTACAAATGTTAGGGTTATCATCAATAATTGCCCACTGTTTGAATTGCGAGAGCACAGTGTGGGAAGACCGCTGGCGCTTAAACCTTGCTGTAATAGTAGGCAACGACAATATAAATGTCTCAGATAACATGCCAAATAATATTACTTGTAAAAAATGCAGAAGTGTATGCCGTCCTCAAACATCTGAAACTTTTATTGCGGCCGAATGCTACTTTTTTTCGGAAACATGCACACTACAATATGCCGTGATACCTCTGCATAATTTACCGTCACAAGTGACCACGCCTTCTGGTAACCTTAAGTTGCTAGGTGTCATCGCGGTAGATGGACAGGTAGTGTCGTCGTCTCTAAATTACATGCTGCATTTTAAGGCAAATACAACCAGAAATGATACGTGGACCGAGAATGACGACTTGCAAAGAAAACCATCCACTGTTAGTAAAACCAAAAAAATCACACCGGTAATTATTATCTATACCGTGTGAAATCACATAATACACGTTCATTAACTATCGACCGCCGGTGCTATAATTAATTGTGCATCTTCCCAACCAAACTAACATTTCACACTACTTCAATAATTAACACACATTTAGCACTCCTGTTGAGCACTCCACAATAATTCAGATACTGAACGTAAAACCTCAATCTCCATTTTATGACATATATAGTGTATACCCGTTTTTCTTTTCCCACAACGTGTTACCAATACTCCCTCCACGTCCTTTCAGTACTTTCAAATTGCTCAATTTCTCAAAATGTTATTGTGTCCTCAAATAAAATGTCGCTACCGTCTCTATTGTTGTTTTTATGTTCCAGAAGAAAAGTGTAAATACCGCTTAAACTTTGTATGTCTGACTTTTTGTTTATGGAATCTTTTCTTTTATGAAAGTGATACATTTCTAAAAATGATCGTCTGTAATAGTTCCTAATAGTAATAGTTAAAAGTAATAGTTTGTAATGTATATTACTGCTTATTATGTAAATGTATATCTATAGTTAATAAATTTTTTCTGTATTTTGTCATGTTTTGTTACTATTACCATGAATGACTGAATAAATTTGCAATCTTTGCCCCGATATATCAAAAACGTTTTGGGCATTTGCTGCCAACCTTTGATCTTGAATAACGTTTCGACTATTGCTCCCACATGCTTTCTTTGCAGCCATACATTCCGACATGTCTAGAATGAATCAATTTTGATTCCCTGATATACAAAAAATGTTTTGGAATTGGTGCACCTTGAATAACTTTTCGGTCATTGGTCCGATATATGATTTTTTTACACGGATGTATTCCGACATGTGTCTAGATTCGAATTTTACTGCCCGACATATCAAGAAACCTCTTGGAAAAATTTGACCTTAAATAACTTTGAGGTTTTTGCCCCGACATATCAGTTTTTTTCACCGACATATGCCCAGAATCGAATTCCACTCGAAAAAAATTCAAAAAGCGTTTTGGGTTTTTGCCGTCAAACTTTGACCTTCAATAACTTTTCGGCCATTGCTCCGATATATGATTTCTTACACGGATGTATTCCGACATATGTCTAGATTCGAATTTTACTGCCCGACATATCAAGAAACTCTTTGAAAAATTTGACCTTGAATAACTTTGAGGTTTTTGCCCCGACATATCGGTTTTTTGCACCGACATATCCTGACTATGTCCAGAATCGAATTCCACTCGAAAAAATTTCCAAAAACGTTTTGGGTTTTTGCCGTTAAACTTTGACCTTGAATAACTTTTCGGCCATTGCTCCGATATATGATTTTTTTACACGGATGTATTCCGACATATGTCTAGATTCGAATTTTACTGCCCGACATATCAAGAAACATCTTGGAAAAATTTGACCTTGAATAACTTTGAGGTTTTTGCCCCGACATATCGGTTTTTTGCACCGACATATCCCAACATATGCCCAGAATCGAATTCCAATCGAAAAAATTTCAAAAAGCGTTTTGGGATTTTGCCGCCAAACTTTGACCTTGAATAACTTTTCGGCCATTGCTCGGATATATGACTTTTTTACACGGATGTATTCCGACATATGTCTAGATTCGAATTTTACTGCGCGACATATCAAGAAACCTCTTGGAGAAATTTGGCCTTGAATAACTTTGAGGTTTTTGCCCCGACATATCGGTTTTTTCACCGACATATCCCGACATATGCCCAGAATCGAATTCCACTCGAAAAAATTTCAAAAAGGGTTTTGGGTTTTTGCTTTTCTTTGACCTTGAATATATCCGTTATCAGTGCCCCGACATATCAAATAAAAACCGTTTTGGAACCGACTAATGAGCCGACATATTGCATTAAAAGCGCAACTTTGTGCAATGTCATGGGTCTGCCGGTGTCACAGTAATTATATATTTAGTTAGGAGAGTATACCTTTCGAAATTATTCACCTAGTATGGTTAGATAGTAAAAAAGAAATAGTAAAAAAGATTTTCCGGTCACAGATAGATGGGAAATATGTATGCCCAAAGCTCAGTGGTAGACAACAAAATATTCTTGATTTAAGGATGACTGCTCTAGAGTCATATTGCCCAACAGAGTTTGGTCGCCGTCCTAGAGAACTAACTGCATATGGCAAGTTTAAGGCAGTTGAATTTAGACAAATATGTCTCGACACGGCTCCAGCAATCCTTAAAAATGTTTTCCCGAAAGAATGGTATTTACATTTTATCATGCTACATGCTGCAATGCGACTTCTGGTATGCGAAAGTACTCCGGAAGTACTGTACAATCTCTGTGAAGACACTTTGGAGGCTTATGTACTGTATATGTGAAACATTATATGGGCAACGTTTTCTGTTCCACAAAGTTCATGGATCCAGTTGTTTTAGAATAAATTCTCAATTCTTGTTGATGAAAGCACTGATATAACAACAAATAAACTTCTGTGCATTGTTGTCCAGTACATCAACTATAAAAATAGAAAGATTCAATGCCAATCATTGGAACTAATTCAACTAAATGCATCAGGTTGTAGCGCAGAACAACTATATTTGACCTTCACAACATATCTGGATAAACATAAAATTCCAATATCCAATATTTTTGGCATAGCTTGTAATGGTGCTGCAGTTATGGTAGGAAGAAATAATCGTTCTCTTCCAAACTCAAGAGTGATGACCACACCTAGTGCTTTTAAAATGCATATGTCATTCGTCCGCCTTAAGTGCCAACAAAGATTGTTGCAAGCTTCCAGGAGTATTAGAAGAGCTAATTAAAAATATTTATTCATATATTGGTGGTAGCTCAAAACGTTGTGAGCAATTAAAAGAAATGCAATCATATTTCTAAATTCAACCAAGAAATATGTTAAAATTAGCAGGAACAAGATGATTATCCAGACATGCATGCATTAAAAGATTGCTACTAAATTGGAACGTCCTAATTGCCTTTTTACTTTATCATACGCAGTATTATAAAGTATTGTAATCATGCCGAAAAAAAAAATTGAGATTTTCGCGGAAATAGGTCTTTTTGGGTCCCCTGAACATTTTTGACCAAGGTACAAAAAAATGTCTGTGTGTGTGTCTGTGTGTGTGTGTGTGTGTGTGTGCGTGTGTGTGTGTGTAAACGATTTTTGTGGAGACGATTCCGGAGAAACTACTGAAGGTATCGGGACGAAAGTTCATATTTAGAAGTTTCATGACCTAAGTTAGAGCTGAAAAGCTTTTGGTTCACAAGGGTCCAAAAGAACTGGTAGTTTATTCTAAGCCTTTTTCAAGGATTTTGCAAATGAGCCGCCATTTCTGTAATTTCGTCAAAATAGTTAAATAATAAATTAAAGTAGAGGAAATTTTGAATAATTTATGTTTATGACATTTTTTGGTAAAATTCATAGTTTAGCTGCAAGAGCAAATTCTATTTGATCGAGATCGGTCGCATCCGCATTAATATGAAAGTACATAGTAGCCAGGATTTTGACAAATATTTTTTTGTGTTGTCACATTCGAAAACAGCTGATCTCATCAGAGGTTGGAGAACCGCTATGGAACGTTGCCGCTCTAGTGCGGCAAATTATAAAATACGAATTTCAAATAAAATAAGATCACCAATTTGATTGTTTGTTGATAAGAAATATCAACTCGTCTTTATATCTAATTCTAAAAACGATAAATTGAGAAAATTATAAATAAAGTATAGCGATGAGTGTAGTTTTATTTTAGCCTGTTGGTAGGGATGTGTCATAAGCAAATATAAATCTGTCAGAATTTGAATTAGCTTTTTAAGGTGCGTTTTCATTAGTGATAATGGCAGTGGTAGCAGACGCCATTATAGTATTTCCAATAGAAAATTGCTAGTGACTGATGTTTATGTACATGCAAACTAATATGTGTCATTATCACGACATGTAAGAAATACTATAATTTCGTATTCTACCACCGCCATTAGCTACCATTACCTACCAATCGGAACGCACCTTTATCCTTGACGTTTCGTCAAAGTGGTACCAACCTAGCATTTACTATACAGAAATTTTTTATTTATTTTTTTAAAATACGTATTTTGTAAAAAGCAACACAATAAACGTTGATGTCGCTCCTGCCAAAAACTAGATAGCGCGACTCGCTCACATGCGACGGCGACACTCCGCTTTCGGTGACGAGCCGCATCACCGGTCGTCGCGCTATTCCGTACTTTCGGCATTTGTGACATAAATAACTATTATTCTAATGACGTAGTGTAGGTAGTGTCAAATGCTGATGCTTTGACAATACCTACGATTTATCTCAATAGAATAGATTCTCATGCAGCTAAACTATTAATTTTATATATTGTATGATAAAGTCATGTGCCTGGCCACATCAGATTTTTTGATATTGCTGTTTATGAGGACAATTTGAATTCCGCAACATTCATATAAGAAAATTCGAAAAGAAAAAAATTAAATTATATTTTTTATTCCTTAAATACGCACTAAATTTTCTGAACAAATTTAATGCATTATTTCAAACAAAATTATCAAAATTATGTTTTAAAAAAGAAAGTACAATTTTTTTAAAACCATTACTTTTAAAATAACTATATTTAGATAGCAATATACTTCATTCTAGTAATGTTTTGCCTCTGAAGCAAATGTACACAGACCCTGAATCTCACGCTTTACTAGAATCTTTAAACGACCAAGAAAAAACAGAATGCAGAGAAGCTATTTTAAATTGTTATATTACTGTTGGTCAGGAAATGCTGTCAAAGTTGCCAATTGCCGATAAATTATTTAGTGAGTTTGAATTCATTACTACAAAAATACCAATAACATTAGTTAAAAGTTATCATTTAAGGGTTTAGACTACAGTGAAATTTAAGAAAAATCATTTTTTTTTTATTTTATTTTAAAAGTTAGTTATAACTCTTAGAATTAATATAAACAAAGTCCTATACATATATTCGAAGTATTTCTAGAGTTATCGGATATTTGTCTGCAAAAAAACAGTGAAAAGGCAGGAAGGTATAAAGTGTGCTTTGTGTGACGCAACGTTTCACGCATTAAAATGCGTATCAGTTGAAGAAAAATTGTGTGACTTTGTGACCAAAAATAAAAATTTTGGTTGGTTCTGTGACTTGTGCGCGAACAACAAAAAGGCCAGCTCTAAAGTTGTTTTGCTGGAGGTTTTTGATTTAGTGCATGCGTTGAAGCGTTCGCTTCAGAGCCAGAGTGAAATGGTTGAAAAACATGAGCATTCCCTGGATAGTCTGCGATCAACAATTCTGGAGATTGAGTCTACAGTAAAGGTTGGGAACAAGGAAATGATTGACGAAGTGCAGAAGGTGACTCAACGACACGACGATTCTTACGCTGGTAAGCTGAAGGGAGTACTTAATAATAATGCAACTAATGGACCGGTGGTGATAATTAAGCCGAAAGATGCTAAGAAGAGTTGCGCGGATACAGCTAAGATCTTGAAAGGACAACTTAATCCGATAAACTCGGCTGTGTCCTCAATGAGAACTGTAGCCAAAGGTGGAGTAGTTGTGCAGTGTAAAAACGGTGAGCAAACAGAGAAGTTGAAGCGTGAAGCTATTGAAAAGCTGGGAAATGACTTTGATGTGAAAATCTCGAAAATTGACTACGGAAAGCATTTTTTACAAGTGAGCCAGACTGCTCAGTAAGCGGGCAGTCACAAGGGGAATCTGCTGACACTGCACGGCGTGCTATTTCAAATGTTTTGTTTGTACACCTGAACGTTAGATCGCTTGTCAACAAACTTAATGAGGTCAAGGAATTTGTAATACGTACTAATTGTGATATATTTGCAATTAGCGAAACTTGGCTAAGCGATACTATTACAAATGAGATGATAGCTATTCCCGGCTTTAATATTCTACGCATGGATAGAGAAGCCAGGGGTGGAGGCGTTGCCATGTTCATCAGATGTCCAATAAAATATTCGGTGATTGAGATTCCGGAGGACCCCAATTCTCAGATAGAACAATTATGGGTAAAAATACATACCAAGAAAACATGTATGGTTGTTGGTGTTGTTTACCGACCGCCGTCGGGTGGCGTCACTTCACTTAGCTCGTTTGGCGACGCTCTAAATTTGATCCACATGGAATTGCAAAACATTGTCATTCTAGGCGATTTTAACATTAATATGCTGTCTCCTTCTGGTATAAGGAATGCACTGTCTACAATAATGAATGATTACTCACTCACCCAATTGGTTACTGATCCTACGCGTGTTACCGCAGACTCTGAAACTCTAATCGACTTAATTCTTATTAACAATGATATTAAAAACGTAGAGAGTGAAGTGATACCATGTGACTTTTCCGATCATCACGCGATCTCTTGTCGCATACCCTATGGGGTGCCAGCTCTTCTGAGTGCACCTTTCTTAGCGCGGAGTTTCAAAAACTTTTCTCGGGACGTGTTTTTGCGGGATGCTGCAGCAATTCCTTGGTGCAGCATGTACGCTTTGACGGACATAAACGATAAGTTGGACTTTTTTAATACGGTTTTAACCGAACTCTTTGATGTTCATGCTCCTCTCAGGATGGTCCGACCGCATCGTAAGCCAAGCGAGCGTTGGTTTACTGATACACTGCGGCAGATGGACAACCTCAAGAATGACGCATGGCCTAAATACAAGTGCAGCAGGTCACCGGCTCATAGAAGATATTTCTCATCATCTACATGGTATGCAATAAGATGGACCAGAGAACGCTAGCAAACTGGGAACAATATAAGACTGACATTGATTTACTAACTCTGGATCATTTTATAAAATTTCTGAAAGGTAGAGCGGATTTACTGGAAACATTGGAATCAAGTTCTGCAGAAAAGAAGATTTTTAAGATAAGAGAAAATCCCATTATACGATCGTGTGTAATAGCAGCGGAGGGTAGCTGTTTCATGTGCAAGGGTAAACATTTTATGTATCACTGTTAAGAGTTCAAGAAATTATCCGTAAATGAATGTGTTGATTATATAAAAAAGGAAAGACTTTGCATGAACTGTTTGCGACCTGGACACTTCAACAAGGAATGTAAAACACGCTCATCGTGCAGGAAGTGTAGAAGGCGACACCACACAATGATTCATGAAGATGGAACTTTCCAAAGACGAGAACTTAACAGTGATAATCAAACTACAACCATGTCTTGTCAAGTTGACAAGAGAGATGTGCTATTACCAACCGCTCAAGTCAAGATAGTTGATAATTATGGGCAAACTCACATAGTTAAGGCATTGTTGGACACTGGTTCACAATCAAATTTTATAACAAGTGACTTATGTGCACGTCTGAAGCTTCAAGAATCAAAGTTCTCATTAAGTATCTTGGGATTAAATCAGTCTATGTCAAAGATCAGTACGAAATGTGACCTAACCATTCATTCATTAACCAGCAAATATCAAACACACATTTCGTGCCTTGTAATAACTAAAATTACAAGTACATTACCATCAGCATATGTAGATACAACAACATGGAATATACCGAATAACATTGAATTAGCTGATAAACAGTTTAATAAACCAACGAAAATAGACATATTGCTTAGCGCAGCCGTTTTCTTTGAAACTTTACAAGTTGATCAAATCATTCTAGGACCAACGAAACCTATTTTACAGAAAACATTGTTCGGGTGGATCGTTGCCGGTCCTATGAATTATTTAGCAAGTAATAGAACTACGTGCATTAGTATCAATAAAACATTAGAACAACATTAAGAAAAATTTTGGCAAATTGAAGAAGCGGACCAAGAGACACTCCATTTGTCACAAGAGGAAACAGAATGCGAACAAAATTTTACAGAAACAACTAAGAGGGATACAGATGGGAGATTCATTGTTACACTTCCTATAAGAGACTCTATCAGCAATTTAGGTGACACGAAGAAGATGGCCATTAAACGATTAACATCTATAGAAATGAAGTTTAAGAAAAATCTTAATCTTAAACAACAGTATGCTGATTTTTTGAAGGAATACGCGGATTTAAATCACATGTCTAAAGTAGAGAATCCGTCATTGAAAAAACCATATTTTTTACCGCACCACCCTGTAATCAGAGAAGCAAGTGCAACAACTAAGCTGAGAGTGGTGTTCGATGCAAGTTGCAAGCCAACCACAGGTGTTTCGTTAAACCAAGTTCTAAAAATAGGACCAAGAATCCAAGACGACTTATTTTCAATTATATTAAGATTTAGGAAACATGCAGTGGTAATTACCGCGGACGTTGAAAAGATGTATCGACAAATTTGGATAAATGAATCACAGCGACATCTCCAAGAAATTCTATGGCGAAATTCACCGGAAGATGACATCACGTATTATAAACTAAATACTGTTACGTATGGCACTTCATCCGCTCCATACTTAGCAATTCGATGTTTGTATCAGCTATCGTTGGATTGCCGACAAATTTATCCAGATATTAGCGATATTATTGAACATGATTTTTATGTCGACGATTTGCTAACAGGAGCCGACACTGAACAAAACGCGATTACTTTACAAAATAGGATCACGGAAGTTTTAAATCAAGCAAAGTTCAGTTTACGAAAATGGACTTCAAATAGTCCTGCAGTTCTACAACGTATTAAATCTAGCGCTGATCCAAAGATCGAAGCAGTTTTAAATTCACGACCTTTGTATCCTTTATCAAATGACCCTAATGATCTAAACCCGTTGGCTCCCGCGCATTTTCTGGTTGGACGGACAATTACTGGTGTTCCGGACCCAGATGTTACTCACATCCGTGAGCCAAATCTTTCGAAGTATCAAAAGATTCAAGCGCTGTTACAGAACTGTTGGAAGAGATGGTACAAAGATATATGTAATAAAATGTACAAAGTATATTTCAGAACTTCGGAAACGCATTAAATGGAAATATCCACAACAATTATTGGAGAAAGGCATGATGGTTCTCATAATTGAAGAAAATATTCCACCAATGAGATCATTGAAATACATCCAGGAAAGGACAATGTGACGCGAGTGGTGTCAATAAAAACACAAAGTGGCATCATTCGTAGAGCCGCAAGAAAAGTTTGTCCATTACCAATGGATAACGAAGATGATTAATTAACCGTTCTATTTTTAGTTAGTTACTGTTGTTACTGTCGTCAGTCACTCATGAAAGATAACATAATGAACATCCATGTAATTTTGGAAAATAAACACATACAGTCCACAACAAACAACGTTATTCAGCAACAAACATAACGAAAGAAAGGTTTATAGAGCTGGCCTTTCCCGAGATAATCGCAAAAAATGATAAAAACATCTTTGAATTTGTTTAAAGAAAAAATGCCGAGAATATATTGTAACTATGTTTTCAGAATATCATGTTTACTGATAGCAAAAGGAAAAAAATTGGATAACCCGAGCCAGTTCCTCAGTCCACCGAGTTTATTTATTGTATTATGTATTGACATCGTTCTAATTATATTGTTATTTGCCCGTCGTATTATATTTTACACGATTGTAAGGTCAAATGCGCGCCCGACCCGATTATTGATTATTATATTTGATTGATTATTGTATTTTCAGTCGTAAACAATAATGCATTATTTACGTATTTAATGTATTATTAAAATTTTTCCCAATAAAACATAAAATAACAATCCCTTCAATTTACGTCTATACATTTGCAACCGTCTACACAATTGTATGATAAAGTAATGTGCCTCGCCACATCAGATTTTTATTAAAAACAAAACTAAAACTCAGTTGGAAACAATTTCACACACTTAACAACCGCGTACACGGAATAGAATTAATTTTTAATTTTCGTGCTATTATATAGACGTAAGAATTCGACGCCATTGTACCGTTCTGTTTTGAATTTTCTTAGGCATTGGTTCGCACTCCGATTTAAAATTGTATTATACACCGTCAATATTGTTAGTTATCTTCCCGCTGGAAGTCACAAACTGGAACCTGTACCTACCGCACGACCTATACGTAACAAACCTTAATATAGATGTATGTAAGTCCCGTCTCTTGTGATGTCATTTTTAATTGTGTGCTCATTCCTCGCGCAGATTGCCAAGATGTATTCGACCCTCCTATGCGCTTAACTAAAACTGACGACCTCCACGTTTAGCTAACTTGTAAGTCAAAAAAACTAAAAAGAATGTAACGTGATTATAAACGTACCGCCATACCGTACCCAATTAGTAAAATATTACATTATTGTAGGCCCTGAGGAAGCCGGAGATCAACCAAGCGAAACATCGGCATAGTTTATGACTTCGTGGAGGAATAAATTACCCCCAGACTATACAGCGATAGTTTTATTTCCAATCACCATACATAGTCCAAAACCCGAACAACATAGTATTTAAGGTATTTCTGAGACATCACGCTATTGTCCATGAATGTGTTGTTATCGTTTGCTCAAACTGATATCAGACAAAAATATAGACAATTTACCAATAATATCCAAATTTGGTACTTAAAACTAACTTTATGAAATAGTCCAACACTTTTATAAGGCATTAGTGAAAACGCCATGCCAATATATGTCTTACTTTTTCTAGGAAACCGCACCCCGGTATGCTCTGTTTCGCGCGCTTTATCAGGGGTATACTTCTATGTTACCTGCCTTCTACTTTTATTGGTTTTTAAATTTCTGTTTATAAATTTTAATGTAATAATAACAGCATGCGAAAATATAAACTTAACATAAAGCCATAAGGGAAATCTTGACAAGGATGACTCACAATCTTTGTGAACATTTAATTTTCTCTCTTACTCAACATCTTTTGGGAACGAGAAGAAATTAGAAACACATTTTCTGTTTGCCGCTGTGGCTTTTGCAGCTTTGCACAATACACCTTTGAGTAAAAAACTGATAAAATCTATACTCGAATTAAAAACGCCATTCTTCGATGAGTAGCGCGTTACTGTATTTAGAAAACCCAGGTAAATATCTGGCACGACAGTCGTCTACAAATGGTGAATGGTGTATTTCACAGCAAAGCAACACTACGAACAGAAATAAAGAGTTTGATTGAGAAACCTAGACTGCCATCATCGATGTTGATGAAGATGAAGAAGATAATGTACCTTTATCTAATCTGATAACAAGAGGCGAACCATCACCTTCGAATTTAGAAGAGGAATCGGATCGTAGCCTTCGTACTGCATGGGTATCAGTATCAGAGGCTTGTCCTAAGGCTGTACCAGCCCGAGCATCACCTGACCAGTTACCAAAACATGAAAGGACCCTTTTTGAATGCGTGGGGAAGAGGGGTATATACTTGCAAGCTGCGTATAACTGTGTAAAGTCTATTCCTCCGACGCGTGTCGAAGCTGAGCGTGCGCTTTCAGCCGCAGGTTAAATGTCCAGTAGAATAAGATCAAATTTAAAAGATGAGACATTGGAGATTTTATCTTTTCTACGAAAATACTTCCAAAACCAATGTAAAATGTAACTTTTAAACTGACTGTTGTATTTTGTATTGCGATAAATATCTTCCTGCTACTATACTCTGTTTTTAATTGCATAAAAACTTTTATTAGCATATTTAGTAGGTTGAGCACAAAGAATATAATTATTGTTTGCTATCCCGCAATTTCGCGGATCCGCGGGATTGATGACTATAATCCCGCTGATTTGCGGGATTGAGGTTTTGGTGCGGGCTTGGATTCCCTACCCACGATTGGCCAGCAACAGTCTAGCAAGGCACGAGCGTGAGCAGTGAGGGCAAGAGCTTGTTGGTCGGTTTTTTGAAATCACGGTGGGCTTGCTAAACGCGCAGCACCGACACACCACCAAGGTGTCGCGTACATATTGTCCAACAACATGATATGGCTATCCTGCAGTAAAATAAAAAGTTCATACATTGCATTTAATTAGATAACCATATTAAGTATGACATTTAAAATCGGGTTGGACTTTTATAAATAAGAGAAAAATGAATAGAAAAATTTTATTTTTGTCGCAGTTAATGCAATATTATATTATAACACTTTAGCCAAAATATGTTTATGAGGAGTACTTAATCCTACAAGTAACACTTTTTTTTTAATAATTGGCAAACATGCTGCCAAAGAAATTTCAACACGTCACTTCACTTAGTCTTAAACAAAAGAGCGCAAGAATTTCTGCATCTCGTCAGGAATTAACATACGTTAATGTCTCGGAAAAAGCTGAGGAAATGCATGCTAATGTTCCACACGTTGCTGTGCATATAGAAATATTTGTGGCTGATAACGTAGAAGAACAAGATATATATATTTCACGATCAAGATGCGGAGATGATATCAGACGCAAATACTGTATCTTCTAATGAAGAAGAGATAGCTGAAGAGCATTCTGGAGAAGTTGGACTTGTGTTAGAAGATACAATACGTAATAAAACTAACTCTGATGATGATGTGCCCTTTTAAGTTGAAAATATTACTGCTGTCAGTAGGAAAAAGATAAAGAATCGGTTTTTGGGTGCAGGATTGACACATCAACAAGGCAACATAATTTTGAGGACTTTGGCTAAAAATCCATTTGACTTAAATCTTCCTAGAGACAGTAGAACGATTCTAAATACACCCACCTTTGTTGCCACTCAATTTGTTCAGCAAGTAGCAGGAGGAGAATATTTACACTTGTTAAAAAAATTAGCAACTATACCAGGAGCTAAATTACCAGACTTTAGCACTGATGGAGGACAGCTAGACAGAGGCGGAAACTGGAAATTTTGGCCGATAAAATTCAGGATTACTTAACATTTCAGATAATAGGCCTATAATTGCGGGAATCTTCAAAGGGAAGAAAAACCTTCAAGGGCACACGTTTTTTTTGGATATGTTTATCACTGAAATAAACAATGTTATTGCAGAAGGTGGAATTAATATCGCAGGTCAAAGACTTCCACTTCGACTTAGGTGTTTTATTGCCGATGCTCCAGCTCGTGCTATGATTTTAAGTCATTATGGCCACACTTCCTCAAATGCTTGCGCCAAGTGCAATGTCGAAGGTCATCGTTGTGACTTACCAGGGTACCGAGCAGGGTTGCCACCTGTCCTCGTTTCACGAGGAATGTCCTCGTACGAATCATTTGTCCTCGTGTCCTCGGCGTGATACCATTTGTCCTCGTGTACACAAAAACAAAAGATATCTTGTATCTTTTATAATATCTTGTAATAAATATATTCTTTTGTATTTATTATTTTTGATCAGAACATATTTCTTTGATACCAGCAATATTTACTTCATT